>LJPJ01000065.1:156016-515920 GCA_001430935.1 Amauroascus verrucosus
GGGGGGGGGTTGTATACGATGCAGCGGGGTATTACGCTGTTTTCTATATGTCCTTCGGTCTCATTGTGGTCGACATCGTCCTTCGTCTGGGATTAATTGAGAAGGATATGGCCATTGCTGCGGATGGATCCGTGGAAACAGTGGATGCAGCCGACGGTTCACCGAATCAGTTCCCACCTAGATCAACGACTCCAGTCTCTCGCTTCCCCATGTTCATTCTCCTGCGCTCTCCCGGTGTGCTGGCTGCTCTGTTCGGTTGCCTTGTTCAATCCACGCTTTTCTCTCTACCTTCGACATTGTGCTGCCGCTGCGTGTCCATTTACTCTTTAGCTGGACATCTCTAGGTTCCGGATTGGTTTTCCTTGCCCTATTGATTCCATCCTTTGCCTCTCCTATTGTGGGTTGGTGCAATGATAAGCTCGGGCCAAAGTGGATCGCCTGTGGGGCTTTCTGCTTTGTCCTATTTCCCTGGTACTTCTTCCGGGGTCGGAGGATATTGTGGATTGTGTTCGACATCCTTGCTCATGTCTGAGGCAGACAAAGATGAGGTTGTCGTGACCATGCACCCTTGTGAAAAACCGCTAGTCGAGTGGAAAAGACAAGACTAGTCTTTTGTATTCAGCTAACCATGCATCCGCGTGGAGAAATTGTTTGTTATCCATCTCTCTTTTTCTTTATTTCTACTCTTTTTTTTTTGTTTAAGATGACAGAGGAATTTCAGCAAAATACCAAACCCATCTTATTTCCGTTATGACTGTGCAAGGAAGACCCAAACCGTGCCATGGATGAATGCAGTCAATGTATGACCGTCGGTCAACATAGCGGAAATAGGAGTTAAGGAAAGTGGGCCAAGTTGGGGCAAGGGCCATTCGCACTGAGCAACCTTGGAGGTTCAGCACATTTTGGTAGTCATCTAGAGCCTGATAGATTAAGCCGATAACATCAGCGGGAAGAGGAAGGGCACCTTTATGTGTTTTCACAGGGTTGGACATGGCAGTCCAACAGCAGGGCACTTTGGGATCGAAAAGACTTTTGAGAAGATAGTTGAACTAAACCAGTCAGAACAACGGGTACGAAGTCGAGGATTTGACAATTGTGGGAGGATTTTTTGCTAGCGAACATGGTGAATACGACATGATAACGTGACGAGAGGAAGAACTTACTAAAGGCTATGGCGGGCGTCTGCGGGCTTTGAGTATGAAGTCGGGACGACGGTGATCGACTTGCTTGATAAAGCGGTAAAGATCTCTCCTCCACCATCTCCTAATACGCTAGTAGCCAGTAATACTTGCAATGTCATCAAAAAACGACAACAGTTGCAGCTGGGGGCAACGTGTCTCTGCCTGGAGGTTTGGAGCGTGACGCTGGTCAGAGCAAGGACGGACGCGTAGAACCAGTTGCAAAGTGCCTCTATGGGATGCAGACGCCGACTGAATGAAATAAACAATTAATCAATCAATCAACCAACAGCATGCTCCCCTCTTTGCTCAGTCACCCTGCAGCCAACAAATTTTCACGCTCGAGACGGGCAGTGGCAGGGCCATGAATCCCGCCAACGCCATCTCTAATATTAGATCTTGACTAGCTAAAACCCAAAAGCTGTTTTAGCTTGTCCTCACTATTGAACCATAGATGAACTTGCTCATTGTCAGAGAAGAAGGCTCCAGAATCGTCTTGTCCAATATCGTAAGTACTAGTAGTTATGCCCTTAGTTGTCTAAGGCACCTCCTAATTTCGCAAGGCGGGAAACTAAAGGCACAGAAAAAACCAGATATCTCCCAGTATGCAGGCAAACGGGGCATTATCAAGTCGCGATAGTGTGATCGATTTCTCTGATTCTGGTTTCTTTCTGATAAGGTCTCTGGCAACAAACGAAGGCTATCGAGGTTTGAGCTTGTATAGTTAGTTAATACTGATAAATATGTGCTAAATTTCTTTCCATATCAAGCACATACGACCATAGGAAGTGGAAAGCAGGGCTTCCCGTCCGCTCAGCCGTACTTAAGCCACTTGCCGGCCGGCTAGTAGTTGGGTGGGTGACCACCAGCGAATCCCGGCTGTCTGTATGTTATTTTATGCCTTTCTGTTTTTTTGATGATGAATGGTGCTTTTCACTGCGTTGGCTCAGATGTCGAAAACCCGTTGGAGGCGCCAAGACCATTCACGACCGAGGCATGTTGTGAATCTTGATTTCTTGATGCACGACTCGTTACCATTACTACAACTTGAATCTTAAACCTGCCTTTTAAAAGAACAGCCTCAACTATTTGCTGATGCTAATTAGAACCCGGTTCTGTGGTTGATTGACTGCCGTCTCCTCACTCCCATGTCATCATAGTTCGGAAGATGAGCTCCCATCCGGCGACAGAGCCCCCTTCTGGCTCTTCCAGTGCAAAACCAAGTCCTATACTACTTCGTGGCCTCGCAATTTCTTTCTCACCCAGAGAGTACAAGCTTATCCATGATAAATTGGTTAGCAGGCTTCCTCTCAGGCTCAAGGACTGTGCAATCTCCCCCGACACTTACGCTACCATCACCGAATCTCGCGATCAATACACTATCCAAGCCCTCCGGTCTTCATTGCGGGTATTCTTGATTACAGGAGCCCTAGGGAAAGTAGCAGAGCTCCTTACGAGGCGCTTTTTGAAAAATCCGTAGGAAATGGCCATATGTGATTTATCGATAAAAGGCACAAAAGACTGACATGTTCCTTGTTCTCACAAAGGCCAACCGTAGAAAAGGGCACCCTTCTCCGCCTCTCACTTTCTCATTCTCTATTTGTCCTCGCGAACCGGCTTTTATACCGTTTCTTCTCTCGATTGCGTGCAAACCTCCGCACCGAGGATGCCCGGCCGTTCCGTAAACGAAATCCGCGTATAGCGAAGGCCTTGACATCGAAGTACACCCCAGCCATCGGGGCCAGTTTGGCTTGCTTTCTCCTGGGACTCCAGTCATCAGCCAGGTTTCGCGTAACGGCTGCAATCTATACGACGACGAGGAGCTTGGAGTTTATATACAATGCGCTTCGGGAGAACGGGTGGTTCCAGAATAAACCCTGGTGGATTGGAAGCTGGCTACTCATGCCGCTCTCTTGCGCACAGCTATTCCATGCGTTCGTTTTTGATAGAGACACCATACCAACAGTATGTGAAGATAGTTTTGGAGAAGGATATATTATAGATCCTATACTAACTTTACGATTATAGTGGCTTGGGAACTTCATCTTGAGATTTTCCCCGGGATATATCCATAGCCGTCCAGAGGGCTTTCCCACCGAACTGCATTGGCCGGATCAATACGAGGCTATCGATGCTTTGGCAAAGATATCGGAACTGAAGTGGCCGTAAGCTCCCGAAGCGTCTCATCTATTCATTTCAAGGCTGACAAGAGACGTAAATAGAGCATTTATATCGCCTATTCTCCACCCAGCTAATCCAAACACATTACCAACAGCTCTTCAAGGAATATCCCTCATCACATCCCCAGCACACCCAGCAGTGACATCGTTGTCCTGCGCACTTCTTCATCCAAAGACTCCATCATGCCTCACCGCATTTCTGCAGCAAAACCTCCTCTCCATCTCCCTCCTTGCGCGCCCCATCACCAAGATTTTCCTACTCCTATCTCTCACAAAACTCAAACTATTCTTAACCCATCCGATAGCCAGCACCAATGTTCTATGCCGTCGGATCCTCTCATTAACAGCAGTCCTATCAGTCGCCATTGGATCTGCCTGGGGTAGCATCTGCTTCTTCAACGGCTTTTTACCCCGCTCCATCCTTCGTACTCAGCGGTTCTATCTTAGCGGCGCCCTCGCGGGAGTCCCGTTCATGTTCTTTGGCGCAGCAGGTTATCGGTCACATTTCCTCTACTTTTTCCGTATGGCAGTTGATTCGGCGTGGAAAGCGGGAGTCAAGCGAGGGCTGTGGCGTGGATGGAAAGGTGGTGAGCTGTGGTTGCTGGCTGTCTCATGGGCAGTGATGGGCGCTATTCTGGAGAGCCATCCCAATGCGGTTACTGGACCGGGAATTAGGAAGGCATTGGCGTGGATTCATGGGAATGGATTTACGGATCCGGCGGAGCAACGGGCAAAGAAAAAAGGAAAGAAGACGATTACTGAGTGATTGGGACATCGGCGTCGTTCTCTTACGTTTTCGTTAATACTTGTGAGTGTATGATGAACACTCATCATTTGTTTTCACTCCGGGTTCATTGAAAATTAAAATAATCTTTACTTGTCCTCATATGGCAGCTAGCATATGTATTTTTTGATTAACCCCATTCAATCATCATCTATGAGGCCTGGATGGAGTTTATAACTAAAGCCATCTCGCGTCTATTTCTGTTTTGAGACCATGGATGAAGATGCCTGTTATGGCTACAGGTTGATTTTGCTATTATTAATATCTTGGCCTGTTTTCCCCGCCGGCCCGCCTTTTTCTGAAAAGAAACAAGCCAGGAAATCCTTCAAAACCCTACTACACTCAATCAACTATAAAACCACAGAGAACGAATCAAACGAGTTTTCTTAACCACTATGAATCAAGAATCCTTGTCCTCCTGGGGTACCAACGCTCCTTTCTGGGATGCCACTATGGGCTCCAGCGGAAACGACTACTTCACCGATCTTGAGGTGCCCGCTCTCGAGCGCATGGTTCAAATCCCACCAGGCGATAAAAGGTTCCCCGGCGAGCTTCGTGCCCTTGATCTCGCGACGGGAAACGGGCTGGTTGCTCATTTGTTGGCGCAAAAGGGAGCCAGCGTGGTAGCAACTGACGGGAGCAAGGAGATGGTGAAGCTAGCTGAGAAGAGGGGCGAGAGAGTCGTTGGGAATGTGAGATATCAGGTGCTGGATGTAACTGATGCAACGAAATGGGAGGAGTTCATTCGTGAAGAGATTGAAAGGGTATAACATAGCCCCCCTTTTTTTCCCTCCTTTTTTTTGGGAGGAGTTTGGCCTCTCAATCTGCCATGGGATTGATAAATAAGCAGGAAGGTGCTTTCGACGTTGTCACCATGAATATGGCAATCATGGATGTTCCTGATCTGGGCCCTCTGGCTGCAGCTTTGCCCAGGATTCTCAAAAAAAACGGGGGCATGTGAGTAGCACTCTTTTTCTTTTCCTATATGGCTTGCACGTTTGGGGCCGGAGGAAATAGAAAAAGACATGCCCAGATCCGAGAAGTACTATCTAGGACTAGGGTTGTTTTTTTTTTTTTAAAAAAAAAAAGGTAGGACTGATAAACCGTCTGATTAGCTTCGTGGCGACTATTTTGCATCCGCTTTTCACAGCCGGTACAATTAGAACCATTGAATACTCAGATAATCTGGAAACGGGCAGGGAGGAGGCGACGCGGTACGTGAAGATATCCAATTATCTCCATGTTCCGCCGGTCAGGGGCGTCGCGATGCAGGACCAGCCTGCTTCACAGGTAAGAACCGAAAGCCTCTATAGCTCCCTAATGTTGTTTTTCTTGCGGCTCTTTATTTTTTTTTTTTCTTCGAATTGCTAAGGCAAGGCTACGCTTTTGCAAAGTTCTATTTCCATCGTCCGATTCACGAGCTCTTTTCGGCCTTCTTCAGTGCGGGTATGGTCCTTGACGCATTGGAAGAGCCGAATTTCGACGATGAGTATCTAAGACGAGCGAAACCTGGAGCCGAGTCGCTGCGACAGTGGACTCAAATACCAAAAATTCTGGCGTTCCGCATGAGACTTGGTTGATCGTTGTATCATTCAATGGATATCGGGCTATAAAGACAACGTAAATAGAATTGCTTATAGAGCAGTATACAGGCCTATTTATTCATGAATTATGTGTGCTTTTTTTGATTCTTGAAGATAGAATATACGGAATGAAAACCGCAACCACGCGGGTTCTAAGCGGTAGAAATTCGACAAAACAGTCAACATGCATATACAGACTGGCGCCAGCAGCTCATGGGAGTGGTTGACGGATGAAAGGAAATGCAGGCTCGGGAATTGAATATGGCCCTGAAGAAATGGGTTCGAGGACCGTGCAGAGCCAAGGGACAGGGTATTCAATTGCCGGCTGGAATATCCATGACAAGAGGGAACTCAAGAGGAGAATAGGGGTATCATAGATTACCAAAAAAAAAAAAAAAAAAAAGGGTCATGGTAGTTCTGTGCTGAAGGGTGGTTTAGGTCCAGATGCCATTCTGGAAAGCATCGAGATGCAAATCACGGTTAGCTAGGCTAATTATGATGTGAATATCTATTTGCAACATTCAACATCACAGAAGGCCTCGAAGGAAGAAACATCAAATGAATGAAAATCAAGTAAGATAGTTGACCTTCACATTCGGCCTGAATATTGGTATAAAGTATTGGATCTGCAGGAGACAGCAATCAACCTCTAATATGACTCTGTGGATGATGAAGAAACTTAAGAGAACCACTTTCCAGCTCTTTTTTCAATGGAAAAGGTGCAACCATGGGAGGCCATTATGCATCATCCTTTCATAAAAAGGCTTTGCAGTCCGTAAGTCACGGTATCTCTTTTCCTTTGTATTCCTGTGGCTTCTCCTATGCTCTGGCATAAAGCCGTAGTATTAATCATTGCTAGGCTGAGCGAACAAGCATGTTCTTGTGCGAGAAGCAACTGGCATCTATAGTTGAAACGGTGAACAGACTCATCACAGCCGTCATTTTCTTATTATTTGCATTTTGGGATTCTGTGACAACTAATAATCGGCATTGATCCCAGTGTCGCATCGACCCAAGTCCCAAGCCAGTCGTAAATGCGGCCCAGGAAAAGCCTAATCTTAAAGTGACGTGTGAATTCTATCGACGATTCGATGCGGCATCCTACCGAAGGCGCGTGGAACAGGATGGACGATGGCCTGATTGGCCGCCCGACTTAGTTATCCCATTAGACAAAGATGCGTGTGTGACAGGCTGCATCATTCCAGCGGCTTCTTTGTTACAAACTCCAAGATCCACCGGGCGGCATTTTTGTCGACTGTTTGATCCGGTGTATCGATCTTGCCCTGCGGTTCTTTGGCAAACGGCATCAGGGTGAAGTTAGGTCACTGCAGCGGGAGGATAGCCGGAGCTCTGCAAGTCCAACGATCGTGGCAACGGCGAAATTCTACGGTGAACAGTGTGCATAACTATTTCTACACCTCTCGGTAAATAGTTGCCGGGCAAGAAAACTCCACGGAGACTATAGGCACTGGGAGGGCAAGTTGACGGTGAATCACCAGCTGTAGACGAACCTGATCAACATTCTATGATGGCAATGGCGTCCGGCGCGAGATTCCGCAGCATCGTTGCGATCAGTTCGATCAGGCTTTTGTAACCGAGATTGTTGAATTCACCGCTGCTTGTTTGGACGGCTCCAAGCTACCAATGAACCTGACAGGAGCAGTGCAGGCGGTGCGGTGCGGACTGCAACTGCCCTCGAGAAGGCGATGATCCTTGGGAAGAGTCAAGCAATGCTGAAGAAAAGCCTAGTCGTCACCTCAATACTCTGTACTCCCAGCCTTTACAAGTTCCTACAAAGAGCCGTTCGAATTAACCAACTAAATGGCAGTTTCTTCTTCATTTGACTGACGGTCATATACCGATAGTTATAGCTGTTATGTCTACGGAATATGCACAATACATGCATCTACAGAACCAACTAAACAGGCAAACTCTTGTCATGCGCTGGGATCGGCAATTCAGCTTCCTTGCTGCATGAGAACAGGGTGACAACAACTCCGTACTAACTAACTAGTGATTTTAAATAGTTAGGATAACTTTGACTATAACCATATGTAACGGCGCAGGAGAAGGTATAATCGGAGGTTGCAGCCTCACGGTCTCCCCGTCTCTGCAAAAATAAATAGGTTGATATTAAATAACTATCCCATTTATCCCGCCGTGACATCCAGCCTTCTTCATCTTCTT
Organism: Amauroascus verrucosus; assembly: GCA_001430935.1. Lineage (NCBI taxonomy): Eukaryota > Fungi > Ascomycota > Eurotiomycetes > Onygenales > Onygenaceae > Amauroascus > Amauroascus verrucosus. The sequence goes on from LJPJ01000065.1 coordinate 163,929, forward strand.
CATCGTCTCTTTATTTTTTGTTCTCTCTTTCCAGCCCGTCACGAACCGTTGAGGCCGCTAAAAAAATCGACAAGCTTAAGCTTTGTCCCCCTTGCCTGACCGCTAGTTTTTGGCGTTGGGCCGATGCCATCATCCTGCAGCATCTCCAAAAGCCAAAAGAAAAGAAACGAAAAAAAAAAAAAAAAAAAAAAAAAAAAAAAAAGAGTTGAACAAGCCTGTTTCATACAAAATAGCAATTGCGTCCTTCCGCAAACTAGAGTCAGAGGCAATTGGGAATATTTTCAAGGTAGTTGGCATGCAGATTTTGATCGTGCTCACTTGGAGAATCAAAAATCGCTAACCCACTAACAAAAAGACGAAACAGTAGCAGCAGGGAGAACAAAAAAAAAAAAAAAGAAAAAGAAAAAGAAAGAAAAAAGAAAACAAGGAAAACTGTGCATAAGCCTGGTTCTCCAGAAACCGCCTGCTCCAACCATCCAGACCTCATATGGCACGACCGCGGCCAAAGCTCTCCCTTTGGACACGCATCCGCCGCTTCTTCTACCTCTTTAGCAGCCCGCTAAAGCTTCGAGCCAGCATTGACCGACTGCGCGCCCACCACAGGCACCCTTACCTCGCTCTCCTCCGCCTTTTCATCCCCTTTCCAACATGGTACTTCCCCCTCCCTCCCTCCCTCTCCCTCCGCGAACTATGGGGTAAACCCGCCCTCATGCGCCTCCGACGCGGCGATATCCACAACCTCTGGAGCATCCCACTCTGGAGCGCCCGCGACACCCCGCTCCGCTCACTCTACCGTCTTTACGAATGCATGGCCTCAGGCGACTACATTCCCATCGGCACCGAAACCGAATACTTTTGGTACCAGTCACGCTGGTCGCTCGATCTCATCCCAGATCCCAAGGATCCCGATCCTATTCGGTATGCGATACTGGCGTGTTTGGCGGAGGAGCTGGTCAACGCCTTCAATTGGCGCTTGAGTCTGGGCATGAGGCGTGATGGCAGGCATTTGTATCGCGAGAGAGATGAAGACCCGTATCCGCCGTATGATCCTGAGACGGTGGCGCCGTGGGCAAAGCACGTCCCGCTAATTGATCCGAGGTGGACGGTGGATTTGCCTGCCGACGTGGTCGATGCGGCCGGCAGGCTGGTGCTGGAGGAGGGAGGCGTGAATGAGACGTTTGCGAAAAGGAATATTGTCACGAATGTCGGATGGCTTTATACGATATGATTCTTATTTGTTGTTACCTTTTTTCTTTTTCAAGGCGAATTCCCGTGGGAGTTGGGTGTGATTGTGCCAGCCATTTTGATACCCGAAGCTCTTTTGGTTCTGCTGCGCTTTCTCGTTGGATGAATTTAACTCTAGACTGCATGCTATTTTTTTTTTTCTCTCTTTTTTATTTGTGAGAAAAAAGCACTCCTCCATATATCCCCCATTTTCCACCTGTACTTGATGCTTTACTTGCTTTTATCCTTGCCTTTTTTTAACCCTCAAAACCTCAGAGTCGACCACGGCCAAACCGCACAGACCACTGCACATACTTCACTATGAAATAGATTACTTGTTGCATTTGTTCAGAAAATTGCCGCCCTCCTCCCTGTCTTAAGCCACTGAAACGGCTCGATGTTCATGCAAAACAATGTTTTCGGACATCAACCTGCATATGCAAAAGCGCCACACCCTTCAACCCCGGCTCCAGTTCGATTAATTAAGAAAGATGCATGAAACTGTAAGTTTGTGTTGGGAAATAGACCCTGTTCGATACTTCGGTTCAGGAAATTCCGCTCCCTGTCCTGTTGCACCCATGGCCATCGCATATGAGTTTTAGTCTCTCTTGCCTTTGCACCCCCGGCTCTTGGGTATAAGGGCCTAAAGTCTTTGCTCTCTGAACACAGCGCGAGAATCACGTGCGATTAAAATGGAAGAGAATTCGAAGCGTATAATTTTCCCTCGTATTTACACATTCACACCTACCATTATCTTCCCTTAATCCGAATAAGGGGAAAAAAAAGAAGGGGGGGGAAAGCAGCCGAGAGGACCCATGCCCAACCTCCTCTGGATATGGTACTCAGCCGGGGGAAGAAAAAAAAAAGGCCCCTCCTTACAACCAATCCGCCCTCCGAAAGAAATACTTGCATTTTCTACAAAACCTACTTCGAGGAGACTATCAAATGCGGGCGCAGAGGGCTTTCCCATCGCCAGTACTTGTCGCGAGAAATCCTCCTCAGTCCGCGACCAATTCTCAAAAGACCGGCAAGATTCTGGCTTACCAAAGACCATACTCTGCCTGCAGAAGATCCAGCTTCTACCCCACGCTACTGGCGAGAAGAAAAACTAGTTGCGATGCCCTCAAGCACTACGCCTTTGCCGCACATCCATCCAACTTGGCTATCTAGAAAACGGCGTATACGCACTTCCGCCGACGGATTGGAAAGTTATCATTGATACTGTAGGCTTGAAGGACCCGATTATTGATAGTGTGGACTTGATGTTTGGTAGGTTATATGCATTTCTCGCGACGGTCAGGATTGTTGATGGATGTATGAAATTTGCTCCTTGGCTGGCTGAGAACGACATTGTCGGTTCTGTCAAAAGGTGAGTTGCTTAGTTCAGTGTGCCTACAACTAACTAGGGGGAAGGGAAGAGAAGGCCAGGAATCAATACAAACTACTAACTTTGGTTGGTTGTTCTAGACGCATAAGGTTGAATTTGAATAGATCCGTTTGGTTCTAAGCGTTCCAAATATAGATAGGGAGTTAACCAACCGAGCGAACAAAACTTTGAGAAAGGGAGCTTGATTCTCCGCTATGGGAATGTATCAATATTTGATGCCTGATACTGCGTCATAGAGTTTATATTCCATGCCTGATACTACTGTTATGGTTGCTATATCAGTACGGAAAGGGCTTATCATACCACGCGCCCTGTCCGCCCTCCGCGGCTGTTTTTTCCGCCCACAGCGCCACCGACGAGCCGAACCCGACCCGTCCGCTGCTACACCTTCCAAACACGGTACTAATTTACCTTCTCCGTGCTCTCCCACCGCCCGCCGCGGCCAGCTTAGCGCTGACATGCCGCGAACTTTGGGCATTAGCGAGGACAGTGGAGTTGCGCCCGGTGAACTAGCTATTACTGACGCGTGACGAGCGATGGGAATTCTTGCGCCCACAGCAAGGGATGTGGATACGGCGGTGCTAGGTTTTGTGCTATATGAATGCGGGCGTTCCCACCGGCGCTGGTACCCGCTGACAACGTTAGAATGCTATTGTGACCGGTACTATGCGCCATTCATGTTGCCGATATGATGAACGATTACCGAAAAACGAACGCGCTTGACAGCGATAGGAGAAAGGGGATTCTAGACTACTAATACCCATATATAATTGTTAGTTCTCCTACGGTTTCTTTGTTCTAAGAAACTTGAAAGAGAAGGAAACATGCATTTGGTGATTATGTAAGTTAAGCATCAAAATTCATTGATAAACTCTCGACAACAAAGCGCTCAATCTTGCAAGGGAGACGGAAAAAGAAAGGAAACGAGAATTGGCATTTGCATTGGGGCAGTTATCGAAAGATCCTCTCGTTAAAGGTCCGTCTGTATTCAGCATCAACTCGATCCATCGTCGCATTATCCGGAAGCACGTCAAACGTATTCACATTCATCCCCGAAATATAATTCCTATCCAACAGCCCGCCATTCTTGTCTCTCAAGTGTTTCAGTATAGCAATTGCATCCTGCATATCGTGACTCGTCTTCCGACCCCGATCCGCATGATGGATTCTCCTCAATTTCCTCTCCAAGGCCCATTCCATGGGCGCTGCCATGACGCATAGATTCGTGCCCTGCCACAGAATTATATTCTGCTCTTCTGCCTTGCGGAATAGATACTCTCTTGAGTTTCGCGTCACGAACAGGGCCATGTCTTCGTTGATCCAGTTCTTGTTGAGGTGGAGAAGGCGTGCCACCTTCTCCATGGCGCCGCGCAATGGGCGCTTGATCTCTTCATCTTGGGCCCATTCGGGATCGAGCAAGTAGTCGATGTCATCGGTGCTTTCCCGGCTCTTCAGGTAAGACACTGCCACGAAACCACCAGCCGTGATAATTTTGATGGGAGCGAAGGCGGAGAGGTAGGGGTCTTTTCCCATCTCCACATCGAGCTTTTCAAGGCCTATTAAGGTGCTGAGAAATCTGGGTTTGGTATCATATTTTTGCTTCTTGCGAAGTACGAGGGAGTAACAACGTGGCACCAACTGTTACAGGCGATAAAAGCATAACAAAAAATATATATATATATATAAAAAAAAGGACAAACCTTGCTGGAATTCCTCTGCATTCAATAACTTTCTATTGCCAGGTAGACTGTCCGCCATCGTCTTTTCCTACCCTCAACCCAGCTCCCCCGCTCTTCATGCGCACAGACACATTCACCAGCCCTGTGGGGATAGGAGATGAGTTCGACAAGTAGCTTAGCTTAACCTACCTATGTATTCTTTAAGCTTAGAAATATGTACACAAGAACATACATGGGGAAAAAAGGATCATGTATTGGAGGATAGGAAAAGGGGAAAGAAGTGGGAAAAGGAAGTTTTACTTAGCCAGCGCACACGAGAGGGAGAACAAAAAAAAAAAAAAAACAAAGAAAAAAGAGAGAGAGGGAGGGAAAAAAAAGAAAAGGAAAAAGAAGCAAAACCAAAAGAAAAAAAAACCTCCCAACCCGCCAACAACGAGTTCGCTGATTTTTCAGTAAGCCCACGATGGTAGTAGGGATTTTGCACCTAAATCCCACCGTCGATCGCTTTCAGATCGATAACTGAGTGAAAAGGGAGACAAAATACTCCCCACGCGAAACAAAGGCGACGAAACCCTGTTCTCGGATATTCTGGCTGCGGAGTGACGCCCGATAGGGCTGGCGGTCAGGGAAAAAGCAGCCAGGCGGATCAGAAATGGAAAAGGATTTGGCGATACGGGGATGGAGAAATGCGAGTTGTCGAACTAAAACGCTTCGTGCTTGGCGGAGAGGAGAGCAACTTGGCTCGCGAATTCGTTTTTATTCTTATTTTCCCGCATCAGTTAGTTAACTAGCGAAGTAAGCGAGCGACTAACGGATGAGTTGAGAGAGCCATCGCGTTCTTTCGGGTGATATGATGGCACAAGAAGGGTTGAGGAGTGAGGATGTGATTCAGCAAGGGAGAGAGAGTGTGAATGGCAGCAGAAAACAACCCCGCCTCATCATTGCGTCATCTTTTTGTTTATCTTCAACATAACAAATCCAAAAGCACAAGACAACTCGTAACTACAAGTCAACTAATCTGTTCACCACCCAGCAATTCAACCCTCCATTGTTCTTTCGTCCGGAAACCCGAACCAAATCCCAAACGGCGGGTACACAAACCTCGTAAACCCATTTCGAGACGCCAGTTCTTCCGTAGACTTTGCCATCGTCGCCATGTCATCTTCATCAAGCTCGATCAGGTGGCGGTTTGCTTCGATCCGCGATGGAGTAACGGATTTCGAGACCACACAGCATCCCCGTGCAACTATATAAATCAAATCCCAGCGCAGGACTCGAATTAGAAGGGAAGAAAGGAAGAGGGGCCGTTGGGGAGGGTACATACCATGCCAACTCAATAACACCGTCGACGGCGAGACCCTTTTTCTTTCCGCAACTTTTATTACCGCCTCATTCTTCATCAGCGGCCCACCCGTGCTTCCTAGTGGGCTGAACGCAGTGACAATAATCCCCTTTGCATTGCAGAAATCTACAACATCCTGCTGCGGCAGCTGCGGGTGGTTCTCAATCTGATTTACTGCCGGTACCACTGAGACTTGCTGCAGGAGGTCTTTAAGGTACTTCACGCTGTAATTCGACACGCCAATCGCCTTTACTTTACCGGAATCAAGGAGCTTCTCCATGGCCCTGTACGTATCCGCGTGGGACCAGTCCCAGTCAATATCGCGGGACCCGTCAGGCAGCGTGGGGAAAAGCGGGTGATTTCCTGCGTGAAGAAAATCATATTAGCCTTCGACCGAAAAGGGGAAAAGAAAAAAGAAAAGAAAAAAAAAGGAAAAAAAAGGAGAAGGAGAAGCTCTAGAAGCCGCTCCCAAACCCACCATTCTGATTCATCGGAACGGGCCAATGCATCAAATACAAATCCACATACTCCAACCCCAGGTTCCCCAAGCTCTCCTCCAGCCCTTCCTCCACCCGCCGATGGTACGTATTCCACAGCTTCGTCGTAACAAACACCTCTTCCCGCCTGACTATCCCTTCTTTGATTGCCTGTTCAATTCCCTGACCAACCTCCTTTTCATTCTGATAGCAGAATGCCGCGTCTATATGCCTGTATCCGACCTTGAGCGCGTGGTAAACAGCTGCTTGTACTTGGCCTGGTGGAGATTGCCATGTTCCTGAACATATGCCCATATGCCTCTTTGGTCAGCCTACTATGTAAGAAACTAGTTTAGCTTGGGGGATGAGTGAGACTACAAACCTAGTCCAAGCGCCGGGATCTTTGCCCCTGTGTTCAGGGTGAATCGGGTGTCAGTAACCGGTGCCATGACGAACTGCAGAATGCTTTTTTGTGGAATCGATTGGAATTTCTAGATAATTTTTTATTCAAAGTAGAAAGATAAGAAAAAGAGAGAGGGAGAGATACATACAGGGAGACAAAGAGAAGCCTTCTCTATTTTAAATATAAGCCGAGTCTCCTCCCATTCTCTGGCTTTGACCAAGGCATGCATGTATGTCTCGCTGTCTCTTTCCCCTTCACCCCCACCTCACTTCCACAAACCAAACTCCTCGTCGCTCTTCCTTCTAAATGCCTACCATCAACTTAACTTCTTCTCTACGTATCTTCTACATAGCCGTCGGCAATTGATGTCAACGGGATGTCCATCTCTCATCCATGGATACGCAGGGGGGTGTGCGAGTGGTTGTTGGCCTCAATCTTACTTACCCTTGGCTTGTCGAGCTAAGTTTAATTTCCATTGAAATTCCCAGGGTTCATGCCACCGCGGCTTTTGTCAGGTAAACTAACCAACTAGAAAAGATTCTCATGTAGGAACCCTCACTGGGCTTCAACTACTTAACCCGGCCCGGATTGAAATGCAGCTTGTTATGTATGACTTACAGGTGCCGCGTGCTCCCAACCCGGCCTTTGGCAGCCCCGGTCGGTGGTGGCTTTTTTTTTTTTGTTAACTTTTTTCTGACCAGTCATAATACCAACGAATGACTCTCGCCTTCTCTACGAATCGCTTGGGATGGTGGTACAAAACGTATGGAATTGGCAATTGTGAAAATTGGGACAACCCAACTATTTCGCTTCTCCGAGCTACTCATTATTTTTCCCTCTAGTTCCGTGCTGCATCTGAATCAGCGGTCTGCCGCGGGATGGATCCCATTTTAATCTTCGTGCTTAACTTTCCTGACAATCCCACAGGACGCGGATACTGCGGCTGGACTCTTTTTATGGTTGGCACGGGTAATGGTAGACCCAAGAAGCTCGTGCGACGTTGTGACATATCTCTCCATAAAATGCGTATTCGACTCTAGAAGCTGACACTGGCAGCGAAAAGATAAAGCAGCAACTATGCATGCAGTATTTACAACGTCCATACCTGACTCGTTAAAGGAATATTAAGGTCGGCTGTATTAAGTTCTGGACAATATCAAACATAGTGAACTGAAAATATTTGAAAGGCGCCAGGCTTAAGAGCTGGATGGTTCACCAACGGAGGATCTTTTCGGGAAAGTATTCGTCGATAAGTTCAAGATAATAGGGCTGTAATCTCAATTAGAAATAAAAGAAAAATATCCTGCTCGCATTGAGGATATCGTAGGAAACGATTTACTTACCTTGAGCTCTTCGACATTTGGAATACAATCGCTCTTGCTATATAGATCATAAGGGTTAAACGCTCGGACGGCTTCCAGCATGTCCTTATCATGATCGTTCATCAAGTCCATATATGCACCAGCAGAGTGCCACGCATAAAATGAATGATAACGTATCATCGCTAGTGCTTCGGCTGGAAGGGTCGATTGATCCTTTACAACATGATAAAGATATTCATCGTGGCCCCATGAAAGCATCACGTTGTCTAGACCGATTTTCGGATGATATATCCCGAATTTGGTGCCATATATCTCATGACCATAGTCTGGATTGTCTTTAAATGATTCGGATGTGTAGATAATCCGATCATCAAATGCACATCCAACTGGAAACGTATCTCCTACCACGTCCCACTGGCCCTCGGCACCAAAGAAGTAAAGCAACTTTCCCAGGTCATGGATAAGGCCTGTGAGTTGCATCCAGCGTGGTTTCCCATCACGTCTAATGGCTTCTGCAGACTGAAGCAAATGCTCAATCTGGGAGAGATTTGTATCAGGGTCCGATTCGTCGATGAGCGTGTTGAGCTTCTCTATTGCCTCCCAAACACTCAATCTAGCCCGAGTCCTTGAACGAAAGTCGTTTCGAGATTTAAGATTGAACGCAACTGTTTGTTTCGTATGTTGCTCTGCATAAAAGTCCTTGACTCGAACGCAAGCTTCTTGGTATTGTCTGAATTGGGATTTATCTTTGCCCTTGTCGAATTGAGAAGGTTGGAAAAGGTCAGAGTTCCTGACGGATGCTTTGAAAGCATTGATCGTTTCGAGCTCATTACACAATTCTTCAAGATATAGAGGAGCCGATTCGGCGACCTCTGCGCCCACTGCTCCTGGAGCCATTGCCCTCACCTCTAGACAAAGTAACGAACTATAGAAAGGCGAAAGGTAAAGGTTTTTAGAGAATTGGCACGTAATGGTGATTGAAAGAAGGGCCAAAATGTCAATCAAAATAATATCAACACAAACTGCCATGGACATCTTCTGCAACTATACAAACGTTCAAGGCAGGGGGGCTATTTTATAAGCCAAAAAGGGTAATCTCCCCACTTTACCAACCGGTTTCCTTGGAGCTTAAAAGATCGCAAGACGTAAGGTGTGCGACACCTTGAAGCCAAATTATAGCCATGAGGTAAAGCAAATCCGGTCAGAGCAGAGAGTAGAACGGGATGGAGGGAGACAAGGTTCGACGTAACAGAGGAAGCCTGACTGGCATCACCTCGTGCTTACCTTGGCCAGATGAATCATAGCTTCTAGAAGGTCCGTATATGGAGGTACTGAGCATCCGTGGAGACCGTTTTGTGTTTCTAGATCGAAGATAGGAGAGAAAGAGGGTGGTTGATGAATTGGCGGAGTTGGCGATATCTGGTGCCATGGGACCGGCTAGACAGCACCAGACATAAAATCCTTTGCAAAGGGTCTCCAATTCTATCGATTATCCCTCTAACTGGCCATTAAACGGAAGTTCTGGAAGAATTAGAATTTAAGACGTGCTCAAGTTCCCGTAAATCCTATCCATTTTAGATTAACTCCGGCCCAGATACAGTACATATTGAAGTACTTGAGACGGTTGCTGGGGAGATTCCATGGTGGCAATCATGTCAGGAGCTTGACCATCATAGCCTTAATCTCCGTCGCCTTAGGAGTCCGCTTAACCCGGCAGCTATTTCCCACATTGCTATAGGACGTATTTGGAGAGATCATCGCTGCCATCCTGTTATCACTTGTTGCACCTGGATCTTATGGAGCCCTTTGAAGTTGAATTAGGTGAGGCCAAAGCCGAGCAGCAAATGAACCTCGGCTCCGTCACATTAGGGGTTTTCTCCCTTCGCTCTACCATTCAGGACTGTTGCAAACGAGGAATTTAACTCTGCGAAGAAAGAAGTTTGAATGGGGAAAAGGCTACACAAAGTAGGATCATACTTATTCCGGTCCCGGCTTTCGATTCGAAGCTTAGTCAATGACCAGCAATTTGAAACCCCATACTTTCCCGCGTTTTCAGGAGCGCGGAAATAAGCTACATATATGATGTTTTACAAGGGAGCACCATTGTGGGCCAGAGAAGTAGACTCTTGACGGTATGCCGAGCTCCTTGGTGTCATAAAAAAAAATACTCTATTGATAATGTACAGGGAATTGTGCATATTTTTTGAAAAGTACTTTCGTAAGCCCTCAAAAAGCCTTCAATCCAACCGGGCTAAAGACAAAAAGTGTGAGAGGAGAGTAGAGGCGCCAGCGAAAAGGGACTGAAATGGGGAATAAGCGACGAAGAAGTATGTACAGGATTCAAAGTCTAAAAAGGGTTGAGATATCAAAGCGAAAACAGGTCCGTCAATCTATAAAATAGAGTATTAGGTTATATCAAACGACGCTTGTTGTTTCCATCCGAGCAAGGACGAACGTACACGGTGGGTGAAGGCGCAGGGTTTACATTGGCGTCCGATCTTCGCATGGTTGCGATTGGGACTTGGTTGTATTATCATCGGGACATTGCAACAATCTGCCAGCGAAGGGATACCGTTGGAAGATGGGGACAAGAAGAGGCGGAAGGGGTGGAGGTGACCGTTCGCATCGAATAAAGGGAGTCTTTAAGTAGGCTTCCATCCGCCTCCAAAACGCTTAACGCCAAAGCTATGCTCAAATAGACAAATATCAATACACAATATTGAAACAAAGTAGTCGATTGCGATCTAATTCGTCGACGGAATGTAAAAGGAACGGGTTATCATAGTCCGATGTGCGGTCCGGAATCTCTGCCTTCCTCGACTTCTTCGCTCGATCACCTGTCTTTGTACACTTTCGGATTCCATCCTTCTCGTACTTCTTTGTCCATCTTTGTTTTGCGTTCCGCTTCTCTAACCTCCATTTCAATGCGTTCCCGAGCGCGGAGAATCTTGCTTTGCAAGTAAAAGCTACCTCCCTTCTTCGGATCATTCATGTCAAAGAGCTTCTTGAATCTTTCCATGGTTTGCTCTAGATTAACCTCTCCGCCCTTGGGTGGCTTGACGTTTAGGATTTTGCAAGCCTCCTCGAGAGTCAAACCCGACGACGCAAAGGTGTTGGAGACCGAAGAGCCATTCTTCTGTGCGTGAGCGGCATATTTCGAAGACGCCGATGCTTGCTTGTACGCCTCTGCAAATGCGCGGCCAAGAACTCGGCTTCCTGTCACAACGATCTGCGTCACAATGCGGTGCGCCTAAGAAGCGAAAAAGGTCGTTGGTTAGCAGAGATTGACACTTTAACCATTGAGAAGAGTGAAAGAAACATACCATTTTAGTTCACTAACAGTGATCCTGCGGAAATGAAACAGCCTAGCCGTCTCTCCACAATCCCCCAGAGGTAAAAGGAACTGGATTGAATACGCAGCTAGTATTAGCCGGGCGCTGGCTTTGGTCAACAACTTGACTTGCGATGTTGAGGCAAAGCGAAGATTCGGAACGCGAACATTAATTCCGTCAAAATTCACCTTGATTAGTCAGATTACGGCTTATGTAATTAGTTAGCTCCTTCACATGTCAGCAGGCCAGCTGGCTGCCCACGTGACAGCGGTGTTGTCATACTGGCCGTGGATTCACGATTCCGACGAAACATGGACAGCTCGAGAGTGACGATCTCTACTGCTTGCTGACGTTGCTATTTAAGCTTTGTTCTGCTCTGCCTGCTTCAACTTTGCGTGCTTTGTTAGGAGTTACCCAGGATGAGCATACCTGGGTCTGTGGATAGTCAGATCTGGGTTGTATGGCAGCTCTTGGTACGTAAATTATGCCATCTCTCCCACCAGCTTTCTTGCCTTTCCTTAACGGCATACGCATATCTAGCATATTCTAACGTCGTCAGTAGAGACACCGTGGGTAGCTTCGATGTCCCCGAGCTCTTACGCCCAACACGATGGGGCCGCAGGGGCGTCCCTAACAAGTGACCCGGTTCCGCCTACTGTAGCGGCTTTTTCGCCGACGAACATCTCTGGATCGTCATTAACCTCCAAACAACGTTCCACGATCATCGTCCATAGAAAATCTCCATTATTAGTGGCGACACCACCGGCCGTCACTCGCGCTTTAGCGTACTCACACCCCTTCTTCCTTCCGTTAAATCGACTGGTCGGCCTACTGTCATGGACAAGTGGAGACCCGTGGGAGAGTTTTCTTCTTGTAGCTGCCTTTTGGACAACAGCCCTATATGGAGATTCCATTCTTCTATGGGCAGGCCCAATTTTGGTCGTTGTTGGCTTGATACTGGGCATGTATTCTCGGCGATACTCACCACTATCTTCAACGGGTCTAACCGGAGAGAAGCATGGTCACCAAAAAAGCGGTTCGGAAGCCACAGCTCAACACCATAAGACACTAGACGAGATAGTTGAATCGCTGAGAGAGTTTACTATGAGATGTAATGTTTTACTGGAGCCGTTAATTGAATTCACCGACTTCCTTTCGACTCAACGGACGGCTACCTCGGCAACTACTCGACCGGCTCTGACAGCCCTCCTAACTCGTATATTACTTGTTACACCCATATGGATTCTCCTCACACTTCCGCCATTTTATCTAATAACTACACGCCGAGTCATCGTTACAGTTGGCACTGTCATCTTGACATGGCACTCGAAACCAGCTCGAATCTGCCGAGTTATACTCTGGAGGTCATTGACAGTTCGCAAAATATGCTCTATCATTACGGGGCTTCGGTTTTCATCAACCCCGTCTGGCGATGAAACTAAGGACTTCAAAGCTCCGCCAGCATTATCGTTATTATCGTTTCGTCCATTCCGTTCTAAATCAACTCAAAAAACAGCCGAGGTATCTACTAAGAGAAGACGTGCTGATTCACCAGGTGTGCGTTTCACGTTTATCCTTTACGAGAATCAGAGAAGGTGGCTTGGTATCGGATGGACAACTTCACTTTTCGCCTACGAACGAGCCCCCTGGACCGACGAACATTTGAATGCAGCACCGTCTAAAGATGAATTCGAGTTGCCTGAAGTCCAAGGAGGGAACTCAAGGTGGCGGTGGGTTTCTGACAGCGAATGGCGCATCGATGGAGGAGATCCCAGCGGCAAAAAGCCTAGCAAGAATAGTAAAAACGGAGGTACTGATGATGGCGGTTGGATATATTATGATAATAAGGTGAGAGAGATTCATCGTCCTTAGCTTGTGTAATCGGTGCTCTAAATGCTGATTCCTGCGGTAGTGGAACGACGGTCGCCGTGGCCGTGATAGCTGGAATCGGTATACTAGACGTCGTAAATGGTGTCGCGACGCGGAGTTAGTCGAAGTAACCCCCAGCACAGAAAACACTCCACCACCATCGCCTCCAGCGGAAAGGTTATCAGATGCTCCCTCATCCACGACAACTGGCCGCAAACAGGATGATGAAAGTAAGAACGGGAATGGAGTCAAACAGCGCAAACGCCGCTGGTTTGGGAGTATCAATGACGTTACAAAACCTTTTCCGTCATCTCCACCGGACGTTGTTGGTGCTGCTTCCTCCAGCCTCCCAGAAAACCTTGACAGCCCACTTTCTACATCCTTGGATGATGGTGTTAATGCAACCAAAAAGGCTCCTAGCGTGGTCAGCACCCGCAGTGCTCCGCATGGAGGCTCTCTCGGTGGAAGAAGCGGAAGAAACAGCCTCGGCGGCCGGCGAGCGAGTAAAACTGCTAGTAGCATTGCTACAGATACAGACCGAGACAGCCTAGCACGGAGCATCAGGGAGAAAGAAATGCAGGATGCAGAAAATATCGTTGACCAATGGGATACGAGGCCCGGAGGAGCCGCAGAGAGGGCGGAGAGGGCTTGGGGCTTAGGAGATGAGGCGCATATGGGATTGAGCTGATTATATTCAATTTCCCTACACGTACAGTGCTTTGTGAGTTGGACTATTCAACAACTATTTCTAGAAACGTTTCGGCCTTCATTTTTGGGGTCTAGTTTTTATTCATTCCGGATGTCTGCTGGTTTCGTCGATTCTGCGATGTATTGCTATGATTTGGCACGCCTTGGTTCGATCTGCATTGCTGGGGAACTTAGCCATAGGAGCACGGCGAAATGAGGGCATTGGGTGGTAAATGGTGAGGAGTAACAGTCAACTATTATGGTTCATTATCTCATGATATAGTATAATCGCCAACTTCTGTTAGATTTCAGGAATGAAATACTCCTGACAAATCGTTCTAGTCCTAAAAGCCGGTTATTACCCCTAGCAATGCTACCCGTGGTAGTTGCATCAGGTAGTTTAGTTCACTCAATACCCTCCCTCTAGCAATGGCCTCAGGGCTGTCCTTCTTCAAAGCCCAATAGCTTTTATCTTTTTCGCGTAATGTGGGATTTGCGTTATCACCTCTACTGCTTGCAGCGTGGTGCTGGACCACGGCCTCGATGATTTTTACACGCCCCCGATCCGGTGGCACAAGCCGTGTATCAATGAGCGTTCCTGTGACCTCTAAGCTCCGGGTGCTTCCCCCCTTCTTCTAGGGCTCTCCCATCTTAACAAAATCTCCCCAAACCACTCTAGGACATCCATCCTCTCGTTATTTATTAGCAGCTGCTTTGAATCCATCATGCTCCCAATCCAGATCATTCTCTTCACCGCCGGAAACTTCATCCGATTATTGCGCTCGTCATCGCCAGCCTGTCTTGGGGCAACTGGTTCTACGCATCATTCATGGGCATCAACGATGGATGTCAATACTCAGCTCCTTGGAGGCTCTTAGTCTGGTCCCGCGTGGCGCTCGGATACTTTTTTGGCATTTGTATCTGGTATTGTTCATGCAGAGGCTGCAGTGTACAAATGGCGCATCGAGGAGAAATGCTAGAAAACGGGAGTGACCCAGAGGAGTATCAGGATGGAGACGTCGGGTAAGGTGTTTGAGGTTGAGTGCAAAGTACTCAGGTCACCTAGTCAAGCCTTTTACCACCAGGACCCTTCGGTATAAGATGTTTTATCAAGGGACGAATCCCTAGTCGCTCACTAAATATCTAGTATCTAACGTATAACGTTTAAGACGTTAGCTTAGTGTTTCTCAGAGATTAAGAAGGAGCCTAGAATAATTCGAAACCTATAGAACCTTTAGAGATTTCTACGTAATTTGCTTCAAGGCGTGGATACGCAAATATCACTAAAAAGAAAGGATATGTTCATTCTCCTGCAAGAATATTGAGTCATTTAAAAATTTAATATAGTCACGAGAGGCTGAGTAGATTCGAGACAAAACAGTAATCGAAACCGCGAAGCTCATCGAGTTCATCCATTGGAAAAAGCATAGAGTCGTCATTCGGTCACCCAACCAAACGGATCATATTAGTCTCCTCCAGTCACAGCCTGCTCTCTGTGTTGGAAGTAGATGCAAACGCTGGAGGGTTGTAGTCGACTGGTTCCTGAAGCCACTTTACCATCCGTTGAACGGCCTTGATGGGATTTAATCCATCCGCTGCCAAAAAAGAAAAACATTAACTCATTACTCAAAAGTTATCGACTTGATAGGCGGCCGGTAATAGGGAAGATTTACACGCACCGTAGCCAATAAAGGGTCGATGCACCCGGTATCCCATCATTTCAACGATCCGCGGGGGTATATCCCTCAACTTGCGTGGGTCAACCGCAAGGATTTGATTCTCAATCGGGCGAATCTAGATAATCAAACTGCGTGAGCTCTGGTATAAGAGGCATCAAGGGGAGAAATGGCCTTGTCGTACGTAAGGTTGACAGTACTGAACGGTCGCGCTCTTCCTTGGTTTGGAGGAGTTATTTGCACCCCCACAGTGCCACGTCGTGCCGATGAAGTAGACAACGCTCCCCGCTGGGCATACCATGGGAACAGTCTCTTCATACTTCCCCCGTCTGTCAGGACCCCAGGTGTGGCTACCTGGAATTACGCCCGTGGCTCCGTTCTCGGCAGTAAAGTCATCGAACGCTACCAAAAAATATTCAGCTGAGAAACTTTTTTAGCTGTGTTTCCTGTGCAGCGGGCATACCGATAATAATGGCAGCGCCAAGTGGTAGGCGTGGACGTGGAACATGACAAAATGCATCGTCTAGAAAAGGCATCAGTCGCCAATATGGGTTATTCATTACTGATAAACTGTGTGAAATGTTGCGTGAAAAGCATTCGGCACTGCCATGCTTGGAACATACCATGGTGCATGTCCTGGTTCTTTTCGCCTGGGTTGATCTGTATAGTATGAAATGAGGTGATATTATACCCCGGGTCCAAGAAGAAATCATTCAACGCAAGGACTCTTGGAAGAATTGCGAATTTGTCAAAGGCTCTTGTCCTATTATGCAAGCGCGCGGTTAGATCACGGTGGTAGGAATAGGTATCCTTCTCCAAAACCGTCAACACCAAATCATAATAAAGAGGGTTAGCTCACTTGTTCAATAGTGAATAAATCCTATTCGTGTTGAACCCTTCAAATGGATTTCTCCCAATCATGGGCGATGAACCACTCAAACGATCAATTTCTGCTTTCGCAGCTTCGGACTCCTCTTTTGAGAAGCAATTTTCAATCACCACATAGCCATGTCGAAGGACATGTTCCACGTTCGCCTTATCAATAGGGTCTTCTGGCATCGGCCTTTTCATCATTCCGATGTCACTGAGATGTTTGAATTCGTTCGCCATGTTTAATCGAGGCTAGTTTGCAGTTACTATGTCAATATTTGTTTTGGAAGAATCGTCAAATCTCAACAGAGTTAGATGCTATTTCTAGGAGCAGGATATGTCATTTGTAAACCTGGGGCAATTTAAGGCTCATGTTCTCCAAATTCTCCCCGCATTTCCGGGGTAGAGCAGTCTCGGGCTCTCGAAACGAGATCAACGTTGGTCCACTTCGCTGAATCTCTCTTGTAGAAGGGTCCTTCGCTGGCGAAGCGGAAAAGAACCTCGGCTCAAACCTGGTAACTAGGTCGGGGTACGATAGACTTGGCACACCAAGTCCATCACTCGTATTGGGCTATTTGACGGCCCAAGTTAAAAAGATCAGGCCGACTTTTGTGATTTGATTGAAAAGGAAGTCGATGAAATACCTGTAGTTTTGGAGTGTAATCCTACTGCCATCCTACCCATTGATAGGGCCGCGAGCCGCAGTCTTTTTGCAGCGCTGAGAATGGCATGCACGAGAGAAAAAGCGATTCTAGTCGAAAGGCAAACTGTGTGCAAAGTTCCTTCTCCTTATAAACTTGGTATAAACAGGTGTGGAATATTAATCCAAACATGGTGGCCGTAGAGCGGCCAAAGCAGATGGAAAGGGAACAGGCATAAGGCTGTTCCGAGGGAAATCTGAGTCCCTTCGCCCGGCCATTTTGGCATCCTGAGGCTAAACAAAGTGCGCATAACGTAAAAAGGAAAAAGAATCTTTCTTGGAGTTATTCGGGTGCTCGCTTTATGCAGAGGATCGATGCTCTGGACCTCAACTCAGGGCGCGAGGAAAAGGAGAGTCACATGGTGTCACATGATCGCTCTCCCAGCTGGTGGTTAACTACTCCTTGGGTTTCAAGCTCAAGCTTTCCCAGGCTAATTCATCTCCGTCGACTTGTGTATAGCAGGGATAGGGCACACACCAGGGTTGGTCGGACCGGTTCTTTGCGGGCAGATCCTCAAGCATGAGATTTTCATTTGGGCCTAGGAGGCGAAGCTCGCTTCTTCAGTGGGGTTGTAGAAATTGCAATTTCCAGATGGCATGATTGACAATGAAATATTCCCTGGGAGCCCTTCGGAACAAATTTACGCTGGCGCTTTTTGATAGCAAAGGATTGGTTGATGCAAATCATTCAACACTCTTCCTTTGGCCATGTTCATAGAGCTGCACTTGATTAAGAAAAGCAGGAACTAGTGATTCCTTTCTCGATGACAGCCTACTGGTGGACACTATACGGCCATTGAACGCAGTGTGTTGACTAGCTTATGGGATTATAGCTCCTTAGAGTATTATGTTCTGGTTACTGGAATTTGGAGCTTATCCGCGGAGAACATACCTTCGCGATCAAAAAGGCGACGATGGGAGCTAGAACTAGGATTCCAATGCGACATCGAGGATTCGCAACCCATCACTTTTTTGGTGGGAGGTTATAGACTAGACTTATAGACCGCTTTGCCCACATTTGGTGGCTTGGTGGTGATTCCGTAGACCGGGAAAAGGGTTTACCCTTGGAAGCGAGATGAGCAGCACAGTGCCGAAGTAATCATTTCTCGGAAGAAACTGTCCATCGATACCCGCTAACATTATATGGAGAGCTGCCTGCTGTCGCACAATGGAAGGAGCACTGATGCGAGGGTTCGGTTCGGTTACATGACCAAGAAATAACCATGGTTGTCTCAGAGAATCTGTCGACGTTCCAGGCTTCCTGCTGGGAATATTAAAAACGGCCATGGCTGTTACCAAGGGCTGTGCTCATCTACAGCACTGACCGCGGTCCATGTTGTCACAGAAAGCTAGAACAATTCCCACCACTTTTCCCACGGAAAAGCGTTCAAGCCCAATTTTTTTTTTTTTGAGGTGGGCCAGGGTTAGACCTCTTAGCAATGGACTAGATCTGGAGAGGCAATCGACGGGTCTGTATAGATTTGAAAGATTATCAACAGAGCGGCCATGTGGTTCCAAGGCATTGCAGATCCTGCAGAAGTAATCGGAGATGGCCCCGTAGATATATACACTAGGCGAGATGCTGTCTCGTATGCAACAGGCCTTCGAAAGGAAATCCTCCGCATGATGAATTTGCTCATAAGCAAGATCGATATAATCTCCAATGGAAGGGATGAGATACAGAAATTGTTCGACGCTTCATTTAAGGCCGTTGGTTGGGTACTCCCTTCAAACAAGGTGACTAGAATGATCAGCAATTCGCGTGGAAACAAATCTATCAAAACGATCGCCCGACGGAATCTTGAGCGGTTCCTTCTAGATCTTTTTGAGGAGCCGGCTTTGTTTCAAAGAGGCACACAAGGCTTAGCGTAGGGTGCGTTACCATGAACCGAAGTGCCAACAGTTAGCTTTACTTCAGTTCCGCGTCATCATGCAGACTAAGCCAACATTGAGTTCTATAGGCTGACCGATTACGATTTAATATATCAAGTTGATTTTGTTTCCTTTTTTTTTTTAAAAAAGGTCAGAAGTGCAGCATGACATATGAACGACAACGAAACTTCGGCAAGCGTACCCCGCAATCCACGCGTTTGTTTCAAACACGGTTGATGGGCTTCGTGGTGTGACAGCGATACTGCATGCATGCATCGTGAGCAGATGCAGGCGATGAGAGAGCACCTGTTCGGTTGTCGGAAGTCGTGGAATACCACTGGGTGAGAAGCCGGGCCGAAGCTAAATCCGAAACACTCGGTGTGGGCCGAGATGCATGCAGATGTAAGAACGTCTATCTGAGCGAGTTCACAACCTCAATGAGTTGGCGTTTCCCCTCACCGAAAAAAATAAAAAGAAATAGTTTTATGCATAGATCACAGTAACACAGACGCTAAGCGTTGTCGCTAGTTGGATAGAAATGCAAGGTCATTCAACTGCATTGGAGATACGTGGCAAAATAGGTCACTTAGTCTGGGAATGTTTTACTTGGGCCATGTTAGTCTAATCACTTGAATAGAGATTAAAATGAGGGTGTTGAGTACACGAGACAGCCTGGCAGGATTTTTACTTTTGAATTGGGTTAAATGTGAAGAATTCAAGGATGACTGAGCCTGGGCGGGTGCACGGGTCTCTCCTTTGAGTGGGATATGTTTCTCGTAGGGACTTGTCAGCGGTAGTACCTTGGATGACCCTTCCATTTGGGTATATGTATGTACTCCGTAGACACCAGCGGGGATTTCCGGCGGTAGTAAAATATATGTATGCCTTTCCTCAACCTGGAAAAAGTAGCAAGCCATGATTGTGTCAGGGGGTGCATTTCGATCCCTGTTCCAAAATCCGTTGTATTATGCAGCGCACCCCTGGTCAAAGACGAAAAGCTTGTCCTGCGCAATCATCTCAGACTCCAAGCTGAGAAACTATGGTAACATCGTGGGAATTGAGGAAGCGGGTCAAGGCATCAAGTTCATCGTTGCTGATCTACGGGAAAACAATGTCACTTTTTATGGGATCAAGGTGTACGGAGCACTCCGTATTTCATGTCTGCGCGATGCAGGTTCTAAAAAAAAAAAAACTATAGAGCCAAACAATCCGTATAGCCAAAGTGGGACATTAGGTCCACTATTTGGTTGGAAAAAAAAAAAGGATTTTGAAACGGGGAGCCTCGTGGCTGATGATGAGAGAGACCTGACATTTAAACCCGCCTGAGCTAAGCTACTCTCGCTCGTGAGCTACATATGCAGTTGCTCCAGCCCACGCTATTGAAATTCCCCAAAGGCCAGAACGACCGCGAAGAGTAGTTGAGAGCAGCGTGGATGGCACTGATATCTCCGCTCCCGTATTTGTTTCATATTTTCCCAGGGTGAAGAGCCGCAGGCTCCCAGATTCGAGCCGAGACGTAAGATATACCAATTTCAACTAGCAGCAACGGGGAGAGTTTAATTGTAGGAAACAATGGACATCTGGATTACTTACTGTAAGAAGACAGTACGAACTCAAACTTACGACTAGGCAGGTGCAATTTAGGGAAGTCCCGCTTTGACGGAACCAGGCTGGACTTGCCCTGGAGTGGGGCCCGCTAATTGGGTGCACAAATCGGGACGACGCTAGGCCCGAGATTGACTAGCCAGGGGTACCCTCCAAACTTCCCGCCAACCAGCGCTGCCGTATGGGTGCTTAGGTAATTCTCCTGAAACGCCTCGCAACCAGCTTTGGAGTTCTCAATCCATGCCTAAGCTTTACTATCCCACTGATCTCAGCGCCAGGCTAGGATGAAAAATCGTCCAACTGGTCGCATGGCTACGTTATCCGACGCCCTCGGCAGCGTAGTCGGACTGGAGGGAATTTGAAATGCGCCTATCCTTCTAATGCAAATATTCAATGCATGGAGCAGGAGAGGAACACGGAGTGGGGTACCGATGTTGTGAGACTCATAACCAGAAGCGGCCGACGACACTCTCAATATCAGGGTTCACCGTGTATTTTGTTAGGTACCACATCATTATAATGGATGGCATTGGAAAGAAAGAACCAAAAGATCGAAGAGCATTGTTGGATTCCCAACCTGGCGTAGTTGCAAGCAGCAACCATCGTTTGAACCTGCGGCGCTATACGGGTCGATATTCTCCGTAGAGAGATTGGCCCAATAGAATCTCTCGTGCTCTGTAAATCAAGCTAGCCTGTGGTCACTGCCAGTTAAAATACCGATCTAGGGTCCGACAACGCGTCTCCAGAAATGTGATGCCAAGGTGCCGGCCAGCATCATCAAGAAGGCGTTGGGGACTGGTCATGTCATTTTTGGAATTTTTCAGTTTTTCTTCTTTTTCCCCTTCCGCTGGCATTGTGTGTCTTAAAACCGACAGTATAATGAAAGCATGGATGCTTTAAGATAGGAATGTTCATACAATCACATTATTACTCCGTAGTTACCAGGGGGTTCCTTTCATCAGTGCCATGCTCCCCCACGGCCTTCTCAGGATTCATAAAGCGGGTGACTTGAGTCTTTCAAAGCGCAGATGCACCTCACGACAACAGCCTGATAATGACTGTAGATCTCATTGGAGCATTTTCGCTCTGTTTCTCTTGTTTCTTTTCTTTTTTATTTTAGCATTCAGTCTATTGATTGGTGTGTCTTGGGAGGGGAAAGTCTCTCGATCTGTAATTTTTCGACTCGTTACACCCCCATTCCTTTGGTTTAGTCACCATGCCCACACCTGAAACCGCTTTCGTACGGCGTTGGGTTACCATACTCCGAACAAAAAGCTAATTGCTGTATTGACAATGTTAGGCTGGCTGTTCATCTGCTAACCCCCCATCCTCAAGCCAAATCAGGTAAAATCCAACTTCCTCCATCCCATCTCTCACTTTTTTCTCTTCTCCTGTTTATCTTCTCCTCCCCCAGTAGTTGTTGGTTGCAATCCATCTTTGTTTAGCAGGCTATCGAATGTTGACATTGTTCTTAATCCCTCCTTAATAGCACTCGTACCTTAATATTCCATAATTTTCGAGATATCCACTCCCACATGGGTTCATGTTATGACCAACGGCATTGAATCCCTGTCGCTGGCCTCTTGACTTGGTTTAAATTTATCAATTCTCAATTCTCAACTATCATCTTATTCTCTCCGCTTTCAACTTGGTACTCCCTCCCATTTTATTCTGTGAATTCCAATACCGGCGGGTCGTGTGCGACCGTACATTTGTTCCCCCTTATATCCCCCTTCCCCAACTTTTCGTTTCTTGGGCGCTGGTTTGCGCTTTACGTTCACTACTCAGTCTTATCACGGTTTGTGGTTTGTCGCTCCTTCTAAGGTACGGCAAACTACCTTGCCGTCACTTGACTACACCGAGAAAATCCGACCCAATCGGCTGAACCCACATACTTTCGACAACTTCGTTCGTTTTATCTCTTTTGACAGACCAGAATCTCCTAGCGACGATTTTGCATGGCCCGACTATAAGCTGAAGCTTCAATTAGGGAGGACAGGTCCTCTTGCATTGCTTTCTCTCTTGGACCCTATCGCTTGGTATGTTGCAATCCTGAAACCCTACATGGATTCTTCCGTTAACCTCCCGGGAACTAACGGTTGCCCGTTTCATGTCTTCCTAGGCTTCTCGGAGAGAGTCACTCCTCGATATATTCCTATTCCTATTGCGCGTTTGGCTTGGATACCGGATTCAACAGTTGCACTGAATTCAAACCTATTTTCTCACCGAATCTTGTGGCAATCCCTTTTTGTCCTGGTGGACGTATTGTATTGTACACAATATCCCAAAAGGAATGTTAGGGATATTCCCTCGGGTTCATTCGACGAACATTTAGCTATTGACCCTTCTAGACTACATTCCACACTGCAATCATGAACCGATTTCGTACCAAGAAAAAGCACAAGGAGGGCGGAGAATCGGAGGCGCATGGATTATCCTCCTTCCCTACGTTTAGGAAAGGGAAAAAAAATCAGATGGAGTCGAAGTCGGAAATTGATCTCTCTGCAGCACTCCCATCGGCAGATGATTTTCGTACAAGTCTGTTAATGCCCAACTTGTCTGCTCGATTTAGCATGCTTCGAGAACAAGATGATCCGACGACGAAAATTGGCAAGGCAAACGATGATAGCGTCCTTTTTCCGAGAAGGGCATCCAGACTCAATTTGTTCGCACATAACCCGTTGACAGATATTGCTGAGGTTTCCTCTCTCAGTGGTTCGGCGAGACCGTCTCTCAACTTATGCCGCACTTCCTGCACGTCTGGTGAAGGTTCACCCTCTGAGGAAGATCCCTCGGGCAGTGTCTTAAGCAGACCTAGGCCCGTTGAAGGAAACAATTTGTTCGGAGGTCGTCAGAAGATTTACAAGATTCCGTTAAAGAGCCCCTCAGCACGCGACTCCTCCAATTCTGAAGAAACCACAGCGAGTGGAAGCATGGGGGGGAAGGCCTTATACGAGAATGACATGCCATTGTCGACTTTCCAGCGACTTAGAGAAAAGGAGCGTGAAGAAAGGGAGGAGACGGCAAATTTACACGAAGTAGCTAAACGGATTGAAGACGAAATATTATCAAAACTACCGGCGGATGATGTTCATCCCTCGACAACCCTAGGCGATTCTCAAGCAAATACCCCCGAACACGGGTCAACCACGTCCACGCCAATAAAACACAACTTCACCGGTCTGGAGAGAAACCCTACCAAAACACGCCGTTTGTATGGACACGGCCTCGAACTTCAAAATCAACAAGCTGCAACTCTCGATAAAATCGAGAGTTTAAGCCGAAAACCTAAGATAGCTGATCCCACGCAGATGACTCGCTCGCTTTCCAAAAGCGCTGTTAGTCTTAACGAAAAATACCAAAAGATCTCACCGGTATATGCATCGTCAAGCTTTCGTCCAAACAGCCCTCCTCTATCTGCTTCCTCAGTTTCAGGCAACGAACTAAGTAGAAAAGCTGGCTCCAGCCTAGGGTATGCGGGTGGTGTCCCCTTGAGCCCACCTTTGAGTGAAAGTGGAGAAGTGTCGCCCCTTGTAGCTGCTCTCCAACCTGAAGATAGAGGCAAGGCCACAGCGACAGGGTTGTTTAATAAACCAAGTCATAAGTATGACGAGAGTCAATTTCAACAGCGCCAAGTTCAGATGTACGAGGGTAGGACCTCCTCTCCATTTCGACGTCCATCGCCTTCTGGTGGAGTGTCTGACGTCGAGAAGCCTGGACGGCCACGAGGTTTGTCGACGACCAGCTATCGCTCTAGAGCTGAGTCGGTAACTTCTGGGTACGGTGGTTCCCAAGATGGACGCCCATTGCGGTCTACTCCCAGCCTCCGAAGAGGGTCTCCACCACGACTAGGAAATGGAACTTTTTTGGCAAACTTCAGTGAAAGTGAAGCTGGAAGTGATGCCGAAGACGAGGTTGCCCCGAAATCTAAAGGCGTAACCACTCCAAAGCTTGATATCAGTACACGTACAAGCTTGAGGAGCAGCACTGAATCTAGCGATTCGGCTTTGTATAGCCAGACGAACAAACTATCTTATTCGACCCTAGCTGAATCGAAACGCGCGGAATCCCGTGACCTAAAAACCATCAACGAAATCGAACCCGTGGACCCTACGCTTTCATTTGGTAACGAGGAGCAGGCAGTGAAGCCAAAGGATTCACCGACTTTAGGGCCATCAGAAGGTTTAAGCGGCTTAGTTCGGATGCATCTGCGGCACGATAGTGAGATATCTTCAATTATCCCGCCTCCATCTCCTGGTTTACCTCCCAGTTCTTTCGATAATAATAATCGCGTTCTGAACCCCTCTATACAGGCAACTAGAGAATCGAGCCATTCAGCTAGTATTCATAGTAATCCGTGGGAACTAGATGAATGGAGTAAGACTTCACAAATCTCTGAAAGGTCTAACCATTCGCCTCCCCGGCAGTTACGACAGCCGGACCAACAACCACAACCACAGCCGGGAGGCTTTTCAAGCATGTCTTTGCGAGCCAAGCAGATGCTTGATCAAGCAACTGCCCTCAGCAGTCAAGGCCATCCGTCGGATCTCACCATGACAGATAAAGGGGATCGACCTCCAGTACCACTACCGAATACGACTTGGCAGGAGGAACTACACCAAGGGCATCGGCGGGGAGGAAGTTCTGAGACGCAAATGGAACGAGAGGAATTGGCACACGAGCTAGCTGAACGACGAAGAAAAGTCCAAGAGAAATTAAAGAGCTTTGCAGAGACTGAAAGCAGTAGATCGACCAGCCCAACTTCCGGAGGATTCCGAGATATCGGGCCCGCGAAACCTGGCAACGCATTCGCAATGCTGAAGAACAAAGCTGGTAGAAGCAATGTGATCCCTGATGTGCCTCCGCCGAAGCCGCTGAAGGTTTTGGGTATGGAAAGTACCGCTCATAATGCCTCTGCACCAAATCTCGCGTCGAAAAACGAACTTTGGCGGGATGAAGAGGAGAGGATGCTTCGTGATTTCGCAAGACAACCTCGGACTTCGTCGCCTCACATAGGTGCCCGACATAGCAGACCGCGCCAACAGGCCCAATCTACGCCTCGTGAGAGCCATGATGAATCTCGAGATACTTTCCGCGATGGGCCATCTACGCCTTGGAGACATCCTCACGATGCAAGGGATAGATCAACGTCAGATGCTTCCGGGCGATCAAAGAGCCGTCCAAGATATCGTGATGACTTAGATAACGTGGGTAGGAGTATGGAGAGCCCGCAAAATAGACCTGTTGGCGAGGAAAACAAGTATTATCGAGGGCCTCCTTCGGGCCCTTCATCGACACGGCCTTCGATCGAGAACGAGTGTCTTCCGTCCGACAGGTCTGGATCCGCGATGGCTGGACGATTACGGAGCAACAGCCGGCCTGTGCCGCCTAGCTTCCCTGACGCCCGAATTCCACATCCCGTACAAACAGGGCTGGGTTCCTCACCCCGTCCGTCGCCAGTAACTCCTTATTCAGCAAATGCAACTCCTCCTTTATTCGAAACCTCTCCAGCGAACTCTTCAATGTCAACGCCGACTTTTGGAGGTGCTTCGGCACCAGCGCAAAGGAACCAAAGCCTCGGCGCTCACAAGAGAATTGTCGATAAATCGCAGATTTCGGAACCCAAATTTGTCTCTACTACCTCCAACGTTCCAACTGTCGGTCTTCCTCCGGGTGCTAGCCTCAGCAACGGAAGTTCTACGCCGCCGGTCCCGCCAATGAACCCCAGAAGGCGCCGGCCGACCGCAACGCAGACTATCCTAGGCGCTTTTAAGAGCTCCGATAGGCTTGAGTCTTCAACAATGCCAGTCTCTTCGACTAAATCTTCGGAGGAACAGAGCACGTTCTCAGACGAAGACAAGCGATCTCGACCACGTCAACGGCTACGCAAGATATCAAGTGAAGGTGGGAACCTCAATGCTAAAGCTCGTCAGCAGGCGATGATGGCGAAGTCTCCCGCGATGCCACAAGTTCCAGCCGGGATTGCAACTCCAATGGACGGGAGCATGTTTTGATGAGCTACATATGTCCTACTGGTATAGGAGGTTCGCTTCTATCTTGTATTTCCAAGGAATTTCTTTCTGCTCTCTTTCTATTCGATGTATCGACTTTATAATACTTATTACTGTATTCTTCTTCCTTCTTTTCCTCCCGCCTAGGGAGATGTTTCTTTTGTTGCAATACCCCTGATAAAACCTACCTTGGGCTAGTTTATATTTTTTGCGTGTACAAGTTATTGTTGTCTTCTATGGACGTGGTGTTTGAGCAGAATAGAGCGGGCTTCTTGTCCATTTGGTTTTCTTTTTTTCAGTTATTCTTCATGGAAGGCAGATCCATGGAACCTCTTTACCTTTGTTTCTTGGCTGGTTTACTGCCTGAATATGATCTCCGGTTATGGTTCCATTTCCTTTGGCGAATGTATAAAGTGAGCTTGCAGTCGCTCTGGAGTATTGGAATCAAAGGAAATGGTAGAGAAATGATTTGCAGAAAGTTTCTTGCTTCTGTGGTTGACAATATGCTGTAGACAGTGCTCCAGCCTAGAAGTAACGAGCAGTTGGCTCAACTCGTATTGCCCTGTCTAGCATATAACTTTCCAGACTCAGATCACGGTTCATGGAGAATAGCTATTCTATTGCAAGTGGATATCATAGTATTATTTCGTTACCAGGCTACATAGCCTGAATGTTGTGGCGTTAGCTTTGATAGACTCATAACCCATGGACTGCCTAGCCCTTTGCGTTAGTCGCCACAACTCGTCGTCTTAAGGGTTCCAGGGAGGAAAAAGAAATAAAAGCAATGTCTTGACATCATTCAAGATAGGAGACAAAAGAATATCAGATGATGATGTCGCAGTTAAAAGTGTGGTGGCCATCAATAGGGCATGTTGCCTAGGGCATATGGCAATATCCTGCACAAATTAGACATCAGACCAACCACAGCGTGCTCCTGCCCAAAACCGGTAACAATATATAACACGTGCCCTCTGACGAAGCTGCTGTCTTGTCAGTCCGGAATCTTCACCTCACCTCACCTCATCTCATCGCACGAGGTCTCTCTCTCTCCCCTTGTCATCGCACCCTCACTTCAATCCTCAGCCTATCGGTCCCTATTTCAACTGAAATTTGCCACAATATTTCTAGTTGATCTTTTGTTTGGTGGTCCATCCATCCTTAGTTTGATTGATAACCCTTTTTTTGTCCCATTTGATGCTTCACTTTTAGCGACATCAACAGGTTTCTCCACTGAAGTAGTGGCCGTGAACGCTTGCTACCATCTCCTTTACGAAGACATAGTGGAATTCGAAGCGATTGCCTTTGGATTTGTATTCCCTGCTCTGTTTCTACCTTTCCTTCTCATCTTTGTTCCCTTGCACACTGACGGGCGGCTCTGACCGGTACTTTGTCAGAGCAGCCCTCTCAATACAACTTTCCAGAGTGAAGACAGCCAATCAAGGCCTCTCTCACTCGTCGTTCATTTTTCGTATTCCATCTATTCCTTTGTCGTCTCTGCCTCTCAGCCAAAATGGACAAAGAGCATCCTGATAGCCCGGATCAGGAAGCCGAGAATCCCGCGTTGAGACAAGTTTCGTCCAACATGAGCAGTCAGGCTGGCGACGACAGAGCATCCGATACCACGACAGGCGGGTCGCTAACACTCTCCAGGAGTAAAGCACGCAAAATCAAGAGAAAGATCGTCAAAGCTACCGAAGAAGGTTCCCTGGAAAATATCACTGAACAGGACGCCCAGATGTACAGTCACATGAAGAAGTCATGGTTCAGGTCCAACTCGAATCGACCAGGTTCCTTTGGTTCACTGGTATTTTTTAACACCGATTCCGATACTGAAGGAACTCCCGAGAAAAAGACGGCTCTAAAGGAGCAGGTTGTTGCTCATACGATCAGTGGGGAAAATAAACTCGACCACTACGAGCATTCCAGGGCCACTGATACCGGCGACAAAAAATATGCTAGCAAAGAGATCGGAAATACAAAAGCGAACGAACATGGAAAGAAAAGGAAGAATAAGAATAAGAACGCGAAAAAGTTGCGGTCGTCTGAGAATGATGAAAACACAAAAGCACAAGGCGCCAGTAAGGTGGCAGGGAATGGCGCCGATACAACCTGGAACCAGGCGGAGAGCTTTAAGAATCAGGAGGCAACTTCAAATGGAAATGGTATGGTGCCTGTGAAAAGTGTTGTTAGGCTTGAAGCTAACCAGCTCACACAACAGTACACTTATCAACAAGCTACAGAAGTTTGCCCCAAGAACTGTCAACCGCGAACGGAAATGGTTCTTCCGCCACATCCTGCACTTTAAAGTCTATGGAAACTGAAAATAGGCAAAAAGGGAATGGCGAATACTGCGAACCGACAATATTTCGGAAAAACGGCATTGTGTTTGGGCACCATTCGGAGTCATCATCAGGAAGTATACCAGCCTCTCCTCCTCACCCAATTTTGCCTATGGATCAGGGTCAAAATGGTACTGGCCCTTATCATCATTCACAGCCGCTTGTCCCTCCTGCAGCGCATTGGCCGTGGCATTCAGGTTGGTATCAACAGTCTCGTATCCCCCAGGCGTCCTACCCTGTATATGACCCTCCTTTTTCCTTCCCAGGTGGATACCAAGAGAACCCATATGTTTATCCAATTTATGACGTACGATACTTTCCAGATAACGGTATACGTCACGCCGCAATGGATAACGGACGGTATAATGAGTGGCCAAATCAACCCCATATCCACAGCACAGATTTCAATCCATTCGAAACAGGGTATACTTTGAATCAACCGAATTCGGAGGAAGTCAACGGCAGATTTCACGGTCATCAGCAAACGCCGCGTGGGGAAACCGATACCAGCGTTGTTAACGGACCAGAAAGTGTGATAATCGGGTCACCCAACCTGTCTAGGCAGTCAATCGCAATTGGCCAAACTCAACGAGCCTGGGGGAATGACCATCAATTGGGTGCCGATTATCATGACCAACCCAAGGTTGAGCCAGTCGTCGAATATCTTCTTCAGGCATTCAAATCTGGTGAACAATCCGATTTCACTTTAAGCCTCAAGCTGAAGAACGGAGTTTATTCTCCGCTGCTCTACCCTTCTCACAAACTTTTGCTGTGTAGGAGCCCGAACTTGAGCGCTATAGTAAAGAAGATCGAGGAGGACCAAGAACCCAGAACGATCCACCTCATTGCCGAAAGTTGTTTTGCGAACCCAACAGCTTTTACT
This sequence comes from Amauroascus verrucosus, assembly GCA_001430935.1. Taxonomy (NCBI): domain Eukaryota; kingdom Fungi; phylum Ascomycota; class Eurotiomycetes; order Onygenales; family Onygenaceae; genus Amauroascus; species Amauroascus verrucosus. The sequence continues at coordinate 193,606 of LJPJ01000065.1, forward strand.
ATCGCGCTTCAAGCCCTATATGGCGCTCCGCTGATGATTGAGCAACAATTAGGCAGCTCGGAATACCCAACTTCTAGAGCTGGTGCCATCGCTCGAATGGAGTTCGCAATGTCGTATCTCAGTTCTGGAGCTTTCCTGGCGGACCGGTCAATTATTCACCGAGCGATAGACTTGATAAATTGGGCACTTGATTGGAACACTTTAGAAATTCTCGTTCGTTTTGGACTTGTCACTCGCCAATATTTGATCGCATGTACCGATGACGCTGCTCGTGACAGCTACTCCGGCTCCGAGAGCTCAGGGTGTGAAACTGACGATACGAGAAGGAATTTCAAAATTGATGACACTCATCGTGTACCAAGACCAGACAATCCATTCCTGTCAAATAAGACTCTCAACAACGAACTCGTCAATGCCTGGGGCCCCAAGCTTGTTAAATCAGCCCTTAGATTCGTGGCTGCTGAGATTGAAACTGCGGGATTTGAGTTTGACAAAGGGGCACGACCCGCTATCATGCCTGATCGGTTGGCATGGCCGCAAGAGAAGGATCGTTTGTCAATTGGAAACAACACAATAGCCAACAATGACGGGTTCAAAGGTAGATTGACATCGGCTCTGCTTGTAGCGCTCCCATACAGATATCTCAAGGATCTGCTTAGGTATTTGGGCAGCGTCGGAATTCTGGATATAAGCCTGGCACAAGAAGTGGTGGCAGAACGTGAGCTTCGGCGTATAAACACCGTACAAAAGCTTGAGCCCAGCGGTAAGGAAGAGCAAGACCTATTCCGAGAATCTCACATTCCGCTCGGCTGGGAAGAGTCTGTCGTCCAAAGAAACGGGAAAATATCCGTGGTCAGAAACTGGAGAGGACTGGACACTAGTTCTATTGCAGGTGATGGTTCTATTCGGGGGTTCACAAGTGGCGAGGAACAAGACTCCCAGAATTGACACCCTTCCTCTCTTGACACAAAAATTTTCCCCGCCGCCCCTCGGGCCATATAATCTAACGTCACACCAAGGTTCAAGATATATGGATCGCACTCTCGTTATTAGACTCGATGCCTTCGTTTGACCACATGCCAAATCTGGCTAATCTATGTTTGATGGAGACAGGAAATACGGACGGTGCATTGTAGGTGGCTTCAGTCGTTTTTGCTTGAGCAACTTGTAATAAACAATCGTTTCTGAGAAATACATTCAATCGCTCCTGACATGCTGGGCGTAACCCGCAGCCAAGAGTGGCGTGGGGAACCGTAGAGCTGATGCCGCGTAGCCCGCATCCAGTTAGCGCCAGACACGTCGTCGACGACACTTGAGTCTGAGTTGGTTAATCAACAAGATGCCTTGCTGAGTTCAAAGGACGTGAGAAATCGTTGAATTATGAGAGGGGCAAAAAGTGTTGGGTGATCGGTGACGTTAATGAAGATTGTGCTACTGACTAACTAACTATGCGCCCACCTGCATGTGCCCACATCCCAAGGAATGGCTCGAACCCCCCTTAACTCGAAGCCTCTCGAGTCCTCCAGGCATCTCATGCAGGGAAATCAATAGACCACCATTCTCTTTAGAGAGTGTCTTCTTTATCGACTTCTTCCTACATGTCCTCTAGCTAGATACATACGTGCAGTACATATCAAGCTCAAGAATTCGGGCCTGTTCATTTGATACTAACCTTCAACTCAAGCAACCATGTTTGCCAACCTCAGAAAAGCATTCACCTCGCCCAGCTTCCCTTCCGCGATCGTTGGCGAGCCCGGTACCGTAGTATATGCTTTCCATCTCCTCCCTGAAAATGGCACCTTCGAACGTTGCAGCTTCACATGCTTTTCCACCACATTCAGCAGGGACGGATCCAAGGAGCAAACCCGCGAGCAAGTTGGCGCAATCTCAATTAGAGATAATGAGAGCGGCTGGGCCCTTTTCGATGAAGTTGAGGCACGGAGCCGCAAGCTGTGGAATGATTACCTGAGCTCAAACCCGGCGCATACACAGGGGGTTGAGGTGACCGGGCTGGTGCAAGATATCCTCAAGCCTGCGGTGCTCGGAGCGCTTCACGAAAGAGAGCAGCAAAGTCAGTCTATAAATGCGACGAAAACGCTCCCCGTCTATATTATTCGAATCATACGCTCGAAGCCAGGGAGGATTATGGAACCTAAACTCGCAAGTTTCCGTCATTGAGTCCCAATGCATGTACTTCCAAGCGGTTGAAATATGAATAGCGATTGTGGCGATTTGGATTGATGTTAGAGAGTACCTACTTGCCAATTCTACAGGTGATGTTTTTATTGGAATACAGAATGAGTTGTGTCACGTATAGTCACCAGTGCCAGTGGCTAACAGGGTGATACTATGCAATCGTTTCTCTGTATCAGTTGAGCAAGAGAAATTTCTACGTAGTAAATCTCTGATGATGGATGGCTGAGTGATTATATCAAAGAGAGTCCTTCTCCAGGAGAATACAGCTAATCAATTTAAACAGAAATTGGGTGATTAAGGACGACACAACCGTACTCTGTAGACATCTACACTGGAAACAAGAGAGCTGGAATTTTGTGTTCAGATGTGTCACATAGTCATCAGGCAAACTCCACGAAACAATAATGATAATATTTCCTTGCAAGCCAAATATCTGGTTTATTAACTAATCTGTTTTGGCCCTTTGCTTGGCAAATTGACCTTGAGTGATTTGTTCCAGAACCTGTTTGCAAAACTTCCGGCAGAGATCACCAATGGTCAACAAATAATATCAATTATTTTATGTTACTATCAATCCCTCCCGCTTTTTGCACTTGAAGCGACATATTTCAACAATGATAGATTTTCATACACTTTTGTTGAAAATGATCAAAAAGTGCCAATTTTGGTGTAGAATTGTGGGGACAAACTTTTGACCACTAGTAGTACTGTAAGCCATACTCGGATGAATGTGTGTAAAGAGATGGCTATGTATGCAAACAAGCTTGGAGAATAAGGGTGATTGACAATTGAAGTATAACAGATGGAAATTGAGAAGTTTTGATGCATGAAGAAATCATTGATGTGCTGGAGATCATCATCGCAGAAACGCTTACCCCGCCACCGCTTCCTCCCGCTCTTCTTCCGCCGCCGATTCCGCCTCCGACAAAATTCTCCGCCAGCATCAGAGGAGAAGAGCGCTGAATTCGCAAAGATCCTCTCCGGCTAAAGGACAGACAGGTTACCAATGACCAGCAAGGGAAAACCAGGAGTCCCGCTCTCAGCGGACCTCCCTCCACTAATCATGGGCACCGCAACGTTTAATTCCCAGTACAACCCGGATCCGTTTGCGCTTCCCACCACCGCTCTCGTCCACCACGCCTTCTCTGCGGGCATCCGAGCATTCGATACTTCGCCTTACTATGGGCCAGCCGAAGAGCTTCTCGGGTGCGCTCTATCTACGTCTTTTATACACAACAATTATCCCCGCCATACATACCGGTTACTCACCAAAGTCGGCCGCATCGCATCCTCATCATTCGACTATTCACCATCATGGATTAGAAAAAGTCTAGCGCGGAGCCTGTCACGTCTAAATACGCCGTACCTCGACGTGGTATATTGTCATGACGTCGAATTCGTCTCGGCGGAGGAAGTTCTCGTCGCTGTGAAGGAATTACGCCGGATTCGCGACATGGAGGGTACTATACGATATGTGGGAATATCGGGCTATCCGGTCAACGTCCTATGCGACCTTGCGGAGATGATCCTTCAGGAGACCGGCGAGCCACTGGATGCAGTGATGTCGTACGCCAATTTTACAGTGCAGAATACTAAACTGGCTTCGGAGGGGCTTCCGCGCCTATTTGCGGCGGGTGTAGACGTCGTGCCGAATGCGTCGCCATTGGGAATGGGCCTGTTGAGACGCGATGGTGTGCCGATTGGAAGTATGGGCGACTTCCACCCGGCTCCGATTGGGCTGCGAAATGCGATAAGAGAAGCAAGCTGCTGGGCGGAGGAGCAGGGTGAAAAAATTGAAGTGATCTCAATACGCTATGCGCTTGAAGCGTGGTTAAGGGAGGGCTCTGTGACGGGATCGTCGGGGGAGCCGCTGGCTTCGCCTTCGACTGATGCTTCAGGTAACGTGAATGCTTCTGCTGGGCGTAAGCTTGGCGTCAGCGTCATGGGCGTTAGCAACATTGACGAACTTGATGAAACACTCCGTGTATGGAGGGGAATTGTTGAAGGTCTCGAGGAGGTAGTGGATATTGAGAACTCAGAGAAAACCCTCCACGACACGGATTCCGTGACTGTAAAGCTTGATCGCGAAACCACAACTACCGGTGGGTCACATACTGTCCTTTCCGCTGGTAATGGTGCTACTGGTCATGAATGGTCTCATTTCCGTCGCCAGCATATTCTCTCTCTTGTTGCTGCGATACGTAAGATTTTGGGACCGGAATGGGTGGACTATACGTGGCCCAGCCCAGAAGCTGGATTCGTTAACCAACCACCCCCTGCAGGCTTTGATAAGGACATTAAATAACAGTTTGGTATCAGGCCGCGATGCTTTTGAGAGCATGACTTGAGCAACTCACACATCCAATTATCCCTTTGCTTACACTGCCTCTTAGAATATAAGAATATATACCTGCCTGGTAACATCACGTAAAGGATACTCACACTAAATGAAAAGGCCTTCAAAGGAATCTGAAGGAGACTCGCTTCATAAAACTCCTCTCCATGGACCTGCGTATCGCGGATCCTATGATGAGAAGGAAAAGAAAGGCCCAATCTGACAACAGATCCGGAGAGTTGGAAGAAAAGGAGTGACATCCATGACCTGACCACGGGGCCGAGTCGAGAGATACCCAGTTAGCTGTAGTAGAGAAAACCAAAATCACAATTGATTAGCTTATAACATTAGTTCCGAGAAAGCGAGAGGAAACAAACGACTCTAGAACCGAAGGTGTTCTCGTACACCGCACAAAGATATTGTCACAGAGACCACAAGGACCGTAGCTGCTCAAAGATGTTAGTGGTGAGGTAAAAATTCATATCCAATACAAACCTAGTTCTGATACCGCTTGCGCGAATCGGTCCAAATTGCGAAAGGGGTTGGACAAAGTTAGGAAAAGATCAAGAGAAGGCCCTGAGATGCCAGGGAAAAAAAGTTCTCAGGAACATGTCCTGTAAGACAATATTCATTACATATAAGGAAGCATAAGTACCGATGTGCAAAGCTAAATGCACGACTTCAGAAATAAAAGGCCATAGTACAGCCACTACCCCATATTCTGGACAACAAACATTTTATTGGGTATCACATGCATCATAATCACCGTGGAACAAGGATAATGTCACCGGGGGAAGCAACTGCACGCCCGATGGTAAGTTTAAAGAACAATGTAAAATTGGAGTCAAAAGACTGAAAGGCCGATTCCCGGGGTCGTCCTAGCTTATGACTCGCGTCGAGTATCCGTTTGACTCAACTGCTATTCAAGATCTTTCTCTCTTGCAAGAAGGTCGCGAACCATTTCAGCTTCGCTCGAATAGCCCCCAAGCTTTATCGCCTGTTCATGGGTAATAGACTGTGGGATTCCTTTTAGATCGGGCCGAAGTAGTTTTAGCCGTGTGGCACGGTCCATGAACTTTTGTCGCTTCCTACCAACCTTAGCAGGAGGCGGCACATGTCCAGAGAGTTTTGAATTCTCCGTTTCCGGGAGTGGGGGCGGTGGTGAAAGAGGAGGTGGTGGTGGTGGGGTTGGCGTTCGCTCAGTCTGGAGAAGTGGTAAAGGAACAGTGTTGTGATATTGAACAAATCGAGGATGGTTCGCATAAAGCTCAAACAAGTGGTCTCGCTGGGAGCAGTACGACTCATAATTTCCACCAATTATTGAAGCAAGTAAGCTGGAATTCTTGGGCGAAAATGTTACGGTTTGTATATTTTGCCTTAGCGTATGAAAAGCCTGAGCGAAAGCTCTGAAAACCCGCCTGATCTCCTTTGTCGAAAAGGAAATATCGTTATCAGAATTATTAGGGTCTATTATTGAAAGTCGATCTTTGTTGTTTGCTTGATATATATTCTGGGTATGCTTCAAGAGTGGCAGGTCAGTAGATTGGCCTATCCGTACATATAGGTGGGATTACCTTGTAAAAGTAGCCAGGAGGATTGAGCTCGATTCCGACCGTGGATAAGTCAAATTTATTTCCATAAAAGTCAAGGAAGTCCATGAGAACCCCCCCTAGATTTGGTTCAGTCATGCCGTGGGGCAAGTGCTGAAGCAGGCTAGTCACCAAGCAAATGATGGAAAACCCTCCTAAGCCCCCAGTAGGAACCTCATTCAACCCTCTAAGGAGCAAAAATTGTTTGATCACAGCGACAATAAGTGGCATGGCAGGGAATTGCGTTTTCCACTGCTGGAAAGTCCTATTCGCTGCCAATCCACTATTATTGTCGAATGACAAGTCAACTTTTAGCCCTGTAAGACGGTCTACAAACTTGATAATTGGCACCCGAGCATGCGCAATTGTCTCAATAGAACCGGGACCAGCAATTTCGGAGTCTCTGATATACGCTGTGAGAGAATATATATCCCTTGGCTTCTGGCACAGATATTTCCTACCTTGACGAATGAATGACCTTGAAAGCAGTACAAGATCAACATCCGCAACTGGAAGGTAAAGACCAGATGCATATGAACCAAAGGCGTGTAGCTGACATCCAGGAAATCTCTGTTGCATAAGGCTTTCGAGACGCGTGACAAGATCAGTCCTAATTACATCCTCGAAAGGTTTTGGTCTAACCCAGTGGTAAAAGCTAATAATCTCGTTGTGTAGCCTACAGGATTGTCAAAATACACTAATCGACTCTTGATACGGGGGGTTGAAACGAAGAGAAAAACTCACATTGTCCCCAAGTGAAAGGCCACTGATCGCGACCGATCAAACCATGGACTTGAATCTTGGCCAGAAAGAGCCCGGTACGCTTGTATGATTGAACCATCCAGGTTGAACTGCGTGTCAAGCTTGTCATATCGCATGATCTTGGATGCAGACCCAACAATCTCGTCATTTCGAGTGCGTTTACGATTACCAAGGGCAGGATCTCCGGTACGATCGCTGCGGGGCCCGCGCGGAGCACTCTCTGGTGGCTGGTCCATTGTGAGGTCATCTGCACCCAGGGAAATAAAGTCTTCATTGGAGACAATGGCATTGTTTTCTTCCGGTTTTACTTGAGCGGCGATTCTAGCCTTGCGAATCAATTTTACAAAGTCTTTCCTTTTCGCCTGACTTTCATCTGGCGGCGGGAGTACAGTGTAAGGATCAGGATTGGACCATTTGGGTGTAGCTGAAGGCGCCGCAGTTTCAACGGCTTGCTTCTTCCTGGGTGGTTCATCGTCGTCACCTGTCGCGACATCCATCGGCTCTTCCTCGCTATCTGTGAGTTCTTCCAGATTCATGAACTTGCGTTGCTGCTTCTCGCTATTTTCGTTCGCGCTCAAAAATTCAGGAGTGCTTTCTCTCTGAGTAGTCAGTAGAGGGCGTGCAAACGTTCGAGGATGGCGAGAGCGAAATGTAAACTCATGTTGCGGACGGGACGTTGGATTGTCCCTGTTGCCGCGAAACTGGAAAGCTGTCGGCATTCTGTCGCGAGGTTGTAGCAAACCGGGTGTTTGCTTGGTCTCTAACTGATTATCCAGTCGTCAAAGACAGAAGATGGCAGCCGTCTTGGTGACGATTTCTCTTCAAGTGCGATGGGTTCGGGGGATTTCCAAAAACAGCAAAAAAGTCGAAGGCGGTGAGAACCGGCAGTCACAGACTCGGAAGCTTTGCCGAGCCACTGGTAACTACTTAGAGTTAACGCAGGAAACAATGCCGAGCATTCATGAGCTGCCCATCAGCCTTCCATGCCTCGTCCAGCGTCCAGCTGCTGTTGCAATGTGAGCTAGCTTTAGGTCATTTGTGCCAGTGCCGCTAGGTTACTATCATTCTTTTGGTGAAGAATTATTACACATGGTCTCGCGGTAGACACATCATCCATAGAGTTCACTGGCAGCCTTTGTGACTATCGTGAAATGGTATATCAAAGGGATATGCTCTCAAAAACATTTTCGACTGCTTATATGGCTAAGCCAAGGGCCACATGAGCCATCGAGCAAGCCCAGGAACGGCAATTCATACATACGTCTCTCACAGATACACAAGGCTGAGAGAGAGAAGCCCTTCGTCGTAAAACGACCTTGATTCGAAGAGTAGAAATAAGCTTCCGATTATTGCTGCAATTTGATCTCTCTCTCTTTGCCTCGAAAGCAGGATTACTTTTGTTAAGTTTATGACTGTCTCTTCGTCGTTTGGTGCAAGCTTTAACAATTCTTGAACTAACCTGTCAGTGGCTATAAACGCCGGCCGGCGGTTGGAATGCTTATTCTACATTACCAAGTTTTGAGAAAAGAGCGTTTAATGCAGTGCGACCCTCGTCCCGTTCCATCGCCTTCCCGAATCACGGATTGTCGGATCTCTGTGTTTTTTGTGGTGTCTCGGAGACCGTTTACCTGTACCAACTCGACTCCCACTTTACAAATCTAACATTTCGCCACTGTGAATTATGCTGAAGGACAAGTGGAATGTTGTGCATGTCATATATTGCGCTCCAAACACATTCTGTAGACCTGGGCAGTAACGCTGAGTATCAGGAGTCGAAGGCGGTGAGTCGCCGAACTTGCGGTGCACACGTGTTTCCTATCTAGCTAAGTTAAAGAGCTGGGGAGTATTCTTGGTTGCAATGGTATCATTGGAAATCAACGGTTGAATCGGAGAGCACGCATCCCTTTCAGGCGCAGCATGTAAGAGATCTGTGCGCACAAACTACCATGGATGGCGGTTTGGCCTCCCTGATATGGGGCAAAAGAGAGGCCTCCAGTCATTGTCTTACAGGGAGACGGCATTTCACAAAGCTGCAAAATCATCATCCGTCGAATCGCGATGCTACGCTTCACGCACGCGGTCTTTGCGGGGAAATAATTTTACATCACACCCTTATAAGGATCCCTTTAAGCCGTCGTCTCCCTGGCCTGATATCCTCGTCCCGTACACCCCATCCACTGCACCATTTCCCGGCGAAAATCGAGAAAACATCCAATGGTGGCTACGCAACGTAGCTACGACGTATCTATCTGGATTGCGTGCATGCACGTCGTACCAGCTTGCAGCGGGTCTCCCCATCAAAGCTTGGGCTTTCGTTCCACAGGCGAATATCTTTGAAATGAATAACCTGGAAATGGACTACTCTACATGTATCATGCAAAAGTGTACGAGTTCGCCTGGAGTGTATTGCGAATTCTGCAACGTCTGTGGCGCGACGGTGGACTGTGATTCAAGGCCAGGCGTAGATGATGTCGGTGTAGGACTACTTGATGCGCAGAGTGGCGTAATGGCAGAGTACTGGTCAGACTGGGATACCACCAGAGTAGCTTTGCGCAAGAAGTGCCAGACCCTGAACTTATTCGGTTGCCAGTCAGGGAGAGTGGTACGATCTGGTAAACCCTGCAATTGGCCGCTTTGGCGTGGTGATGCGGCAGCATTACACAGCTTGATCCAACCATCTTGCGTAACAACATGACCAGGCATGATAAGCAATCGCTATCATTTGCAAAAATCTGGGGAGGGGGAATTGTTGTGAATCGTATATGCACTATTCCAGGATCTGCTTACCAAATAATCGTGATTCCCCCCAACACAACTCAGAAAAGCAGAGAGCAACTCTATTGTGTCTCGGAATGCCCTTTATTGGTAGAATAGAACTCGGCTTCAGCTTAGCGTGAAACCCAAGACCGAGCACGAGATGGGGAAGGTTTCGCGTCTCCCATGGATGAAGACGGGGTTCAGATGGGGGTCCCCCGGAAGGGCCTGAAAAGAAGTAAACATATCCTTGAGTTTTTGCGTATATAAGGAGAGCTGATGCCCACTTTTCCAACGACTCTGATCTTCCTTCTGGTTTTTTACCAACACCTCTCCAGTCCGCTTTTCGGAAGACTCTCTCACTCTTTCTTACGCCCAAGATAACCAAGTCGTTCGACGTCCGTCACCCCACTACAGCAATCATGAGTATGCTCCACCCCTCCTTGACTTTTGAAACGACAAGAGGGATCTACTTTGCGTTATCTAATTCCTTGCATATGATCTTGACCACGTCATGTGGACTTTACAGCACTGCACAGCGTCAAAAGCTAACCCGATACTTCTTTTTTTTTTTCCGTTTAGGTGGATGTGGATGCACCTGTGGCTCCTCTTGTTCTTGCCCATCCGGTGCCTGCAATTGCGTGAGTTGGATGGCCTTTTGTTTTTTAACTTTGTTAACCTCTTGGTTCGTTCTTCAGACGAAGATGACATTTGAGCTAATCTGAATGGGGCTGGAGGTGAAGAAATAAATCATGCCGCTGGAAGCGCCATCACATACTCATCATCCCTCAGACCGATGTAGAATCTTATTCGACGCGGATCCTCAGGTCGAGTATCCGAGATCTTCACGTCTCTCTCTTACCGCGACTCGACACCAACTGCCCAAGGGACTGTGCGGTGTTGACATCAAGTTTGTCATGACAGCGAGTGATAGGAAGGTTTTGGCCCAACTCGGGAGGGAGGTATCTTGAGGGATACTAGGATGGACTTGGGTCCCGATTCGAGTTTTGATGATGATGACGACGATGAATGATTTTATTCTCCCTCAGTGTTATTAATTTTGCTATCTTCCAAGCTTTTCCGTTACGAAATGATAAAGCAGCTGCTGCATTTCTCAATCCTGACCGGTAAACCAAGTAAAGAATAATTAAATTTCGCGAGTATTGACTTCTCTCCAACTTCCTGGTTCCGATAAGTGAACAAACCGGTGAGGCCCAATCCTTTCATGCATAGTTAAAAGTATACGGGCGGGGGACGTTGTCTTGAGGAGGTGGTTTTGTTCTGGTTTCATAGATCACAGTTCACTGTGCTTCGTCCATAGTTTGTCCTGACACAGCCGCAAGGGTCCGACCATGCCCCGTCAAGGCCGAGTTCCTTGCATTGGTGGTCCTGCTTGACATGGACGGGGCAGAGAGCCAGCAGAGAGAAGCGCATGAGGCGGCATCCCGCCATCCCTCCCTCTGGCGAAGTTCGGACGGAACGGAGAATTAAGGTGGGGGACTTCACGTGACAGCCCCGCAGGCCTCGGGATTGGTCTTGGCGGTGACTTGGCACTAGACTAGCGCGGAGTGGGATGGACCAACGAGAACCCACTTCCGCCATCCCTTCTGGAAAAAAGAAACAAACCGCGCGAAAAAACCTCATCTCATCCTCTCCTGTCTCTGCGTCAGCTTCACACACGCACAAGAGACACAACTCAACGTCCCAAAAGTAAAAAGAAAAAGAAAAAGAAAACAAAAATAAACCAATATTGAAGGAGGTGGCCCCATGACAGATGACCTCCTCCTCCCACCCCCAACAACTGGGGGAAAAAAAAGGCGCCTTGTGTGCCTGGGATGTAGTTTTCAATCCCTTCTCGGCGGATGTCGCATTCCGGCCCCATTTCACCATTGCTCTGAGTTCTGGATCTCTTGTAACGGATGCATTTGTGTGTGACTTTGTAGAAGAAGATTTGCTTTTTTGTTCCAGGAAGCCTTTCTGCCTCCTCTTTCTTGCCTGCGCAAGCTCCACGTCACCCAACTTTGCAACAGGTTATACCGCACCACAATTGCTTTTGAATGGGGCCCGAGTCATGAACCCAGGCCGGAAGTATGAGAGCTCCCTTTGATTCACCCTTCCTGGCTGCTTGGAGCTCAGTCGGACTCGTGGTTTAGTCGACCATGTCACTCAGAGTACTATCCTAGCCATTGCATGTATCGGGTTTGGAGATCAACCGGGTTCACTCAGAATACCGGCCGGCGTCATCCCCCAGGCTATGGCCTATTGCTTCTTTTTTTCCCTGTCAGATACTTCGTTCACTAGACTTTTGGATGACTTCGGCCCACACGAACCAACGCGCCTCTATCTGGTCAAGGCCTCAGCTTCCGACGCTTTCCAAGCATACGGGATATTTTTCATTCTTTTTTTCAGACGAGTTACATATGCTTTAATATCGTGCTCCGCTGGAATAAGCAACAAAATATCCCGATACCCCACACCAAACCTTCCAGCTGGCAGCTTGACATGAGATGCGTCTTTTGATTCGATTGGATCAATGTCGCGGCCTGCCCGTCTGCTGCAGCCTCTTTAATGCAAGGCTGATATTGGAGAGCTTCTTCTCCACACTTCGCTATCCCACGCACGCAAGCCAAATGGTTTGTCGTTTCGGGACACATGGGCGGCATGGTTAGCTTGAGCCAATCTGCCTATTTTCTCATCGAACGAGATGCCGACCAGAACCGCTGCTCAGTTGCGACTAGTGATCCTGCAGACGTCATCTGTTGACAGCAAGATTTGCGCATTCTGGGATGTGCAACCTGCCTCAGAAAAGACATAAAAGCCGCCTTGATCCCCCGTCCAAGTCCTCTTTTTTCTCTTCCTTCCTCAACCACAAGCAACCGAATTCCAAAACAATTACTTCTCCAAACAACTCTCTTAACAATTTTTAAGACGTTTTTAACGTTCCAAACTTCAATCAACATGTCTCCATGCAACTGCAACTGCTGCTCCGGCAACTGCAACAACTGCTCTTGCAGCAGCTGCAGCGTATGTCGATGACCCTTCCTTTTTCCACAGCCTAACTTTTGACTGACGGGATTTACCTGCTAACCATTGATACCACAGCACTAAATTAGCTCGCTGCCTATGAGCTAACGCTCTCCTTCCGTCTCTCGACATTCGAAAGATGTTCTACATCATTCACTCTGCGCAAATTCCAATTCGAAACTTCCTCTAGTCCCTGATAGTCAATTTTTCCAACGGACTTTTGAACACCATTTTCTCGGGACGTTTCGAATTCGATCGATCGAACTCCTCGGGGTGCAAGAGAGATGGCCTTTTGACAAATTTACGGGGTTCTTTGGCTCTGCGATCTCTTTTCTTGGCTTTTCTGAGATTTCTCAGTTTTGCGGATGTGTTTTGACACGATGGTCAGGTGGTGGATATTCTCTCATTTGTTGATACCTATACCAATATAATCTTTGCATGGCCAGCAAAACATTTCTTCCTCGTCCCTTACAGCCAGTAAAAACTCAGATTTTCACCGTGAGCATCATTATCATCATCATTATCAACAAGCTTATCGAGCTCAGTAGGAGCAGTGACTTTATCTACTACATCGCAAGTCCTCACTCCAATCTTGACAACTTCGCAGGCCTTTCGAAAACACCTTACTTCTCGCTGCTCAATCTCACCAGCCACCAATACCATTCGACGGACTTAATTAACTTTTGTAGCAGAAGCAAGCCTTTTTAAAGACAAAAGATCAGCAACGTCAACTTCCGCCTCTACATCAAACTCACAGCCTGAAGACTTCATCTCTACGTATCATCCTACATTTTCCCTCTTCTACCATAGAAAACAAACATATCTCTTCGCAGTACTTACTTGCAATCTAAAAGAGTAATTTCATCTCAGTCTACTTGTTTGCTCTTTATGGATGCCTTGATGCCTGAGTGATGCCCCGTTGCAGTCCCAGCGGGAAGCTTGAATCGTGTGGCGCTTTTTTTCCATTTCGACCAAAATATCCCTCAAATCGATCGAAAAGTCACCAAATGCTCCCCGCGTCGAGATCGAAAGATCTTCAGCCATCGCAGAATGCATGACATGATACGCTACGCATCTGAAGAACGAACAGCTGCAATGTGTCTGTACAAAGAGTACATCACCGTCTCCATTCCAATCTCCAAACTCAAAAATATCTCTCAAACGGAACCACGTCCATCCTACCCCCCTCAAACTTCCTTTCCTTTTTTTTCCCTTCTCCTCACCTTTTCTCTACACGTTTTCTGCAACCGTAGCTGTCATGGAAATGATGGCGGTGGCGCCAGGGAAGGGAGAAGAGACAGAGAAGGCTCAGCCTGCTGCCTCCATTATTCCTATTTTTCTTTTCGGAGTTAGTGGCGGATTCTTCCCCGCAAAAACGTATTTTCTTTCCATGCAAGAGAATGTTCCCAGATCCATACCTCAAATCACGCGGGATATGCATGTGAAACGTTTGCTTTTTCTCTCTACCCCAGACTTTACAGCGATTGGACGGGTTGAAGCAGGATATTGCTGGATATAGTAGCTTGATACTATTAATGAATTGCTTGTCAGAATGTGGTTTGATTGGAGCTGGTGGTATGGTTGCTTTTTCTTTTATTTTCTTTTTCTTTACCCCAATTGCTCTTTTTGTTTTTGGAGCTTGAATTGCGGAGAGGACTTGACGTTATAAGACTGACGATTGGGCGGAGTGCTCCAGTTATGTGGCAAATATCCCGAGGGATACAGAGGAGCTTTCGTGATATTATCCTTGATACTAATGGCAACGAAGGAGCCTTATGTCTCGAGAAGTATGCCTGGATTTGGATGCTGCTATTTCTATTTGCTGCTTGTAGATTCTCCTCGGCTCGGTTCTCATGATCACGAGATACTCTCCAGCAGAGAAGCAGCTCTGCAATAATGATGACGACAAAGGTTGGGCAAAGCACTCGCGACTCTGGAGATCTAAACCAAATAGAAAATAAAGCTAACAGGGGGAATAATCTGAGCTAAGCTCGGACAGGAAGCTTGGAAAGGCTGTTGGCGAAAAATGCGAGCTGGAATCGCCCAACATCAGGGGCGGGAAAACCACCGGCCTCTCACGACGGCGGAATCACAACTCGTCCTTTCCGCCGTTCGCCTTCTTCTCATTGTTGTTGAGCGACTCACAAACAGCCGGAGATGTCACATACATAGAATACACGCACTTCTCATCCTCAGTAACCTTTAGGATTTCATCAGTCTCTCCACAATCCACGATGACCTTTGTCGATCTCGGCGGCCCATTCCAGCACATCTGGCCATTCGTGAATTCCAACGCAACCTTTTCCCGCGGAATAATCTGCCCCGAAGCAGTAGCTTCGTCAATAGTCACAAAGATAATTTTATCAAAGTTACCCATGTTCGTATCGCCGCGGCCCTTTTTGGACTTCTGCGTCGTGCTCTCCATCCAGCAAAGTTCATAGTTGTATTCCCCGGAATCCCTCGAAATGCAGGTGCCTTTCATTGCACGGAATACTGAATCCTTGCCAAAATCTTTGTCGAGATCCTGCTTGTGCTCCTTAAGCGAGTTTCGTACCTGCTCAAGCGAAGCCTCTGCAGCGCTAAGGCGGTCGCGAGCATCCCGGACTGCCTGGGATTCAGTCGAGTCGGTCTCTAACTCAGCGAGAATCCCATTCGAGACAAGGAAGGCTCGAATGTCTACCAGTCTATCCTCAATGTAGTTGATTAGAGAAGGTGGCAAATAAGCCGCCAGCTTGTAGACTTGTGTGATCAATTAGTAGGCCATTCCGGAAACTAATGGGGTGATGGTAGCCTACCGAGGGAAGTCTGGAATTCTTCCTGTTCGTTTTCCCACTGCTCCCAGTTGATACCAGAATCAGGGCCATCAGGTTGAGTGATTTCGTCAAGATCCTGCTGAGGTCCGGCATTGCCCTCATTGCCTCTAGCAACATATTCTTCCCAGCTTCTCACGGCGCGCTTGACGCCTTCATCATTGAAATTTGGGTTATATTCCTCCTTGAACGTCGCTAGAAGGCCCTCTAACTCAACTAGTCGAGCGTGGAGCTGATCTCTTTGGAGGCGTACGTCGACCAAGGATGTCCGTAATTCTTCCACGCGCTCTTTCGCAAGTCCTACAAGAACGTTGACTTTGCCCTGTTTCTTTCCCTTGACCACCTTGCCTCTATCCCTTGCCCGTATCTGATCCAGCTCTTTCTGCAAATCCTTAGCTTTGATTTCCGAGGCCTTAAGTTCAGTCTCCAACTCCTGAATTCTGTCTTCTGCCTCTTTCTTTAGCTTGGATGCTGTCAGGACAAGTTCCTTCCGCTTCTTTATAGCGGCATTGAACGATCTCTGCTTTGCTTCCTCTTTCTTCTTCCATTCCTTTCCAATCTCTTTACATCTGTTCTCGCATTTCAGTCCCCCTTGATGCGCCCACTCATCACTTCCATCACAGCAGATGTCATAATCGCATACTCCGTCGCTCACACGTTGGAAAGGTAGATACGAGGGTTTGTGTCCCTTGTTCTTGCAATAGAATCCGGGGAGTGCTGGAGTTCTATTGGCCGTCTGATCACCGGGATCGGATAAAAATGAAGGAGAGAACGTTGATACAAAAGAGCAGGCTGATGTTCCCGGCTCGTCACTGCCGTCCGGGCAATCGCAATAGTCGTCATTGACCGCAGAGTGTGGTATTTTGATTGATGGGTTGGATATGCATGTAAATGTCGAGAGGTCCTTATAATACTTAGCAACTGTTCCTCAGTATCCAATTAGTAACCTGGATCCGTAACAATTGGATGAAATGGCAAAGTGCTCTTATTTTGCCTTAGAGGCAGACATACACTCAGGTCCAACGCCCCGGGGCCGTGCTGCTGTGCTTGCAGCTGTGTGGCTCGTACAAAGAGCTGCTAAGCTAAAAAGAAGGAATGCTTTACTATTCTGCGTCATGATGGCAGCATTGGCCTCCTTAATGCTGCCAGCATCGAGTTCGAGGGCGATTACAGAGAACGATGTGCAATGAGGCCAGATACCTTGTTGTCTGAGCTCAAAGTCTACTATCCCCATGGGGCATAGCGCCATTGAGAGCTGGAAAGTGGCAACCACCACTTCTTCGCCCGCCTCGAGAAACCCCATGGCAATACCAGCGCTACCAGAATAACTCAAAAAGGCCATACACAAGCATTCGAAATGGGCAATGATGGCGGAAGGTCAGTTCTATCCTGGTTCTCACTTGGTTTGAATACTTTACTGACAAGCCCTGCAGTATTCCAACCCGCCGCGAGCTGGTTAAAGAAGCCGCCAAAGCCCCAAGCGCATCGCAACTAAAAGAAGCCCAGCGCGAACAACTGGAACATTTCTGGACAACGTGCCCCCTGTCCCATAAACAACTCGTTCGTCCGATAGTCTCAGATGGGGTTGGCAATTTATATAATAAGGATACCATTCTCCGGTTCCTCCTCCCCGGAGATGACATTGACGGAATAAGCTCAAAGGCGGACTGCGACGAGATTTTGTGCGGGAGAGTCAAGGGTCTACGAGACATAGTTGAGGTCAAGTTTGAGGTTGATGATAGTGCTGCAGGCATCGAAGAAAGAAGAAAAAAGCGGTTCATCTGCCCCGTGACCAATAAAGAACTTGGACCAAGCGTGAAATCTGTGTACATTGTGCCCTGTGGCCATGCATTCTCGGAGGAAGCTATTCGCGAAATGAAATCTGATAAATGTCTACAGGTTTGTCCATGCCTTTTTTTTTTTTCCCCGCAGCCCTTTTCAATAGTGCTAACTAGTTTTCAGTGCAACGAATCGTACCAACCAGAAAACGTAATACCTATACTCCCAACGATAGAAGCGGAAAAGGAGCGACTCAAGTCCCGCATGCAAAAGTTAGCCGTCGAAGGCCTAACTCATTCTCTGAAGAAGGCTCCGAGTTCTAAGAAGCGGAAAAAGAATGGATCTGATGCCCCTGTTGTAAAGTGCGAACATGCTATTGACGGCGCAAATACAAAGCCGTCTTCTGTTCCTAGCAGCGGGGCAGTTAGCAGGACTTCTACCCCCGTTTCTGGAGGAATCAAGAATGCCGCCACCGCGATGCTTACAAGTCGCGTGTTGGAAGCAGAAAATGAACGTAAAAAACGAAGAAAGCAGGTGGGAAATAGCGAGACATTGCAGAGCCTTTTCACATCTAGCTCCAAAATCCAAAAGTCTGATGGTGACTTTATGACGCGAGGCTTCACCATTCCATCTGGAGCCCGGAGGTGATTGTAATCGATTTACTGCCGCCACGATTTTCAACTCAATTGAGATGAAAGCTATCAACCAATACCCAGGCAATAAAAGGGCCATTTCGGCATAACTCGTCAACACGCCGTCTAGCAATTCTTTTCGGCGTCTTCGACCAGCTTTAAATACATGAAATCTACAATTGGATATCCCAAGAAGGCCTAATGGCTATATCGGTTCATTCATATTTTTTCACGGGAGAGTATTTCGCAAATGCAAACGCTATAAATTCCAATGATACCACAATCCTTTCTTAGAGTTAAAATTTGCCCAATGCTACTGGTACAATTGCTGTTTCATTTGCATCTTGTGGCGTTTTGAATTCATAGGCGTTGCCAATGACAAAACAAGAGAAGGAGGTTAGCATTCAATTTGCAACAAAGTAAGATCACAATGCAAACTTACATATCTTTAACGTCCTGCTGAAGTATATTAATTGCAGACAGAGATACCCTTCTTGATGGCATAGCCCGTCACGTGTGCTGCTGAGGCTGGACTTACATTCTGTTTTGGGCGACCTGGGCGAACTCCCAGACATCAGCATTTCAGATTCACGCAAAGAAGCTCAAATTGGTGTGATGTGGCAAGGTTTTTCTTACACATAAAGGGCCTCGAGTGTCCCTGTGAAAGAACCTGCAGACATTCTGCTATGACTTTCTCCTTTGTGACAAGTACTCGAAAACCAAGGAAAGCAACAACTTAGTTCCTCAAGTTTGTCATTAGCTTCGAAGCGACTCAGAGGTCTGATGCTCCTCTACCCCCTCCCTCTCAGTGAGGCGTCTGCCGGGACTGGAAACTTACTCCTTTTCAGGTACTATTTCTCAAAAGATACTGCGACGCGTTCTACAAAATGTGTACATTAAGTCATTGGCTTTATGAAAAATGCCAATGCACCAGGTTTCGCGAATATATACCATGCACCTCGAGTCAACACCAGGGTGGTTGCGTCAGAGTGAAACGCCATGAAATATCCATACCCCGACGCTGCCCGGACTGCAAAACAAATCACACCCAGAACCGCTCTCAGCGATCGATATTCAAATTTCTACGTTGAGGGCCACCACGTCTTTGTACCCGCAGGGGGGCAGATGTTTTCTTCATCGCATCCAGATTTCAGCCTCGGGAATATACATCACCGGCACTGTTCCATGTGTTATATATTGAAGGACCATTGTCGATGTTACGGCTAGTTTTATATAAGAATCGCCAACGCCTGGAGTCGTACGTGGAATTGGAGTGGTCAGCTTGATATGGCAGGTGAAAAGTGTTGCGGGCGCCTATTCTTTCTGACATCCCACATAATCCATTTCTATAACCTTGAAGTTGATACTTTGCAAAACTTATTCTACGGGGAAGGTTCTAAGTCCAATTAGTTGCATCTCAAGGTAGCCATGTTTTCCTCTAGACACTAAACTAATTCATGGTTCGTGCAGTTAATTTAAACCATGGATGGCAATTTCACTCTATTGAAGTCATCGAGCTGTATCATTTGTCATGGGAGCCTATTTACAACTGTTCACTCATTGCTGTGTGCCTGTATTGCTTCAGATGCCCTTGCGTTTACTAATGAAGTAAGAACCGAATAGAATATAAAAAGGGCTCCAGGTCATCATGACCCCTCCAATGCCATCAACATCACATCATCCATCAAGACCTTTAAATACTTTAGACAAGGCCTTTCGAATCCCTGATTGCCATACTTATTTCTACAATTTCTTCGTCTTGCACCTTCGACCCATTCTTATCAACCTGCGCATTTTCCAAAACGAACAACCACATATCAAAAAGCATCAAACACCATGTGTTACGTGATGATATACTATTATCAATGCGGCCACGCTCAAATCATGCCACCTGAGCCCTGCCCCGTGGGCTGGAAGAGCGGAAGACGGTGCCGAAACACAAGAACAAGAAGGGAAAATGTCGGTGAAATATGCGTGTTTTGCCAGAACGGTCAGACTCCCGGATAGATGGACCTGGGTTAAGAAGCAATCGGACCTTTCTCTAGCATTCTCACATCCTTCTCCATGGCTGGAGGTTTGTGCGTTGCAATACTTGTTGTGATGAGTCGTGATGGGAATAAGATGCAGAGATCGTCTGCTTAGTATCTCTGTTAGGCGATAGTTTGCCTGCCGATTCCGCACGTGCAGTTTATGTTCTGTTGCAACAGAAAGCACAGGACCAGAGTTCACTGGATAGCAAGTGTACTGGTATGAGTACTGAAAATTTGAAAGCATCTTTAGATATTTGGAAATCCTAGTCAAATCGAACTTATTTATAAAACCTATCTTGATATACTTGTACATGGACTGCATGAGTCAAAACATAGAAAGTTTAAGGTGTACGTACTTTACATGGAGAAAAAACATATTTAGGTTCTTTAAAGGCTGGCTGAGCACAGTTATGTGCTCACCCGTCCAGTGATCGGTAAATTTCTCTTCGTAAGCTCCTCTTCAATAATCTTCCATCGTCCAACTTCCTTCTCGTGGTCGATTGGCGTCTGTCTCCTGTCAAAGATGGTCACATTTGGAAGAGCAGCGAATTTGCCTTCGGAAATAAGGATATCGGCCAATTTTGTCGGTTTCGGTTCGGATGCCGCGGTGAAGGATCTCAGGAGGCTGGACACTTTGGTCATTGACGAGATTTCTGGATCGGGAATGCGGTATCCAGTAAGTTGGCTGGCGCGCTTGAGAAACTAGAAGAACAGTAAGCCAAATTATCTTTCAAGTTGACAAGATACGTACTGCAAACTGTAAGGCTGGATTTCCAAGTGGTATAGACAAGAAATCCAACTTCTCAGGTGTTCGAATTTCGGTCTCAGCGATGTCAAGCTCTGCCAGTTTGCTAGGCTCCGTGGTCTCAGGGGCAGAATTAGAAGCCTCAAACTTCTCAACGTCCTCAGCGTTTTCAAATGCCTCGTCAGCGTCAAAGTCACGGAAAAATTCTAACAAAGCTTCTTTGGCATTCTCGTTCGGGAAAACAAGCGCATCGATTCCGAACTTGTGGGAAGATTTAACTTCGACACGATTGATAAGTGCGAGCACCTGTTTTTCATGCTCCCAGATTTCGCAAACACTGTCCAGCGGCTTATTAAGTTCGTTCATAATGCAGATTTCTACGACAGTCTGGTGGAGGGCCGTAAGGACCTCGTCGCGACTGGTGACTTGGCCTTTATGCATGAAACTATAATGGGGTTAGAGTTAGCCTCCTTAATCTTAAGGTACACTCGGCTCATCACGAAAAGGAACCGCTGAGATAATGAGGGTACATACGCAACCAAAGAATCGGCTGGAGTTGGAGCGGTCTCCCACCACTCTCCAGCTGTCCCAACATGCTCTAATCCATCCCATGTCGTTGCAGGTACATATGATTCGGTCGCGGCAGCGTCAATGGCCGGCGTTTGCTGTGCTTCAGGGACATATTCTGGCTCGGGTTCAGGCTCTTTGGCCTCCCGCTGCTCACGAGCTCGCTTTTCCAGGAAACTTTCGCCGCCATAAGGATCTTTTAGCCCGGGAGGATTATCAGTTCCCCAAATCCTTCGCCGGACCTTTTCGCTAAATGGTAAGTTGTTGCTGTCGGAGGAATTATGACGACGGGCTTGGTGGTTGATTATGGGTTGCCATGTGCAGCGTGGGAGGAATTGGCGTCTGCAAGTGGAGCAAACATATCGAGCGCCGCCTGCACGATATGGTAGCGCTTCCAAAGGAGTTATTAGACGCGCTCCTGATGGCATTGTTGCATTTGAGGTTCGGAGAGTCTGAGCGAGATATGAAAAGCAATTTTGTCTGAACGATTTTCGAAGCTTTGATCTATGCCAAGAATTGATCACGTGATCCATACCCTGTTGCCCCAAAGACTGGATGGAAGCCATCAGATTCGAGAGAAATGGTACAGAGTACAAAGGTTTTAAGGGAATATTTAACAATGTATATACACGCTACTTAAGCTATCTAGGGTATATATATGACAGCTTTCCACCGAAACCGTGGGATTCCTAAACAGCCCAACGGCCCTGAGATAGGATTACCTCTATATTCAAGTCGCACAAGGAGAGGCCTTCAACTACAAACGATTTTTCCTACTCCCTGACAAATAGGGAAGCCATTCCCATGCCAGTACCAATGCACATACTCACAACACCGACCTGTTCTCCTTGTCTCTCCAACTCGGGAAGTAAGGTAGCCAATTGTCTCGCACCGGTAGCACCAAGAGGATGGCCGATTGCGATGGCACCGCCCTTAGGATTGACCTTATCTTCATTTATTCCCAACTTACGAACGCAGTACAGAGCTTGACTGGCGAAGGCCTCGTTGATTTCCCAGATCCCAACGTCAGACACCTCGAGACCGGTATGCTTGAGGAGCTTTGGGATGGCCACCGCTGGCCCAATACCCATCTCATCCGGTGCGCATCCAGCAACTTGTGTAGAGACCCATTTTCCGATGATTCTAGATGTCAAGCCAAGCTCTGTGGCTGTGGAGCGGCGCATAAGGAGTGCTGCGGCCGCGCCATCGCTAACTTGCGAACTGTTTCCAGCAGTGGAAGATCCTGTCTCAGAGAAGGCAGGTTTCAACGTAGACAATTTCTCAAATGACACTGTAGGCCGAATACCGTCATCCTTGGTAATAGTAGCCTCTTCCGCTGGACCTTCGGGGTTATCCGTGGGCAAAGACTTGGTCGTAACGGGGACAATCTCCTTATCAAATAATCCGTTCTTCTGCGCAGCGGCAGCTTTCTGATGAGATTTAGCCGAAAAAGCGTCTTGATCATGTCTATTTATCCCATATCTAGACGCAACATTCTCCGACGTAATTCCCATAGGCATAATACAATCCCTCGCATCCTTCGATTCAGAAGTCTTCAACTCGGGCCATAAAACTGTCGGAATCGCTCTCGATCCGTAATTCCTTGTCATAGACTCCATGCCGCCACCGACGCCGATCGAAATCGCTCCGACAGAAATCGAATGTGCGATCGTCGATATCGCAGCCAGACCGGAGCTGCATTGCCGATTGATCGTGTGGAAAGGTACAGTATGCGGGAACCCAGCATGAATCTGAGCCATACGGCCGGCCTTAGCACCACCAAGCTCCTGCAACACGCTGCCGATGCACACATCTTCAATGAGGGCGGGATCAAGGTTCGGATTTGCGGCCAATGTGGCCCGGAGGACGTGAGCGAGTAGCTCTTCAGGATAGGCATCTTTGAATCCACCCTTTTTGGCGCGGGTAACTGCGGTACGAAGCGATGAAAGGATGACGATGTCCGAAGGGGACTTTTGGAGGATCTGCTTGAGACCTCGCGGGACGGAGGCCGCCATAGTGAGGAGGAATGTTATGATGTTTTCAGGAATAACCGAGGTTGGAATGAAAACAATTCACGCGTGTTTGACGGAGGCAACAAGAATACAAGTGTATATGAAGGGAGGAGAGGAAAAGAAGAGAGATAGGAAAGCGTGGGCTTCAAAACGAGCAAAAAATGGTATTTTTTTTCTTGTTGAGTTAAAATCACCCTGGATATAGTCTCATTTTCGTTTGTCGGCAAAATCCACGGCTAAAGACTCTACCGATGCAGAGAACCAGGCCAATAGAACCATAAGAGTCATCATCTTGACCGGCGTTTAGTTCGACCTGCACTTCGATCATTTCAACTAGAACGTATTGTCTAAGATATGGCGGTGGACATGCAGCGACTTCAGCTTGTTGACGGAACGAAGTTGAAAGATTTCGTACTTGTTGGAATCATCCAATTCCTTAAACTTCGCCGAATCGCAAACCAAATGAAACGACGACAAACTCCACATTCTACGTGAGAGCAAAACTTTCGGTAAATTTTTTACAGGGAGAATATCAATCGCTGTTTCTCCAGAAAGACAGGTAAAATATTCATCTGCGTTGTTCGTAGACATCCACCATATCCGATGGAAGACCCAAAAACGGCCGCCGGAAAAAACTCTCATAATTCCTAAGACATATACGCCCCTTCGGATATCCGCTTACAACTCCGATACCATCACCATTCAGGGTATGCTCATAAATGCACCAACAATCTAGGCCGCCTATGACGGCACAATAAAGGAAAAAGAAATGAAATAGAGAAACATAAGAAGAACGCTATCAGTTGCTAAGAATGAATGATATGGATATAATGGCCAGGTACTCGTAGTTTACACTTTTCACAGTCTGCTCGGAATCCCATTGCGATGGTTTTTTTCTGGGAACGCTGACTTTGATTGGAGTGGTTTGTCGCGTGAGACGTAGGCCCGGTTGGTGGTGTATTCAAGTTGTCGTTATCGGCCGGGCCACTGTCAAAAGCCCGGGTCCAATTCTCAACATTTGGCTCCTGTGACGACTGGATTGCGCGTTTACCGGGGCAATGAGACGATCCGGGTGGTAGCACGCCATTTTGCACAGGAGTTACTGAAATAGTAGGTCCAACCGGATTGTATGGGGCAGGCAAAGCTCCTGCTGCTTGGTCTGCATGGTGTTTTGAATTGCCATCCGGGCCCATTGCCCTCGATAACGTCTCATCTTCACTAATAGGACTCGGAAGTCTTCTTCGCCTCCACCAGCCTGCCTCATCACCCGATACTGGTTGGGGTGCACGGGGAAACTGGGGTCCTGCAGGGAATAGAGCGTCTCTCATCATGGAGTCTGGGTTCATATTCGACGTAAAATGACTAAATATTGGAGTAGCTGTACGTCCTCCACTAACGGTAAGAGACCGATCGAGTATAATGGAAGGTATTGGGGATTCAAGGCTAGACTCAGGCCTCAAAGAACCAGATCCAGCAGACCACAGAGGTTGCATGGTTGCGGATTTGGGCTGTGAATCAAGCATTTCCAGGTCAGAGTCCGAGTCAACATACGGCGTTCGCATTGAGCTGAAGGCCTGAGCGTGGACGTCTAGATGTAAATTCCGCGGGAGATTCCGGTCACCGTCTTGCATTGGATCATCGTCAGATGACTCGGCCGGGGTAAGGGTTGAGGAAGCAGGGAACGAAGGATCAAAGTTACGGGGAGGGATTGGTTTGATATGTTTTAAAACGGGCGATGTGCGGAGAGGCAGAGGACGTGGTTTCTAGGTGGAATAAGTTGACTGTTAGCACACACAATGTCACCTTAGAAGCATAAAAACACTGACTGGAAGGTTTTGAATGGACGGAAATGCCCACCTTTCTCTGCTGCATGACATGCTCATGTGGCTGCTCTATTCCTGGGATTTCATTCTCCCTTGGGCGTTTGATAGATGGATTCAACATGGCAGCTTGAGACGCGTTTCCCCGGTATCGACAAAGGCATAGATCTTCACTTCGTTTATGTTTGGGTCACAATTTGTTTAGTGAGAGCAGGGCTTTGGGATTCAAATGATGTTCAGAGCAAATGAGTGACAGAGAAAAGGATGTGATTAATACAGCTCGACGCAACAGGTAATCAAGGTGTTTCAGACAGCATGGTGGGATTGGAATTCCCTGTTGACCCCTCTGGACTCGGGATAACTGATGCGAGAGATGCTTTCTTGGAAAATGAAAGAATAGTAAGAAAACTGGCTGGAAAGTAAGGAAGCAAATGGCAAAAGGGGAGGTTCTGAGGGTTTGGAGAATGTTACAGAGTAGGGCACAGGCATCCAACTACAGGGGTTAATGAGTTCGAGAATGGTTCCTAGAAAGCTTAACCAAGCCCATGCTGTCTCAGAAGCATGCACGAGTTTGTGTCCCTGTGTATCTTTTCGGAAGCAACTGCGAGATTTCTGCTACTACGCAATAGAAGGCTGATTGGATGGGCGCTTTACAGATGATACTGGACATACAAATATACATACATCACAGGCACATGTTTGCCTTCCATATTTGCCTTACTCCATAACGTATGAATAAAGACAATAGCAACAACAGACATGGGTTCCATCATTAGTATCATTGTGTGGCATCTGCCGTTCCACCAACAACCCCAGCAAGCAGTATCAATAATTCCGAAAACATGGATTTGGCCAGATTCAGGATCTCGTGGCCAAGCGCTTCCTCGGCTCCAGTCCAGGCCGTTCAAGCGCTGACCAACAGCGCAACCAATTAATAAGAATAAAGCGTACTCAAAACCTGTTCAATCGCTCATGGCATCATTTGTCCCTCACTCCTTTGCCCCGACACGAGTTTATGGCCGAAAATTATCAGCAGTGATCCCTGGGCGGCCAGTTAATAGGACCCCGAGGAGACCGAGTAATATCTGAAAAGAAGGCAGAGAGATTGAAGACACACCTGAGATGTTTTAAAACCCACAAGGTTGGTTGTGTATCCTTCAATATCGCGCCCAAGAAGATGAAGGGAAGTGTGATACAGTGAGGAACCATCACGTGCAGATTCGAGACGGCAAAACTGAAAATTCACGCAAAGAAGTTTGTTATTGTTTACTAGTGTATTACCACAACTGGTTATCTAATCAGGACAGCCCGTCCTTCCAGAAGTCTTGGCAGGACAATGACAGCTTCCCCCACGTAAAACTGAAATAAGTGAACTAACGAGCAATTTTCGTCTCGGCTGCCATTCCAACATTTGTGAAGGCTTCCTCCTGCAATTCACTCAAACTCAACTAGCAATCCCATTCACTTCCCTACCTAGATAAAGGCACCCGGGACCTTTACATTCTCTTTCTCCTTCTGCTCTGCATATTCCTTCTAGTTTTGCAATTTGCTCCACATCCCTTTTCCAGTGGAAAGCCCACCCAATTTAAGATGCCTTTAGATAAAGCCATGACTGAGGTCAACGAAGACAGCAGAAGTGAGTCAAAATGGGTCTGATAGCGTTCACATGTCCATAATTTGACCCATTGGCCAAATAGTCTTGGGTTATGACCCGTTGCTATCGCCCCAGTTCCTTCAGAGGGAAGTTCGAGCAGTGAGTCACACTCTCTGGAAGACGACACAAAAGTTAAACGTACTGACATATGCTGCTTACAGCCTTCCCATGCTATTGAAACGGTCACATCCGGTCGTGACCAGGCCATTGAGGTCCTCGAACAGCGCGATGATCGAATTCTTGTGATCGTCGGCCCATGCTCTATACATGATCCCGATACCGCCCTTGAGTACGCAAGGAGGTTGAAGGCTCTCTCCGAAAAGCTCAAGGACGATTTATGTATCATCATGCGCGCTTATCTTGAGAAACCTCGAACAACTGTAGGCTGGAAGGGTCTCATCAACGATCCCGACATTGACGGATCTTTCAACATCAACAAAGGCCTACGCATCTCACGTAAGCTCTATGCTGACTTGAATGGCATGGGCATGCCGATTGCGAGCGAAATGCTGGACACAATCTCTCCACAGTATTTGGCAGATCTCATTTCGCTGGGTGCGATTGGCGCCCGTACCACCGAGTCACAGCTACATCGCGAACTTGCCTCCGGCCTTAGCTTCCCGATCGGCTACAAGAATGGCACCGATGGCAACTTAGGAATTGCAATCGACGCCATCGGTGCAGCTGCACACCCACACCATTTTCTTGGTGTAACCAAGCAAGGTTTGGCAGCCATTACCAAGACGAGCGGCAATGAACATGGGTTTGTGATTCTCCGAGGGGGAAATAAGGGAACAAACTACGATGCAGAGAGCATCGCAGCTGCCCGTCAAGAACTTCGAAAGAAGGGCCAACGCGAGATCCTGATGGTCGACTGCTCTCATGGCAACTCCAATAAGAACCACCTTAACCAACCCATTGTAGCCAAGTGCGTCGCTAACCAGCTCCGCAATGGCGAAGAAGCCATCATCGGCGTCATGATTGAGTCGAATATGTATGAAGGCAACCAGAAGGTCCCACCTGAGGGTCCGGCTGGCTTGGCCAAGGGTGTTAGTATCACCGATGCCTGCATCAATTGGGAAATGACAGTCGATGTCTTGCAGGATTTGGCGGATGCAATTCGTGCCCGCAGAAAGAGGCGCAGTGTCAAGACGAATGGAATCAATGGCACTTCCTAAGAAGATGGCCAAGTGAGCCAAGATGAAAGCAAACACGTAGAGTGGGATTTCCTGTTGAAAAACGCATTTTTTTTCATTCTGGTTGGATGCATTTTGTTTCACATTCAACAATTTATCGCCCTACTTAATCGACACCCATTATCCCCTTGATGGTTGCTTTTTCTTAGCGCTCGATTCCGTGAGGAGCACTTACATTTTCTTTCGGGTTCATGTTTAGGCCTGTTCCAAAGTTGCCCAGTAAGCTTTTTGATGCTAGATATTCACGACCATAGAGCCTGCAAAATGAATTGATTCATTCTTGAAATGTAGATAATCCATGACTTAACTGCATCTGTCAGACTCGGCCTTTAGAACTGGTAGCCATTGGATGATTCCACAAATGAGTCCGATCTCACATGCTTTTCTTCCTTTTGAGCACAGGACTGGATCCCTGTTCTCAAATCGAGATTCGAAGCATTAATATAAAATATCGATAAAGGGTTTTCTTTTTTGTAAAAAATAATATCTTACATATAATAACGAGTCAGACGAAAAAGAGGGAAAAAAAGGATAATACCCCTTAAAATTGCGTGGTTGTGCCAGGTTCCTTATATATGGGCGACAAGTGGGAATTGAGCAGGGGAAGAATGCTCAAATAGCCGGTGTCTCCACTTTTTGCCGGATATAGCCTGTGATTGTCGGGTATTTCTGTGAACCCAATTTGGCTCTTTCTTTCTTTCTTTCTTTTTTTTTTTTTTTTGTCCTTAGAAGACGAACCACACCACTGTCCAAGAAACTACAAGTACCTTGGATTGATTTGGTGAGA
This sequence comes from Amauroascus verrucosus, assembly GCA_001430935.1. NCBI lineage: Eukaryota > Fungi > Ascomycota > Eurotiomycetes > Onygenales > Onygenaceae > Amauroascus > Amauroascus verrucosus. Next base: position 222,298 of record LJPJ01000065.1, read on the forward strand.
TAGCATGTTCACTTTTACTGTCATGTGATCTTTTTTTTTTTCCTTGCTGGGCGTATTATTGTCTGTGATTTGCTGATGGGCTTAATGGACTCGAGGCATCTGTATGCAAAGCAGATCGGGTCTAAGATCAATTATTTTGGTTTCACATAATTTGAGGATTAGGCTTCCATACAAGCGTTTTCGTTTTCTCTTTTCCATTCCTACTCTCCTAGGACTATTGCAAAATGGGCTTGGCTATCCAGGATATTCATAAATGGCTAGTCGTTCGGTGACAAGGTCCGAATGCAACGACTCATTTGAGAGAGGACTTTCGAATCATACAATCCTTTTGGATAGGCACAGTCTCCTGCCCTGGCTGCATTTCAGAGTTATTCAAAGGCGGCTCTAGCCGCTATCCAGAAGGAATGATAGAACTGCAAAGGAAGCGCCACGACGGGTCTTCCGCCTGTCAATTCCAATGCTGGCATCGTCGCAACTCAATTGCTGATACCGTTACCCGCAAAGTGCATGGGCAGGCGGGGGATTTTCCCAATCTGGAAATTTAATTTACCATGTCGGCGCAAATGCTCCCAAGAGTGCTTCAGAGCCCGTTATTGATTGCGGTTTTCGCTATACAGAAAACATGGCAAATGATAGCAAAATTCTATTCTTTGCATAGGTCTTCTAAGAGATCAAACATTCGTTGTCGAAGAGCTCGCAGTTCCTCAGTTGATAAAATCTCCTTCAATCTCTCGGGAGGTGAGCTCGTACATCCTGGCTTTTCCACAGCAGTCGAGCGAGGGTGCACAAGGTCATGTCTGATCGCGAAGAAGGGGATCTGTAATTCTCGTAGCTCTGTATCCAGAGCCCTAGACATATCTGCCATCGCGTTGTATACTTTCCTATCGTACATTCGGATTTCAGCCGCATCTTCTTCTGGAGTCTAGTCATCATCAGTTCTCAAACCCAACAAAAGTACTTTGAACCTTTAGTTGTCGACGATACAATGGTAGTTGTGACTCACTGTCATCTCAGGCCCCGCTGTTATGGCACCGCCAACAGATCGCCTATAAGTAACAAATTTACCGCATTAGCACATACGTAGTGTACTAGATTTTGCCTTCACATACAAAACCTCATCAAGCTTCTGCTTTTTCTGCGCCCTTGTCCTCTGCTTGGAGAGCAGCGCCTCCCGCGCTTCCCACCACTTCCTCTCGTGATCATGCTGGCTCTGAATAAGCCGTCGAATCTTGGATTGGAGAGCTTCATTTTGAGCAACGGTTTTCATGACAAATCTCAATGCCCCAGGCCATGTCGTAATCGTAGTTGGGTCCGGCAAACTATTTGTACGAGCGGGAATTAGTGAATGCGAGGAGGGCCGTGGATGTTGTCGTGCTGGTGATTTCGCGGATATGGCAGCAGTTCCATCAAGTGTAGTCAGCGGTGAGAAGCGCATAGGATCATAGTCATCATCATTGAAGGCTTTAGGTTGCGATTGGCTTGAAAAGGAGGATTCATCGTTCCCGCTTAAGGTGCTCGAAGGCTGCGCATGAGCCGGAATAAAAGAAGAGAGGGTTTTTAGAACGCTTGCAAGATCAGGAACTCGGGTACTAGCTGGATCCATAAGTACGTAGACGTAATGATGACTATGTGAAAGGATGTCGAATTAATCACACTCTCCCAAAACGTCATGAAAAGGGCTGAACCTACTCGGTACTGCCGGTGACGCTTAATTACCCCTTGCGGTCTAGCGCACCCGTTCCGGCAAGGCGCCTTGGCACCGTCGTCCTAGCGCCCAGGCAGACCGCCAAGATATACTTCAAATGTTCTGCACAACCGTGCATAGAACGCACCTCCATGAACGGTGGTGCGATTCAGCTTCCATGAACTTGACATCGATAGTTTGCAAGACTTTGCCAGATGGGTTGACATGCCTGTTAAACAATAAGGTTGGCGGAGACTCGGGCCGTAGACGGGTTTATCACTCCCACACACCGGTTGAAGGCTTGATTCTAGCAGGCATTCTATAAGATGGGCAGATTTCATGGCTGGCTCGGGCAAATCAGTGGCATGCCCTGCATATGCAATGCGTCGCGGTATATTGTGCCATGTGGTGATCTGTGTAGCTAATGAGAGAGAGGCTTCAGTCCCGGCACAGTGCCCCTATCTAGAAGCTGATGCTGGAGTGGTGGTTTGTTCTGCGGTTGGCACAATTTGTTTCCCTAGGCCCGTCCGCCGGGCTAGTCGGTGTTATTGCTAAGTAACTGGACCATGAAAAGACAAAGGCACTCTCCAACAAGGAGTATCACGAATCCTTTCATAGTGCGCCGATTCCCAGTGACGGTGCTAGAAGGGTGCATATACGAACATGAGTGGGTGGATGGACATGGATGTGCATCAGATTTATGGTCTCAATACCAGCCAAAATTAGATATGGGCCGAACACCGTCTAAGCGGCATATGTTATAGAAATAGGAGGTTTTCTCCATGGGATACTACACCAAATCTTGAACCCATGAACATCCTCGCTTAACGATCCTCCATCCATCCAGCACGCCAGTGGCTACAAGGATGCCAGATGGAGCCTGGCTGGCCTGGGATAATTCCAAATCGGTTCTGAACGCCCGTCCAGGAGATCAATACCAGTCATAAAAAGGCGTTGACCGCCATTTTGCTGCCTTCCCGCCACCATATTCCTGCAAGTTGCCCATCATGCTGGACCGGATTCCAATCGATATCATGTTCAATCTGGGCCTTTCGCTCATCATCGCCGAGTCACTGCTGCGCGAACTGGTGTGCGAGCGTCGCGACCGGCATGCCGCCTGGATCTTCGTGGCTGCTGCGACTGTATGTACACATTCTGATCCAGACGACGTATGCGGTTTTGAAATTATATGCCCCGGGAGGTGAGTGGCCGGCTTGTTCTTTTCTCCGTGTGCTTTGGCGTCGCTGATCGAGCCTTAGACCACTCTTCCGTCCGGTTCCTGCTGTTGGGGCTCTCCAGCATCTTCTACGCACAGTACGAGGTAAGCTCCTGCGCTGTGATCCTCGGTACACGGCTGCTCGTGTCAGTAGATCTATCGATTTGGATGCATCGTGGATGGCATCCCTCCGCCGGCACTCTATTTGTTCCTTAATCACGCCATCTGGATCTCCAGCGCGCTGAAGATCTGCGGCGCTTTCATTGCGTCATTCCGCTACGCGAGAATGTTCCCGGCCATCCTGCTCCTGCTCAAACTGGACGCCATCGCCTTCCTGGCCCTGTCGCAGGGGCTCATGGAGTGGATCCAGCCGGGGACGCGTTTGTCGGAGACGCTGGTCAAGACCTCACGAAGAGACTGCAGATACTACGCTGTGTGTTTGCGGGGACGGTCGGCTGCGCTAATACTCCAATCCGTGTACGGACCGTCGGATTACCTGACGGAATCGGTACTTCTGGCGACGGGATTCTGCGTGGTGCAGCACTCGTACGTCGGTCTCCCACGGGTGGCGGGGACACAGGGGATGGGAGGGGGTGCGCAGGTGGCTGACCGGGAAGCTTAAACATATTACTTCCAGAATTTATCATTGAAAAATAAAAAATCTTGAATTATATTTATATTTTCTTCTGTCAAAATTTTCTCATCACAAAGAGTAATCAGACTCCATGCCTCGATGACCGTAGTCGTGTAGTTAACTGTCAGCATTCAATTCAGCGCATGGCTGATTCTACTTCCAGAACATTGTGTACTCCGTATAAATCCGTACAGATTTTGAGAGACATGACAAATCTAATCGCCAATTTACTATTCATAGCCTGACCATAAGATTATAAGAGATTAATAATGAGGGAAACTAGCTCGCTTTGACTGTTGAAAATCTTTCCGTTGAGCGTGTAATGTGAACAAACAAGAACAGCGGAAGGACTCCCTGAAGAGGCAAATAGATTTCCGAGATATGAAAACATGGCGTTTGGGGGTTGAAGAAAACGAGCTGATAGCTCGTCACTGAGATAGATGTGGTAAAAAGTCAGTGATTATGTTCTCTGTATAAATTGGGAGCCGATATAATAATGAGCCCTTGACTTGGGGACAGGGCCATGATTTACATCAGCCGCTTAACCCGCATCTTTACAACCAGTGAAACACCGAGTGGCTTTTAACCTTATGACAAAAATGACCTCGGAGCGAATTACTCGCACGACCAAGCTACCATGTATGTAGCTGAAGCGTGCTCTCAGGAGTAGCCAAAGGAAAGTCCCTAGACTCGGGCCTAACAACTCCAACGACATTTCCATGATTTGGCATTGCTCTTAACTACCTAATTAACGCCTAAATTTGCTATGCTATATAAGACGCATTTTGTGTGATGAGTTGCGAGTCTAGGGGTTAAAAAAGAGCCCGACCATTTTCGTGGATTCACAAAACCAACGACCTGAACGGGAAAGAATTCCAAAAGGGGGGCAATTAAAAAAAAGAGGAAATCATCGATGGCCGTTTCATCGCCAGCAAACCTCTCAGCCAAGAATCTGCAGGAAATTTCGAATAAATTGACAATACTGTACAAAATCGCCGCACTTGTAGAGATTGACCGCCAAACCTCTCAAGTCGAGTACCGGATGGTTAACGGGAATGATAATGATGGTGGTGGTGAGGGTCATGATGTGAAACGTAGGAACTTGCTTGTCAAGAAAGCCGGGGGGGCGCGATCGCGTTAGTCGGTATTTCCTTCTTGACGGCGTAATTGGGGTGTCATAAAATGTATGCGGCAATGGAATCAATGGAATCACTCCCTTCCACTTATCGTCCTGTTAACCAGCTACTCCACCCTTTCTTCAATTCATTCGAGTTCGTTTGCGCCCCGTGGACTTCTTGTGAAATAGAACTTGTGGGTGTAGCTGCAGCATCTGAAGCCCTGGCGTTAATTGCTTCCAATACCCTCGGTTGTTCTCTCTCTGTTCCCAACTGCCCATTCAACGTGCTCTCACTTCCATCTTCCTGTTTCATCCCGCCGAAGAGCCAGTTCTTGGCTTTGTAAAAAGTCGTCCCTTTTTTCAATTCTTCTTTTCTCTTCTTTTCTTCTTCGCCTGCCTTTTCCCTTTCTAATAGCTGGATCTGTTCAGGTGTAGCGGTTCCGGCAACATAGGCCTTTTTAGCATCTAATAGCTTTTGCAATTCCCTATCAATCCATAGAGCCTTTTGTCGCCGGTTGTGTGATATCAATGACGTCGCAGAATATATTGTGAGAATACCAGCAATGCCTAGGGACATTGTTTTGTCAGCGCCGCAAGTCTCGTCAAATTAAACATTTTCTGTTGGAAAAATATTGCAACATGTCCGTCTCAGCAATAAGTAGAAAGGTATCAGCCATACCAGAAGCTGCAATAATCGTAAAAACAGTTACTTTATGCACTCGATCTGCCCACACCCTTCCACGTCCTATTACCCGATCTAGCGGCGACGATGATTTTGCGATTCGAGCTGCGCGAGCCTCCGCACGAAGGCGCTCGACTTTTTGCTTAGGAGTTTCTTGGCTCGGTCCTCCAGCTGCCGCTTGTGGTTTACCCTGAGAGCTTCCCAATTTCATGTTCGGCCATTTCGATGTTGAGCTTGAACCAGGCTTGGAATAGGCATGAGGCGCAGTCGCTGTGAATCGGGTTGCATCTGCCGCAGATCGTGACATCTTGAGTAAATAACTTCAACGATCGTGGAGAGACGTGGGCTTTGATCACCAGGACTTTGGTAAAACGTTCATCGGGCAACTCGGCGTTCAGGGTTCATGATGGAGGTTGTAGGAACGAACTTTTCTCGGATTATGCCAAGACATGCCAAGCATTCCTTATATAAGCTACTGCGATCAGTATTTCCGTAACTATGGGTTAACTATATTGGGGCGTCATTTGACCGGATGTATGTACACGATTATTATTAATATGGGCAAGCCTAAAGGGTCCATTAAGCTATTTGAGGTTGATCCCCAAGGAAGGACCTCCAGATGGATGAACTGTAGCTAGAGGAAACGGGTATCAATCAATTCGATCAGTCGAATAGCCAGTTCTTAGCTACTCACCTGAAGCTGGACCTGAGGCTTGACGAACTATTTTGGAGTATGTCTATGGCTAAAGGTGTGATGGAGACCATGGAGAGTGTGGATTACTTAAGCCAACATTCATCAGTATTCAAATACCATTAATGGCTTCATTAGGTTCCCACTATTCTGCTCAAACACAAGCTGTTCCCTAGGCATTGCTGGCCACAACAATGCCAGGGAACCACCCACCATCATCATTCATACACTGCTGGAGGATATCGCCATTCCTAGCCTGATAGAAAAACCATATATTCTTGCCATGATTCCATTCAATGGCTGCACACCTTGTTCCGTGTATAACTGGTCCGACAACTGTGTACCCTGAGCTCCATGAGCCTGTCCATTTATACCCTGAAAAATTCCGCATACTGTCCTGCCAGTATATACGCATATATATGGCTGAATCCCACCAACCGATAGCAGCAATTGCAGTATTCTTCGGTGCTTTGCCAGGACTAAAGGCACCTAAACCCTGAATTAGATGTAAAGTCAATGGTATAACTAACCTCAACATACCTTTGTACCATCTACTATCCAAGCAATGCTCTCTTAACGTAAGGTCTGGTGCTTGATAGTACACACGAAAGCGAATTCCGTTCTGCTTCCAAGTCACAATAGCTATATCTGACCCTGGTAAAGCCACCGGAAGAGTCATACCTTTCTTCCATGGAGTACCACTACAATACTCCTGAATTGCATTCGTAGCTGGGTCTAAGCAAATTTAGTATAAGATATACATATTCATCAGAAAAGAATGGCGCAGAACAAATACCTTGGCAGAATACTCGAATTTGATGTCCATTTTCCTCCCAATGTGTAGCCGTAATTGAGGTGTTTGACGCTGGACGGACTTTTAACGCATTTAGATGGCCTGGAGTCCAGCTGTCTTGCCTGTTACCACCGGAGTAACACCATTCCTGAATAACACCATCTTGGGAGACACAGTATATGCGAATCTATCCGAAAACCATTAGTGTCTTACTAACGTTCACCTCGTGTAACTCACCTCATTCCCCTGGTCCCAGCTGACCGCGGCCAATGGAGTGAACGTTTTGGCTTTGAAAAGTGTAGAATCGCTAGTCGTCCAGGCACCCGAATCATAGATGCGTTCGCGTATTCTTCCCCGCGCATCCTGAAAATAGACATGGCATTTCCCTGCGGATGGAGCAATAGCAGCAACAGAGGTTCCGACAAGAATTCCGCTAGGCCCATCAAGGGTAATCGGGTGTCTCCACCAGCCACTATTCCAGCATTCTGCTGCGGTGGATGCAAAAGTCCACTTGGTCGTAAACTCCCATTCTGTGCGATTCATAACGTTTTCACGTCTTTGGTTTCCAGGTTTAAACAAGGGCGACAGTGACTGATTACCCTTCAATGACTCTAGTGTTGGAACATGGGTCCAACACTCGTACTGTTCTTTGTCCGGCTTTTCCTTGTTCCTCCATGCATTGTAAATTTCATTTGCAGAAGCTTGAATTGCCGCCAGACAGCGGCTTTTGTTATCATCTTCTGCGGAATTAAGTACTTGTCTATTGCCATAAGCAATCCATTGCTCGCCCTTGGAATTCTGAACAAGGAGTCCGATTGCACTGTCTTCATCATGCATCAACTGCAGTAATGTGAGTTCGTCAAGTATTACACCAGGGCATTAGGGGGATCCACTATACCTTGGCGCAATAATCCGCCGCTCTATTCCAGTTCGAATGTAGTTCCCGACGAGGGGTTCGGAGATGGCCTGCTGAAAAACAATCTTCTAGAAAATGGTCAGCAAATGCATTCAATGCATAGGCTATTTCTAAATTGCCCTTAACAGCTTCCTCAAGAGCTGCGCCGTGTCCCGCAGTGTAGGCCGCATGGGCGCAGTCTCCAAAATGGTCCCAATTGATTGACGATAAACCCAAAAATCCAGGGTTACCGGATCTTGAACAAGTAAGCTCCTCAAACGTAGTAGTCTCATCTGGAAGTTCAGCGTATGCTATGTATGGGTTTTCATGGTTACGCGAGGTCTCGTTGACAGCGTCCAGCTCTTTCTTCAAAACCTTGAGAATCTGCTTTGATTCTTGTGGTTGGCGCGGGTTGGTCGCAGCGAGGGTATTAAAAGCTGAAAGAAAGCGACTTTGTTTCTCTCCATCCGTTTTCCCATCATTGATGGGGTTAGACGTTCCATAGAAATCCCCGGCTAGGGTGCTGATCTCCCCATATGTCAAATACAACCTATTTGGCAGTTGCAACTGGTGATCTTTCGCTAAGGCTGTGTTACCGTCTGCAAGAGTGAGAACGATCGCGTCTCCCAAACGGCAGTATTCCGCATATGGCAACCCTTGGGAAAGCGACTCGGTTAGTGTCACTTGGGCAGGTAGTAGGACAGGCATTGGCGGTTACCATCACGATTCTTTTTATTCTCTCCTGGCTGCATAATCAAGCCGACACCATGGCTGAACGTAGCCTTAGTTGTAGCTTTTCTTACTGGAGTAGGCCTAATACAAATTGTATAAGCTTCGTGGAATTTGGAAGCAATTTCATGCATACTTCTCTAATGGATTTCCCGGGATTTCCGAAGAAGCACTTTCGTTCATGATAGCAATCCCCCCCATGTCACCATAAGTAGAAACGGCCAGTACGTTGGATAACAAAGAGTCTTTAGCTGAGTTGGCCTCGTAGCTAATGCTGGTGACAATTCCGTGTAATCTCTTAATGTAATAGTAGGAAGTTTGGTAGCCAAAGATAATTTGATATCGATCCCCGTGATCATGGATTGAAATGCTATAACTAGGGGTTGTAAAAACACACTGCAACTGTTCTCGCTGTCCTGGACCCCATCTACCTTTGGCGGTGCGGCTATTGAATGTAATGGTACTTTGTTTTCGACGAAAAGCAATGTGAAGCAAGTGGTCGCCTCCGCTATTCAAAAGACTGATGGCGCTCTCATCTGCATCTTTAAAAGGAGCCGGGTCAAAAGAAGCTGATTGTAGAATGATGATGCCCCCAGCCACGAGTGGCTTTTCGAGGGTTATCGTTTCGCCGATGGCAAGAAGGTATGACATGACTGCGATCAACGAGGCGCAGTAATAAGAACTGCGGGGCAATCAAAGGGTTGTGGGTCGTGTTTTGCTCTTGGAAATATTGATATGGAGTTGGCATTCTCTAGCTTATATGCTTCTTCATTCCACTCTTCCGGCTTGACCGGCGAGTGGTGACACGTATAAGGCTTGAAGCTCCTCTTCGGCGGGGTATCTGGGGTGTGTCTGCTCGCATTCTAGTCTAAATGAATGGGGATAGCTATTGGGTAGCATCAAGGGCACCCAATCGCCTGAGTTGCACAGAAAAAAAATCCCTTCACAAGCATGGAAAAGACCAGCTTTCTGGACCATTCGAAAAACCCATGGCGGATTGAATGGGCTGTGCAAGCGAACTTTTTGGCCACGGAGAACGGCGGTTGCGAAAGCCCGAGTCCTGCAACATGGCCCCATGTCAAACGGACATTAGTCTAAACGAATCAAAGGCGGCTTCTGAACGATGGAAATAGCAGCAGATAGAGTTATAGGCGAGTTACCTCCCGTGGTTGATGATTCTGCACAACATTGGGGGATTTGAGTTAACGAGTCCACCCTTGCAACCGCTGCCAGTCACAACTTCATTGGCCCAAGTGAAACGAATAGGCTAGTTTAGCCAACAGGTCCAGTAACGGGAGAACACCGTGAAGGTCGCGGCTGAAGCGACAGAGCTGAAGGGCGATTGGAAGTCGAGAAGAAGAGAAAAAAGGGTTTCCTCGAGGCCAAGATGTGGGGTCTCTCGGTTCGGACCGTCAATCATCGAATCTTGCGCCTGACAAGGATGTCAACTGTAACAACGAGCGAACCCGTCACCCTTGAATGATTCCATTCTTCCCGTGCTACTACCCTCCAGCGGTATCTACATACACTTGCTCCATAGTAAAGATATCTTGTGATTGCATGTTCGTGGAACCGAAGCATAAGGAGTTTCGGGTTAGCACAGACCATCATTGGCTATACCCATGTCGCTCTTGTTTAAAACTTTCGTCCTCCTCGCTATGGCTCGACGGGCGTCCATGGTTCCCCCAATTATAAGCCATTTGGCCCGCCTTAGTTGAATGCGGCTCTCAAGCGCGGTCAAGTGCGACTCCGCCACCTCACTCCTCAAATATGCCTTCTCCGTTACCATGACATATCCTATCTCTTCTCTGGGGAGCGGGAATGGCCACCGACAACAGCAGTAGAGACAGGACATTTATGATGGTTCAACATTTCAAGCAGCCTACGAATGTCAGAAAATCTCATTGGGCGATATGCAGCCTCAGAATACACCAGCCCTTGTGCAATCTACGGGCGTATGCCGCTGGATTCTTTTTAATAACCTTGATTCCTGTCGCCTCAGCCGGGAACCAGTCGGGCGATGACTTTAGCAATAATCTTTTCAGCGATCTCGGTCCCATATTAACCCTCTTTGGCGAGCAAGTTGCCAAGCAGTTTATGGCTGGTTCGTTAGGATGGTTAGATAACATCCTCTTCGCCATGGTAGGTTCGATGTACGCTTATTTGCCTAGCATGGTCTCGTTGACCTCTGCTTCTGGATTAGGCTCCCTTGGGAATCATCACCGCAATCGTTGGGGCGATAAGAATCGGCGGTCCCGCATGGCTACGAGCGATTATCGGCAGAGCCAGGGAAAATCTTGCTGCTGCCGAAGTTGAATTGACCACATCAATATCCTCCGATGCATGCGAACTCTGGAACGGGAAGGCCGTTGTCCGCCTCCCAGGAGAGCCAAAGATGACCGAGTTCATATACTTTCCAAATTTAAGCACTCAGCCTGAGCAGAATTGGTGGACTATCGATGCAGCTGTAGAAAAGCCATTGTTGTCCCAACAGAAAACGGCGCAGTGGTCTAATTTCGTCGCTCCAAGGCCACAGTCCCAGCCTCAAGAAAAAAGCCATAAAGATCGTCAACACTCAAAAGATGAAGAACTCCCTTCCACTTACAAAACCAAACTTTTCACTGGTCGCAAAAACACATCATCTCTTCCAAATATGTCTCTTAACTTGAGTAGTAAGAGGCATACTCGAGAATTGTTTTTGTTCGCTGTATTCGGCGTTTTAATACAGCTTGGATCACTCGTATTCTCTGGGACAATCGCCTATCACCCAAGCATCAATATCAAACGAGACTCGAACTTAGGTTACGGATATCCTCTCACTGCGGCGGGAACAATAGTCTTGGTCATGGGAATGCTGATATGTTCATACGTAGTGGAGGCGAGCACACGGGAAACAGTATGGAAGGTCATGTCTGGAACACCAAAGTTTCGGATCTTGTGGTTGCAGCGAGGAGAGAAAGTTAGCGACCAGGTATTTGACTCATATGTAATATTTGCTGAGGGGGATCGTGATTCCGTCATGTCGTCTTGCCTCGATACTGGTCGTGGCTCCAGAGCAACAATTTCAACCCAGTCGCTCGTGGTGATTGGGGCGGCTGCAAGTGTGGTTGGCTTCGTTGTCCAGTTCACTGGTGTTCGTGCAATGCATTGGTCTGTCTCAGTTTCCCAGCTTACAGCGACTATTATTATGACGGCCGTGAGATGTTATGTTCGCCGTGGAATGGCAACGATTCCACAGTCTCAAAAACTTCCACATGGTCGTGAGCTTGACTGGCTAGCGACCCGAGCTGCTAGCACGGAAGATTTGGGAAGAATTTGGTCAACAAATATCATACCTATTGTTGATAATTCTATTTGGACTGAGGGTTGCTGGAGATGGGGAGTTATTTCAGCATCTAACCCCAAGATGCATCGTTTTCAATCACCTACTGGTACCACAACGCGTTCAGACCATGTTGTCAGAGTAAGAGAACGCATTGGGCATCTCAGTGGTTGGACGACAACAACTTCTCACTGGGCTATCTCCCTTGCTAATGCAATCGAAGTTGTTATGAATTCGCGCTTTGTGGGCGATAAATGGAAAAAGAAGGCGGAGCTGACATGGGCAATTCAAGGTCAAGACGGCGGATTAATATCTCTCTCAATTCGATACCAGAATGGTCGCTGGGGAGCAAATGCAGCAGAGATCGACGCTGTGTTATCACTATGGGTGTATGCTGCTGAGACCGAGGAAGGCACAGCAAGACAAAGTGAATGCACGACAGGCGGTAATGAGAAGATCGTCGAAGACTCGGAAATGAAGCGTCCCGATTGGCTTCGAAACGGATACGAAGCCGTCACACGGACTTGTGTTCGGTTGCTTGGCCAAATGACACATCGCTATATTCGAGACTTGACTTGGTACGCCCACCACGGAATATCAGGTCTAGTGAAGGCGAGCGAACTTCTAGCCCCCACAGCTCAAACCCCCTCAGCTGGAGTCAAGACTGCCTCTGACGACGATACCCAAAGTACGATCATTGAAGTCGAGAGTAGTAGGGTCGTTGGCTTTGCCTTCGATGACTTATTGAAAAGTCCCATTAGCCGTCCCAGCAAGAGAAGGTTTCGTTTGCAGCAGCTGCCCGAAGACATTGAGCGCAACGGGCAACTTACATCGGATCCAATAACGACAGGACCATTCCTGGCTACCGTTTCAGATACACCTTTGGAAGCGTTGTATTCCCGAGACATGTTCTCTATCTTCGTGTGGGCTGTAGCGGATGGCATGGACCAGCTCAGAGGCGAGACCACAGTCCATCCGAACCAGAACCAAAGACTCAATGACAGATGGCGGTCATTTCAGCTCCGGAACTCTATCCTGACTCAAACCGCAAAAGATGTTCAGATTTCTGCAGATAAGATCTTTGAAAGCTTAGATGACGTCTACTTCAGTCTAATTCCACCTCTTAGCTGGCATAAGAAGCTTCCGGAGCCCTCGTGTATCGTGGACTATGCGATGGACATTGCTAGGGAGTATGAGGAGGTTGGTCACTGGGATGAAGCCAAGGACGTCTATATCTGGCTCTTCCGAACTTGTATGACCGCTGGTAATCATGATCCTATTATGAAAAAAGCGACTGCCGTGCTGTGTGAGTTTACACAAACTGTTGCAAATAGGATTGAATTTTGGACGAAACAATGGCGCGATGCTGAAGCGACCGAATTGATCGGCTTCAAGTCTGAATTAGACGCAGAGCTAGGTCTGGCCGATAACGCCGTCATTCATGGTCTTACGACGCTATTCGAAATGCAAAATCGCACAGGCGCAGATGCCCAAATGGCATCTGGGCTTGATGGGCTTCCGCATTCCGATATAATGCTTTCCAACCTCTTATCTGACGAATGGTTTGCTTCCGATAAAACGAACGAAAGAGACATTATTGGCCTTACACCTCTTCATTATGCTGTTATAATGGAATATAGCCCGGGTGTTGAAAAGCTGATGGAGCATGGAAGCGACCCAAGTGCCAGTGATCTTATCGGATGGACGCCGCTTCACTATGCAGCGCTCAGCGGTATCGAGGACTCTATTAGACCTATATTGGGGAGAGGCAACCCTCAGGCGCAAGTCAAAGCGCAAAGTCTATCTGGATGGACACCCTTGCATTGCGCGGCCTGGGGAGGTCATGAAACTATTGCTTGGAATCTATTACAAGAAGGAGCAGATATTGATTCTCAGGGAAGAGATGGGTTAGCCGCCTTGCACTGTGCTGCGAAGAGAGGCCACAAATCAATCGCAAGACTCCTAATCGAAGTTGGAGCTAGTATCAATATTCTCGATAACTCGCGGACAACGCCACTTCATTGGGCTGCGTACCATGGCCATGATGATGTGGTACGGCTCTTAGTTGAAAAGAAAGCGGATACTACTGCCCGCGAGGCGAATGGAATGACTCCACTACATTTGGCAGCAGTTGCAGATACTGAAATCGAGAAGGTAATCAACATTTTTCACCACCTTGGATCAAACTCAAAAGATTTGGCCGTGAGCGACAGGTTGGGTTTCAGCCCGTTGCATCTCGCTACGATGACGGGAAACATAGACTTGGTGGAATTTTTCCTCGACAATGGGGCATCGATTGACGTTGTGGATCGCCAAAGGGCAACGGTGCTGCACTGGGCGGCCAAAAATGGACACAGAGAGATTCTATCCATGCTCATAGCTTGGCCAGAAGCTGACGTCGAGCTCAAGGATAGCACTGGCGAGACAGCTCTACATAAGGCAGCTGCCAATGACAATGAGGCAATAGTACAGATGCTTATAGTCGAGGCAAAAGCCAACACTGATGTCGGGGATGATAAAGAGCAGACACCGCTCCACTTCGCCGCTAGCAAAGGTCACGAGAAAACCGCCTTAACCCTCATTATGGGTGAGGCTGATATTGAAGCTGAAGATATGGATTGTCGCACGCCGCTGCATTTAGCAGCTAGCAACGGCTTCGAAGCTACAACTCGCATTCTTGTTCAAAACAATGCAAATGTAGAGGCCATTGACCGCATGAATCTCACTCCATTACATCATGCAGCTCTTAATGGCCATGTGGCACCGGTATCTGTCCTCATTAACGAGGGCAATGCTAGTACCCAATCCAAGGATAATCTTGAGAGGACACCTCTCCATTGGGCGGCTAAAAATGGCCATGAAGCTATAGTGCGTGTGCTTCTGACCACAGCTGACGTTGGCGAAATAGACAACTCCGGCCAGACGGCATTACATTTAGCAGTCAACAACGATCATCGGAAAACAGCGTACATCCTCGTCGATGAGGGCAAAGCCGATGTTAACGCCCGAGATTACAATGAACTAACGGCACTGCATCTTGCAGCGAGCAACGGCTACGATGCAATTTCATCCATACTCCTAACTGAGTTTGGGGCTAGCTGTGAGAGCCGAGACAGCTATGGGCGGACACCACTGCATGTAGCAGCACAGAATGGTCACAATTCGACAGTGCAGGTGATTATTGCCAAGGGCAATGCTAAAGTTGACATGACGGACAACTATGGCCAGACTGCGTTGCACTTGGCTGCTGACAGCGGCTCGGAACCGACAGCACATATGCTCGTTTTCGACTTCAAAGCAGATATCAATGCGACGGACAACTATGGCCAGACACCGTTGCACCTAGCTGTCCACAATGGCCACGAGGAGACAGCTCGCATGCTGGTCTTTAAAGGAAAAGCGAATGTCGATGCGCAAGATGAAGAAAAACAAACAGCTCTTCACATAAGTGCACGGAACGGGCTTGACCGAATGGCTAGCATGCTCATTAATGACTTCAAGGCGAAGGCAGGACTCAAAGATCACAACGGGCAAACAGCACTACACCTAGCGGCCCACAACAATCATATGTCGGCAGCGCGAGCGCTTATTGTTCAAGGCCATGCGTATATGGAAGCCAAGGATAACTCCGGGCAAACGGCATTACATCTAGCTGCTAGTAATGGCCTTGAGGATCTTGCCCGCATGCTCCTTGTAGACGGTAAGGCAGATGTACAAGCCAAAGACTCTAACGGCCGGACGCCATGGGACCTTGCAGTTGAAAACGGTCATGAGCCAACGGCGTCGGTGATAAAGTCCTTTTTCCGGGGAAATGCGGCGTCGATTCTGTCGGCCAAAGCGTGAGGAAAACTCTATTTGGACTCGATAACTAAGGGTTAACGGACCAAGTCAAATAGCCAAAAGTCAGCCTCGAATCCATCAGAAGAGTCGTGATGGGCTCTGGCTCTGCAACCATGTTTGACTCATTTCCATTGGGTGAACTCGACAATGAAGTAGTTTCTCCATAGTAGATTTCACGTGATGATGTTTCAGCGGCAGTGGAGCAGCTTTAAGCGGCTTGGCATTCGCTCCCCACCACTTAAAACCTGATTAGTCAAGCAGGTTATTATTAAAGCGGCCTGCCTCCAGCACGACTGTTGGGCCTCGTTGGTAGTTGGTAGTTGGGAGTTAGTACGATAGTGGGATTTTGGGACAAATCCAGATTAGAAGAAGACAAGAGTTAATTTGATCCAACCGTGAGAACGGGGGAATAAAATGCCATGAGGAGTTACTTTTGCCGCACAGCCTACAGCCTAGATGGCCCTTGTTTTCGTTTTTATCTGCTTTGATTCCAATTGGCGCGGCAGCCATAACATATGCCGATCGTACATCGCTATAGCCTATGGGAGAGAAAGAAAAGAGATTTAAAAAAAAATCAAAAGAAAATCTCCTCGACTTCTGCCTGGGATTATATCAGCGATCGGCTTGATGGGGTGAGCACGGGCCGACAGGCTTGGATGCAAAGGGGGAAAAGGAAAGGGTTTCTCCAACCAAAACGGGCGGACCGTAATTTCGGGACATTTCCCAAAGATCATCCGTCTTGCCTGAGGGGAGAAAAGTGGATGTGGTTCGTGAAGAATTGAAACAGGTTCATTTGGCATCGTCAGGCGGAGTCTTATTCATTTCGTTATGTCTGTCTTATTTCTCTCTTTCACTCTCCTTCTGTTCCTTTTCTTTTCTTTTTTCTTGTTTCTCAAATTGTGTTCGAAACTGTAGGGATTGGATTCTGAAACAAGAGGAATACTACCTTCTGTGCCGGAATTCCGTCTTGGAAGACGCAACGATTCTTTGAGTAGTAGGAAGTAGTATGGCACCCATATAGGAGAGGATGTAACTGATGCTGAGAGAGAGAGAGAGAGAGAGAGAGAAGGAGAGGGAGAGGGAGGGAGATGTCGACAATCTGTGATCAGACCGCCACCGAATGTTTGTAATCAGGAATCATCCATGGACAGCAAAACGAATGATAACAAGTTTGCCACTAATAGTAGTCCTATCGGGGGAGGCGCCATTTTGCATAGTTTACGCCTTGGATTTGGTAGCCATGGACAAGAGACGGCGATTCTTCCGTGGCTCAAGAAAGCAAAAACAGGTGTTCTGGAGCGATCCCCAAAGGAGTGTTTCGTGGTACCGGCTGGGCACCCAGAGAGCCGGGATGATTTGATGATGGTTGCTCTCCCGGTTTCTTGGACTCCAACTTGCAGATTTGTTCTTAGCGTGATCTCGCTCCCTCTAACTAATGAGTGGTCATCTGTCCCTGGTTGGCTAATGCGAGTGGGAGGGAAGAAGGGAAAAAAAAAAAAAAAAAAAAACAAAATTGAGAAAGAGAAGGAGAAAGAGGCCCGAAAGGCCAGAAACGACCAGTCTGGGCAAAAAAGAAAATAATAGTAAGGTCTTGCTGGCGACTTGTATCGTGACTTTTTCAACACCGCAAGTTGAAACTTTGACCTTCTTCGTCGCCTTTTTTTCCTCTTCCCTTTTAACCCACCAAACCCAATCGCCCACGGAATTAAATCCCTTTCAATTCTCTCTGAAACTAACGTGCTTCTCCTCCTCCTCCTCCTCCTTCTTCTTCCTCCTTTTATCCCCCCAATTTGCTCCTCTCTTCGGTCTCGCCAGAGATATCCTCATCGGTTGTGATGGGGTAAAGAAGTAGCCCTCGAACCCATTGCTTACTTGCTGTTTATCCAGCCACTTGCTTGGATCACGCCTATTTCGTCAGTAACCACAGCGCTGGGAACTTGCTAAGAGGTCCCCCAGAAAAGCAAAAAGCAAAAATAAAAGAAAAGAAAATAAGGAAAAAGAAAAGAAAAAAACAAGTCCCGCTCAAAGGTCCTAAAAAATATTATTATTTATTATTAATTATCATCCCCCTCGAATGCTCGTTTGCTGATGGCTACGGAAGACACCTCGATGATAGAACCAGATAGTGCTGCATCGGGTGACACCGAGCATCAGACTGCCCAGACTGACTACGCTTCCATTGCCTCCACGATCCCAAACTACATCTATGAAAATGGGAGGAGATACCACTCCCACACCGACGAATATGTTTGTTGACCCCTGCATATCTACAATATCCTTTTTCAAAGCTTGTGGTTGCACCCTAACTGTCCTTGTTAGCTACTCCCAAACGACGAGCGAGAGCAAGAACGCCTGGACTTTATCCATCATATATTCCGCTTGACCCTAGATGGCGAACTGTGCTACACGAAGCTTGACAACCCACAGCGCATCTTAGATGTCGGCACTGGAACTGGCATTGTACGTATTATTATGTGCTCTTTCTAATTCCCAAGCCAGTTAATGGAAAGGAAAAAAGGGAGAGAGAGAAGCTGCTTGCATCTAGTCCAACGGCTAACAAATGATCTTGCGGCAGTGGGCCATGGAAAGCAAGTTTATATATTCTTTCCAATGTTGATAATAACACCTCTATTGACCAGAGAGTTGCAGTCGGAGAGGTATTCCCAGCCGCAGAAGTCATTGGAACCGACCTTTCTCCCATACAGACCACTTGGTAAGCTTGCAAGTCTGTTTTCCCCGTTCGAACAGTTTTGGTCCGGTTATGCAATTGCCGATTGAGACCATCTAATTCCTTGGCTTAATCAAGGGCCCCGCCAAATGTTCAATTCATAGTCGACGATGCCCTCCAAGAGTGGACTTTCCCTGAAGCGTCCTTTGACTTCATCCATGTTCGCACGTTGGGTGGAAATATCCCGGACTGGATAGAATTCATGACAAAATGCTACACGTGAGTAACTTTTTTCTTCCCTCAAGAATCCTCCTTCTGGTTGGATGGACCGTTTTTATGCTGAACTTTACCTTAAAAAAAAAGGTTTCTAAAGCCTGGCGGCCAAATTGAAATATCAGAGGTCCGACCACGTTTTGTGTGTGATGATGATTCATATCCACGAGATTGTCGCACGTACCATTGGATGGTGAGTCCGTGGCCGGTTCCGAACCCTTTTTTTTTTACCCCCGGAAAGGAAGCATCTCAAATTCCAACTCATTTTGCCTCATAGCAAGAATTTTATCGGGTAACTGCTCATGCCGGGTTGGAGTTTGATCCTTTTCCACTACATGCAGCTCGGCTTCGACAAGCTGGTTTCAAGGACATCGAGGAGGAAGAAAAAGTCGTTCCTATTGGAACATGGCCCAAGGATAAAGCCCTAAAGACCCGAGGACGTTATTTCATGGCACAGCTGCTGGGCAATGCGCTCGAGACATATACGCTTTCCTTGTTCACGCGTACGGCCGGATGGTCGGCCGATGAGGTTTATAAACTATTAGCCGGAGTGACTGATGAGCTTGCCAGGAACAAGTATCATCTGTATACTCACTTGTGAGTTTTGACTTGGGTTTCCCCCCTTTTCCTTCGTGCAACACTCTTACTCTTCTTCTAGTAGTTTCGCCATTGCGCGAAAGCCACTGGATTGAACGATATGTACCAACTAAGAAAACTATGGCACTTCGTCTTCGGTTTTTGTGCGATATCACGGACCGTATCAGGGAAAGAAAAAAGGGATATCTGCCGAAATCCATCCTGAAAATGCCAGTGTTGAACGACGTGAACGAATTCATGACTCTCTTTCTCCCCTTTTTGTTTTGGTGCGCTTTGGTTTTTTTTTTTTTTTTTTTTTGGTGCGGAAAATCAACTCCATCCAACTTTCGGGAAAAAATCTTTTTTTATCGTCTCTCTCCATTTCTTTTTCCCCTATCATTTTATTTTTGATGACCTTCATCTTGAAAAGCAACATGGGACGGGTGGCCTTTTGATGATGCGCAGCTTCGACTTTCAGATACCTTTTTATATTTTTCGTTTCTGTTCTCTCTTTCTCTCTCTTTTTCGTTCGGCATCTTCCGTATGTTGGGAAATCAATCTACCATCCACAAAGCGGCAAAAGCAGGTGGTCCTTTCTTGTATTATTCTTTTCTTTTGTTTTTTCTTGTCTCCATGCCCCTGTCAAGTCCAGTTGTACGGCACACGGACCTCAGTACGCGAGCATGACGTTTGGTTTTGTTTTGGCAAGTGGATCATTACGTTGGTGATATTAACCCTTTTTCAACGAAGGAGCCTTTTTTTTTTTTTGGAGAGGATTGATGTGAGTTATTATATACGTATGTGTGCAGTGCATAGGATGTGTGTATATATGGAGAGGCTTGGGGCAAACTTTTTGAGAACGAAAAAGGGTTTCTTTGTTCGCTGTCCGTTTTCGGCTTTATTTTTCTCTTGCTGTTTTCTTTTTAACTTGACAAATTTGACACAAGCAAAGGGATTGGGTCGGTGAAGCTGGATTTCGTGCATGAGAGGATTTTTGCTTTTCTTCCTTTTGCTCAATGACGCATTCCTGCGACTGCGGTTCATTCGTTTCGGGGATCCTCTTTTTGTGTAATATCTCAAAGGTGCATGTGTGTACTGCACATACATACATACATACACACAGTGCCTGCATATATTGCCGACTCGGCAGGTTATTGAAGATGGATATTGAATGGGATATGAGCCTTTTTAAACAGCCGTTGACGATCAAACAATTCGCAGATGGAAGAAGTAGTAGTTAATAACCCTATTATTCAGGTTACATAGTAGTCACAAATTTAGCTGGCTAGTCAAGCCAAACAACATTCTACCTGGTGCAACCAATTCCCCCCGTTTTACCTTCTTCATCCCCAGGGCCGATACTGGCTTTCTGTTCAACCTGAATTATTTCTAGTCAAGTTTTCAAACTTGGAAAAAGACTAATGTTAACTTAAGCTACATAACTCAACAAGCCAAGGATTCCCCCTCTCCCATCTTCGCCACGCGTCTGTAAGTTAGTTTAGCTGGTGGTTCAACCGAAACAAAAAAAGAAAAAAGCGGAGTAACTGCTTAACAAACTTGAGACGAAGCAGAATTGTCCCGAGGCCAAAAATGCAGGTTGGGAGGGGATTTTGCCGGCTTCGCTGGCGATCAGTCAGTCCCGGCATGGCCCTAAACAGCTCTTTCATTTTTTTTGTTGCTTGAGTTCAAGGACGGGATTTCTGCACCAGCTCGCCGAGGAGGAAAGCTCCAAAAGGTTGACAGAGTAGTTAGTTACCCGAAAACCTGCAACTTATGACGCCGTGGTAGTCGGGGGAAAAAGAAGAAAGAAAATAGCTAAATACATAGTTACATGAAAAAGGAATATGCAAGGAGCTTGGCGTGCCTTTTGGTTTTTTTTATGATTATCCCGTTCGGGACGATGCACTACGGCCGCTTGTCGGAATTCTTCTCCATGTGATGCCGACGTCCAAGTTTCGTCCGCTACGTACGTGCCTAGCATACTACGAATGTATGTATGTATGTATGTACTGTACATACATATAAATCTATGGCGTAGGACCCTACCTAGACTGTGCGGGAGAAAAAAAGAAAGGCAAAACAACAGAGAAGCTTCTGCTGTATAACTAACTGATAACTATAGCTACGGGAAGTATTTGCGTGCAACATACCTTTCGCAAGACAGAACAAATAGTGTAACAGACGAAAGGGCTATTCATCGGCCATTTGTTGATGCCCATCTGGCGAAACGTCTTTTGCCCCGTGACCCGGAAAGAGGAGAAATATCAAGGTTAAAGGGAACAAGAGGGGAAAAGGCGCTTGGGACAACTTTCCTCCTTTTTTGACCCTTTGCTCTCCTGCCATCCCCTTTTTATACCTGCTTTATCACCTTTTGTTTTGAACAAGTCTCTCCTGGACACTCTGCACTTACAACCCTCTCTCCTGACCGGTGAGGCATGTCCCTTTGACCAGCTGGCTCCGATAGGCCACCGTGGTACAAAACCCTTAACGGTTGCATGCCTGGCCCATCTATCTATACCCTGCAAGCTGTACAATCTATTTTCAAAGGCAGGCTGAGTGTATTGCAATATCTACAAACACTCTTAGCTAACCAACTTTCCAGGTAGTCGCCCCTGGGTGCCCATGACCCGACCAAGTCACACCCCTTGCTATACACGTTTCCACATGCAAGCCTAACATTGAGTTGCAGCCTGATTCGATTCTTATCGACTGATAGAGAATGCTGTCTGCCCTGAAAGACATCCCTCCTAGGCATCTTGCCATTGGGGCTGTTGCGTGCTTTGTCCTCTATCAAGTTTACCTATACTTGACAATAGGAATTGCACGCCGGAGATTCATCAAGGCGAATGGCTGCCAGGCCCCTCCGGCGTATCCTCATAAGGATCCAATCCTTGGAATGGACCTAGCTTTGAGAAACACAAAGCATACCAAGTCCCGAACTTTCCTCCAGGACATACAAAATCGCTTTCTCAGCTACGGCAATACCTACTCAGTGAAGGTTATGGGCAAGAATAGTAAGTATAATCTCATTTACCTGACACTCAATGTGTGTGTTGGGAGGAAGTATGGCGCATGGTTAACCCCCCCTCCTTGTCAGGTATCTCCACATGTGAACCGGAAAACATCAAGGCCACTCTGGCTACCAAGTTCGAAGACTTTCACCTTTCTACTCTCAGAAAGGACATCTTCCAATCGTTATTTGGCAAGGGAATATTCACAACTGATGGACAACATTGGGAGCATTCCCGTGCTATGCTGCGGCCCAACTTTGTCCGCTCTCAAGTCGCAGACCTGGACATGATTGAGAAGCATGTTAAGAATTTGATTAAAGAGATCCCAACGGATGGTTCAACAGTCGATCTTCAGGAGCTCTTCTTCGACCTTACCCTGGATACCGCCACGGAATTCCTCTTTGGCGAATCAGCTCATACTCTAGGAGACAAGTCCACGGAAGTCGGTACTCGATTCGGCGACCTCTTTACCTACTGTACTACTACCTTAGGGAACTGGGCTCGTGTTGGTATATTCTTTGGTGTACCTGACAAGCACTATCACCGTTGCGCAAATGGTATCCATGAATTTACCGATCGTTACGTTGAAAGGGCACTTGACCATCATCGCGCCCAACAATCAGGAATGATTACCAGCGACAAGACTGCGAATCGATACATCTTCCTCGACGAATTGGTCAAACTTACTCAGGATCCCATTGAGCTACGCTCTGAGGCTCTTAACATCTTACTTGCTGGCCGAGACACGACTGCGAGTCTCTTGGGGTGCCTTTGGAATGTGCTATCAAAACGACCTGATGTGTGGTCCAAGCTCTTGCAGGAAGTCGATACGCTGGATGGAAAGAGGCCATCATTCGAAGAGCTAAAGAACATGAAGTACTTGCGCTACTGTTTGAATGAAGGTTAGTCGGGCGGCCGTTAATTAAGTGTTGCAGGTTCTTTTTGATCCTTTTAACTACCACACTTCCCATATATCAGCTTCACTGACCGAGTGCTTCTTCAACAACTAGCCCTACGAGTGTATCCCGTGGTTCCAAATAATACCCGAGTTGCCGTACGAGACACCTTCATCCCCGTCGGCGGCGGTCCAGATGGGAAATCCCCAGTCTTCGTGAGCAAAGGGACTTTCCTTACATACAGTATTTACTCCATGCACCGACGGGAGGATATCTACGGACCCGACGCTGCTGAATATAAACCGGAGAGGTGGGAGAAATTACGTCCAGCATGGGAGTATCTTCCATTTAATGGCGGGCCTAGAATCTGTCTCGGGCGTGAGTACTAGTTACCCTTCCTCAAGAAAATTCTAATTCAGTATTTTTCTTCGAATCTGTCAAACCTAATCCGCTGATCTTTTTCATCTTTTTACCCAATAGAGCAACTGGCACTCACCGAAGCGTCATATACTACTGTTCGACTTATGCAGCATTTCCGGAATGTTGAATCTCGTGACCCTAATCCGTGGGTAGAATGGCTTACGGTTACATGTGCGAGCGGTCATGGTGCGAAGGTAGCATTGAGACCTTGAGAAATCAGTCACTCTGTTTCCCCCTTTTCCATATACGCTGTGCATGGTTTTACTTTATACGAGCTCGTTAGGTAGATCTGATTGTCTCATGTAGAGAGAGGTTTTGTTTCCCAGCGTCGTCTTTTTCCTCTTTTTCCTCTTTTCTTTTTTGTGCATTGCTCGTTGAACAAACCGATTTCTAACGGTACCATCTGTATATCCTCGGTATGAAATAATAGCTAATGATTGCGTGATACCAAATCAATCTGAACAATGGCCTTGCAGGGCGGAGCACATACTTTGATATATCCCAGTGGCATATCCAATACAAAGTCAAGAAACAACGGCAGGCTAACACAAATCAAGTTGTCAAGGCAAATCAAGGCAACGCAGAGCGATGGAAAGTGGGCAAATAAGAGCGGGGAGAAGGGGCATAAAGAAACGATGGACAATAACTGCACTTAACAGATTCAAGAAAAGCCATGAACTCAAGGCTGGACGGTCACATATCACAATGATGGATGGCATAGCAGGCAAAAGGTTAGCCGCAAACTTAACTGGAGAAATAGAGAAATATTAGAGCAGTGTAATTACAACCAAGGGTCCCGGCTTCACCTTACCTGTCCTAACTCAGGGTAGTTTTGCGGTAGTCTCAGGTCCACTTCATTTCGAAAGGTGGAGAAAATTTTTCATATTCAACTTGCCAGGCTTCCGAAGGGTCTAGCTGAGCGATCATAGAATTTGGCGTCGATATTCCCGGTATAGTCATCGTCGGCGCCTTCTTTCGGGATCCAAGATCGCCCAGTTCTTTCGAGACGTGCGGCAACATCTCGAGACGGCAAACCCATATTACTCTCCCAGTAGGCACGGGTTCCTCTGGGGACTATCTCTGCCTTTTCAAGCTCTCCAAGACAATCAACCGTCCAATCTTGACAACGCCTGTCACCTGTAGGTAACTTGTCTGTGTCTCCACCAAATGTATCAAGCACGAACGCTGCGCGCTCCTTCCCTGAGCGTGACAGAGTCGCCAGTCCGCTTTGGCCATACGATGATGTTGTTTCAAGAAGGCGTTGGGATCGTTCGTATTCAAAATCATTCTCACTTTCGTCTTTCCGCACGTGAAAAAGATCGCCCTTGGTAGCGCCGCGAGTTGAGATCATAATGCCACAGTGGGCTCTGGGAAGATTCGGATTGTCATGACCCCTACCCCAAATGTTCAGACTTAATTCTTGGTCTCTCACGCTTTCTTGGCTCGCGGCGCGATTTCTTGTACTGCCGACAGAACTGGGTCGAACTGGGTCGAGATGACGGGCGGATTTCTGGGCCTCGCTGAGAAGACATACTGCGAGTCTGTGATTGCGGATCTGAGTGTCTTGGTAATCACGTTATTGAAGAATATCTGGTTTTCAGGAACAGTATCTAGAGCCTTCGGGCGTCAGAAGTGATATGCCTCCGCCCGCAGTTTAGAATGAACGAGTATTGGACAAGCGCTATGTACTGTGGTTGCTTGTTTTGTAATTGATATGAAAGAGTCTGATTGCTCGAATTCTCATCGAGATAAGCTGGGCTTTTTATACCTTATTCTATAGAAAATTAGAAATCCTGTCTACTGTAGCCAATTCCAATCATAGCTATCAGTGATAGTCGTGGGTGCATGAAGCGCCGAACGATCCTTGCGGTTCCGGCTACAAATGCCTTGACTGGCTCTTGGGATATTATATTTTTGATATTCATGGTACCCTGGAGTTTCAAGGTCTTCCGAGTTTCATAGAATGACTCGCATTGGTGGTCAGCTTGGAGGGTTCACGCTCCCTGCATCAAGGTTCCTGAAACCCAGAAAAACTCCTTCCATATCCAACACTTCTGGGTATGTAGTTAAGGGGTTTGAGTAGACGCCGAGTGGACGACCGCTATTGAAAGAGCTTTTCGGTAATTGGCTCTAGGAGTTTGATTCGGAGCCTGTGGACTTTTCACGGCTGGACGAGATGCCCTGGTCTCATGTCTATAATGAGGTAAAGTCGTCGCGAACTCGAGGAGCTCAGTGGGGGGTCCCGCCGGCTGGTAGCTCTGCCAGAAATGGAAGCCTTTGTAACTTCTTGACATGCACCTTTGAGGGCTACAGATCAACATTGCCATTTTCCCAACAATATAAAACAAGGTGTGTCGAGAAATGAATGCCGGCAGCAAGAATACCGCCATCGCAAGAGCTTCTGGGCGAGAGCTTCTACCAAACGACTGGTGAGTCCGTTAGCGCCCGCCAAATACCTATGCAGCTAAGGGACCCTGAGCGGGAATAGCACAGCTTCAATGTGCTATTTTAGGGTAAGTCGATTAAGCGCTCACAGGCCACCCCATTCATGTTTTATATCATCGCAACTGCCTGAGTTGTGGTTGGTAACGGACTACCTGGACATTGTTCAAAGGGGACATTCGCATGTCATTAGGAAGCTCTCCCGCTAAGAAAGAACTAGTTAGTTAGTTGGTTGGTTACGTGGAGGCTAATGGAAAGCAAGACAGCCCATTGTTATAACACTAGTAGTTAACGAACGCTGAATGTAGATTATAAGAATAGCACCTCGTTCCCAACATTGATCTATGAGCGTGCAATGTGGTTTTCAAAGTTATCGAACTGAATGCTGCACCAGCTGACTGCTCGTATATTGTGATTATCTGTCAACCAGCCAATTTTTATCCCGCATTGTGCTGAACTGATCCAATCCATCACCCATCACAAATGGACTCCCCAGCAAAGACGGAGAGCTCTATACGGCAGCATCTGAGCAGACTATCTTTATCCACAGATTCTAACGGGTTAGTTACACAGCTGCCGTCCATCCTTTCACAGGCCGGATACTCTGAACTTTGGGGTGTTGATTTAGCCAAGGGCCGACGGGAACATGCCCACGCTATCCTTGCAAAAGTAAGTCCTCTTACGCGTAATTTGCATTCCTCTAGATGCTCAATCGCCTGGAAGCTTCTCATCAAGACTTCTATTTTGCCGTCGATGTTGCTTGAGAGAACTCGAGAGGCACTTGTTCAAACATTGTAATCACGATCCTACAGGAGACCACCGCCATTCTCCTTTGCTGATGCGCCAGAACTCGCAAGCCTTGTATGCATCACTCGTCATCAAAATCTTCATGTGATGTGGATTATTCCGGACAAGAAGAGATTGAAACAGTATCGCCAACTAATTCCGCGATTAGCCTCGCAAGCCGAAATCAAATGGATAGCGCAAGAGCTTGTGGAAAGTCTTTTGGCTCTTCTTCGTGAAACTGCCTCTTCATTTGAAAGCCTTCAGGCATCATTCATCATAGATTGTCGTCCATTGCAATCTGAACATAACCAGAAGTACACAAATGAATTTCGGACTACTCTCAGCAACGTGATTTACAGCCTTGTTCCGCGGCTTGTTTTAGACTACCCGGGACTATTGTCCAGCCTCCTCATTATCAATCCAGGTCCCCGCATATTTTGTAGCCTTCCTTTACCTAATCATGTCCTGCGCATTTCTGTCCTTAAAGAACCGAAAGAAGTCGCGCAGCATCTAGGAAATGAAGTAACATCCCGGTATGGAGGCAAGGGTAAGTCACTCATAGAAAGTGACTGTCTTGTAGGCCAGAAAGCGACAGCCAGCGCTACTTCAAACAGAAGTGACCCGTCTCAGAAAACCGCATCCGATGCGCCGACAGCGGCACTGCCCTCGTCACCGACCGACTCCGGTTTACCGTCTCCTAAAAAGGACATCGAAACATATTTCGACTACTCGAAGCGTATTGGTTTTCCCACGTTCGTCCTCGACCCAAAGGACCTGGAAGATTCCAGATCTCTGCCGCCGCGCGGAAGGAGCACGTATTGTCCCCATTGGCAACGGAATGCTAGTGAAATACGGACATGGCGTGCGGCTTGCTGAAGCTGAAGCATTGCATCTGGCTTCAACGTCTACCACTATTTCTACTCCAAAGCTAATTAATGCCTATGTTCTTGATGACATATGCTATATTATTATGTCTCACGAAACGGGCCGGGTGTTGACATACTTTTAGAAGGATGCAACCAAGGAAGAGCAACAAAAGATCATCTCGCAGCTGCAGGACGCAGTGAATCAGATGCGCTCTATCAAGGGAGACTACATTGGCGGACTTGGTCGTACACCGTGCCGGGATCCTATTTTTGAAGCTGCTTGGGGAGGTAAGCGTTTTAGCTATGGCCCATACGAGTCCGAGAAGGAATATAATGAAGGGATCGTTCAAGCAATGCAGTCTAGGTTCTCTCCAAAAATCCGCAGGGAAAAGTATTTCCGCGAGGGAGTATATCAATCGCCAAACCCTTCGGAGCCTAAAAGGGCATGAGATTGTGTTTACACATGGCAAATCTCCATCCGGACTACATTATTGTCCGGCCAGATTGCAGTATAGTGATTGTTGACTGGGGCGTGGCCGGATATTGGCCTGAATACTGGGAGTATTTTCGAGCGATTGTGTGTGTTCCGATCACTGACGATTGGGACCTGGTGGTGGAGGAATATATCCCGCCGTATTACATTGAAGCCGATATTATGGTTAAGATTTCTGCAACTATGTGGAACTGAAGGTGAAACACCGTCTTATCGTCTATTTGAGCGGCTTGGCCGAATTTAATGTGCGCGGGCGTGCAAGGCTAAGCTGTGCGAAAGGAATGAATTGGAGTGGCTTAAAAGTAGTAACTACGATATCAAGAATGTATCTTATGCCCATCAAACCAAATTCAGGAATAAAACAATCATTCTGGTTCTTCTATCATTACGGTTGTGTCTGGCTATAGAAAGGACTAGAAATATAAAGCCGTCCCTTATCCTCATCCTCCATCGGCTGCAAGCCTCCTCCTCCTCCGCCTCCAAGCTTTGAACTGCAACAAAGCTTCCACCTTGTTTGCCAGCGCCGGATTCTCCGCCAACTTCCCAACCGTCCTCTTCTCACGATCAGAAAACTTCGCATCCAGCACTCCTTCATACGGAACCTGACCGGGCTGCTATTGAAATGATTCACTAGTTACTAGTTAACTATGTAGTTAGCCCAATCAATTCTCTATTTACTAATACCAAATAAATCATAGTTATATCATTGTTGAAATATGCAAATCTGAAAACTACCAGTTAAAGTAGAGGCTTGTAACCTTATGACCTAGTACTGTAGCTAACTAGTTAGTTAATTCGATGACTAGTTAAGTAACCGTGTGTGTAGTTATTCCTCATCTCTACGCTGGAACTAATTAGTATCTACCTGGTCATATTTCGAGATGCCATTGCGTTCAGGATCCTTGAACCCCAAGGGAACGGCTCGGTTCGACAACCTCGTTTGCGTCATTCCATCGAGCGAGCAAGTATCGAAGGACACATCCTTCTCATTCAATCAATGTCCAGAGGTCGACAGAGCACTCTAGAAGTACTAGTTAGTGGAATCCAACGATCGTGCTTCGCCGTGTTTAAACAGGCTTATTAAACCAGCTAGTTAATACATGGTAACCAAGTGTATTAGATTGTATAAACATTGAACTGCATTCGAGATCACCACAGCACCTGCTTTCATGATCAACATACAATAAGCCTTATATCTATCGCCTTTGTACTAGATAGCTAGTCGATGTCTCTTAACGGTATATGTATACACGTGTATGTTAAATTCCACACCCCAGCGAAACTTCGAAGGTATATCATGGTCTTGCTTCGCTGATACCAAAGGATCCATCGAAAGCCTGTGAAATGCCCATCGAATCTGAATTGATGCCTATTCCGTTAAATAAAGCACGCCCATAAAAACTCCACCAACGAGAGAAGACGCCGCTAACCCCTCTCCGTTTATTTTTTCTCCCTGGCAAAACATCTAAAACAGGGCTCAAACTTTCCAGTAAACTGTGTAAGACATAGTAATAGGATGGCGATGTAGAATATTTATGCACATTATTAGGAATATATATTAGCCCAGACGACGAAATGCAACTCCACGGCGCCAAACAATGCATATCAGAGTATTTCCTCGAAATAAAGGCAACAGTGGGCTTAAAAATGCAAGAGAATATCGGGGTTGGATAGAGGAGGTAGCAATAAGAGTATGGTAATATATTCCGTGGGTCCAGATCGAAGGGTCGTAGAGCATATGGGTTAAGAAATTGTCCCAGCCAGTAAAACTGCAACTCTACCCAGTCAAAGTCATCTCGGCTAGGCAAAAGCACCTTTGTTGGGCACCGAGACGAAAGGAGCATATAGAAAGAGAATGCAAGGAATCATAAGAGGGTGAGTAGAATGGAGTCCCAAACAATACACCGCTCACCTATACTCTTGATCCGCCTCGATTTTAAACGCAAACTTTGAGCAAAGATGTCATTAAGAGACCATATTGGTGCAACAGGAAAGAAAAAAGAGGAAATGACGTGAAACTGGGTCGGAACTGAATTTCACTCGTTATTGGGGACAGCAACAGCAACTGCTACGGCTGCACCAAGAATACCCCCCTCGGGGGCTAGATCAAGTGTAATGGAAGGTAATTGCTCGATCAAAGAGGTTGCTTTCTTGGATGCTATGCCCAAATCAGGTATCGCTGGACAAGGCTGTGACGACTCAGTTTCCAAAGTCAGCTGATTGAGGTATGTCTGACAGCGAGCTCGAAAATTTGGATATTTGCTTATGACGCTGCCGTCACACGCAATGTTAACCTGCAATCGAACAGGGTCCTTGGAATGTTTCTTCATATTGACTTTGAGGATCTCTTCGTCGTTGGTCGATTCGGGAGTTGCTGGGAGTATCGGTGTCTCACTTTCATTCCTCACACGCCAAAGGCCGTGGATCGCTGTCGCTAAGTAGGCAGCAGCTCGCTGGGATACGCAATGGCTGACTCTCCTTAAGAAAGCAAGGTCAGCTGGCGTAGGGGGGACGCGGAACTGGTGGTTCTTCTGAATAAACGCCAAAGAAGTTTGGAAGGACGGGGATGTATCTTCCTCAATGCATGCCAGAATAGCGGTGTCGAAAGAGTATCGTGATCTCATCGAAGTCGGTAAATGCCCACCGAATAGGCCCGCCGTTTGAACCGCTTCTACAGCAATTAGTCGCACAACCTCACCCAAGTACCGGCCCGTGCACATGTATTCAAGAGGCTGATAGTCCGGTTTGATGTGATTGTGGTTTAGATCGTCGTCCCAACGCGTCATCTGTAACACCGTGCCGCCGAACATGCTGATCTCTGTATTGGTAATCACATGATCGGCATGGGCAAACCATTCCGGTGATCGCTCTCCGTACTTCTCTAATCCGATTGCGTGAACGGGAAAATGAACGGCCATATTCGTTCCTGTTCCTAAGATAAGGGACATCCGAGTCGTAGGGTCCGCGTAAGCACGCGAAAGCAGCGTGGCTGATCCATCATTGACGATAGCTTCTAGAGTGACATTGAGTTTACGCTTCTGACAAGCCTCCATAATGAGCTCTCTCAAGTCGTCGCCAACGGTGCCGTCCGAACAGCGGAATCCTTTGCCCATGGCAATAACTTTTCCACTGCGAATAGAAGTCTGGTCAACTGGAAAAGACCAAGACAATCCCGTCGGTAAAGGGACTCCATCTTTACCATATTCATCACTGCTGTTGTGGAGCATCTCCTCAATCTTCTGAGCCATCCAGTCGAAAAAAGACTTTCCCACTAGAGCCTTCACGTCCTCGTCGATATGCGATGTTGCCATTCTCAAGATCTTCATCTCTTCTTGTCCACCAGACAGCTTTACTAGAGCGACACGAAAGGTCGAGCCGCCCACGTCCAACGCAAGGTATGTGCCCTTCTCTTTGCCTGACGGCAGAGAATGATTGAATGACGGAAGCATGTTGACGTGGCTCGATTTCGCGCATGCGCGTAGTTGTGCACTTATCTCATTCGACATTCGAGTCAAGTTTTCTGGGGATAAATGACCGATAAAGAGACGTTCGACCTCTTGAGCAAAGTCAGTCAATGATCGTCGACGCCATCGAGTTCTAAAACTCGGCCGTTTGCCTATAAATTCTCCGCGGAACGAGCCGTTGAGTAATTTATGGAGTATCCTCATAATATTGTTGAAAAACTTTTGCAGTTGATGTGTTGCCTTGACAAGAGAGTTCGCCATAACGAAGGTAGCTAGTATTGAGACTAGCTTGTGGCACAAGATCCGAGTTGAAAATGATCGTGATGGGTAACGAGCGACTTGCACAGTTAAGCCGATGGAGTGAGAATTTGGCCTCAGGGCAACAGACTCGAATTTAAGAGCGTCAAGCCGCAATGACTATCAGGTAAAGGGGGTTATCGAGGCTCCCAAGTCTACTTGGCCAAGAGGCTATTGACTTTGGGTATCAACAAAGATAAACAACAGAGGGATGGTTGGACCAGTGAGAAGGTGTACGTCGAGTGAAAGTCAAGGCGAGCACTGTAGTATGCAAAGGGTGGATGGGCAAAGTTACTGTATGATGCTGAGGAAGCAAGAGAGGGAGAGTGCGGGTGTTCGAGTCGGAGGCCACCTTCCATCAACCTCAAATGGAAGTAGAGATATGCATGTAACTAGTACAGCATTCACAATGGCATTCACATGCGGTGAGAGGGGTGCCAGATACACACTAGAGAAAGCAAAAGGTAATTGCGGTTGCTGCAGTGAAAATGTCGCCGACAGAAAAACGAAGAGGCACTGCGAATTTCAAAGATAACCAACACCAAATGTGATGGCACCCCCCGACGTATACACCGCGTGAATGGAAAAGCAAAAGTAAATAAAGGTGATATCGAGCAGCGAACAGCGTTGCAGGAAGAATGGATCCCGTTTTTCCAACCCAAGCTTTCCCAAGGCTGGGAAAAGCGTAAGGGTACTTGTATCAAATCAACGACTCGAAATTGCAGCCTGCGTTGCACCCCTCCCAAGCCTCGCTGTTTCCCACCTCGCCTCTTTCTTTCTTTTCCCCCCAAGCGTCTACAATGCTAGCCTTTCCTTCCCACTATGCGTTTTGGCTTTTATAACGCGGTAACCTCCCGGGTTATCCAGGTAGACGTAGCTCCTCGGAGTTGAAGTCATAGAAAGTTTCTGGGCACCGGATTGCTAGAAACTCACTAAAAGCACATACCCGTTTGCAGGTTGTGGAATCTATAAAAGTGAAGAAAGTGAAGGTCGTTGATATTGTCGCTGTTGTTGTTGTTGTTGTTGTTGTTGTAGTAGTAGTAGTAGTAATTGTAGTGACTCTTGACTGAACAGGGTGACCTTTGATCGTGATGGTACTTGAATGCGTAACTGATCCACCATTTCGCTCTTAGGACAGTGACGGTAGGTACCCGAGTTCAAGTGGGAGAGAATTTAAAAAACGAAAAGAACACCGTTGGCAAAGGAGAAAAAAAAAAAAAAAAAGAGGGTCACCGCGCACTCTGCGATGCTAGGCTAAGCAAACTGGCAGGGTCACACTGACAGCTTCAAAGAGCAAAGAAGCTTGCTACATCCAACGAGATCACGCATACAACCACCCCCTGGTTAGCCAGAATGTGTTGTGAAGGTAGCAGCGAGACGAGAGGTTGAAACTCACAGCTCTGGCGATGGCTTGGGTGTGGAGTAGTTAAACGCCTAGCAGCCGCCATGTTTTTGTGATGCTGGTGGAGTGAGAGAGAGAGAGTTGAGGCAAGGTGACATTGGAGGTGGAAACTGAGGTCGAGGCGCGAGTTTCTGCTGTTTGTTGGTGGTGGTGGTGGTGATGCTTCCCTCTGTCTCTCACTCAATGACTGTGTGCGCCAGAAAAACAAAAACGCGGAGTATTTACTAAGGTATGTATGTATACCATACTGCCAAAAATTCCCGAAATCCAGTGTCTTGGTAATTTTACATGCAGCCGCATGCAGACCCAGCTTAGTCATCACAAGCAGGTTCAGGGGTGTAATAGAAAACAAAACCATCCCAGGTTCCCAGGACAATCTGAGAGCCTGGGACAAGAATCGGCATCCATCATGGCCGTCCTATAAAGTGCTTTGCTATAAGGTTGTAATATAGTTATGTACTCTGTATGTACATCCATACCTTTGAGAACTTCATCTATCTCAATGCAAACAAACACCATTTTCTGTCGATCAATTGGTATGTAAAATACATACTCCGTACAATACATACAGTTCATAGCGGAATGCAACAATACCGTATTACATACTGCAACCATTCAAAATAAACCGTAACGGCCGTACCGCCGCAGTTTCGAAACGTAACGTTGCACGGACCATGCCTTGGGTGTCATTTGGCGGTCTTTTTGGCAGGGAGAAAACCTTCAATTCATTCACCCAAAAGTACAACCAAGAGCTCGCTTCCTCACAAACAATCCAGAACAACTGGTTCCTTCTCTCTCTGAGTGGCCGTTCCCTCTCCAGCATGTGCCTTCTCGTATTAAGCTGCTCTCGATTGCAATATTTTTGACCACATAAAATGCACTACGCCCTTTTCCAAAGCACGGAGAGCTCCAGCCAGCCTTCTGCCACAGATGTAACATCATGCTACACCGACCAGTGTAACCCATGGATGCGACAGGCAAGCCAAGACCAGAAAAGTCCACCACCTTCACTCCCAAAAGAATTGCGTACGACGTTTGTTTCTTTCCCCCCATCCAGAGCTAGAGAGGTCGAGAAAAATATAACCCAAAAAAAAGGACCGGCTTTTGAACAAGAACGCTTTCATATTTTCCCCAAACAGGAATCTAGCGGCTCGGCAAACGCCAAGATATCCCAATCTTATCTTATCTTAGATCAGCCTAGAGAAGCTGTCGGCATGACGTCATGGATACCCAGGGTTTCGGCGCGTTCGGAAAATTCTCCGGAAAGAGGTCCTGCTCGGCCTCTGTGTGTGTGTGTGTGTGTGTGTGTGTGTGTGTTTTTGAACGGATAATGGGATGACGGCATGATAATAACGCGGAAAGTCCATTTTCTAGCCTTGAGCAGCAAGACTTAGAAGCTCGCCCGCGCAATCATCCTTTTGAACAATCAGATCACGGCGTAACCGCAAACAAGTTCTCCAGAGCCGAAACACCAATTCCTTCCGGGCCTCCTCCTTGTTCCCATATCCTTATCATCTAAACCAGGCTTTTCTGCTTCTTTTGGTGCTTGGAAGCTTGGTAAGATATGGTATATGATTTGGAAACTCTCCAAATGGCTTCGAATACAAAGGTTATTTTTAATGCCTGAGGGTTGGAAAGCAATCAAAAAGAAAGAAAGCGTTCACAGAGCCAAGGGAATAAGGCAAGTATAAGCTTAGCCAAGCATTGAACAGTACCCCAGTGTTCCCGAGAAACTTTGTTATTGGGCTAAAACAGAGCTATCCATGACCAAGGGGTCTGTCTTTCTTTCTTTTCCCAAAACTATTATGCCTGTATGCATTGTTGCTGCAAGAAGTCTTTTTACGTCAATGACAATCGGGAAAGGGGAAGGAAATTGAAAATCGAATATTTGGTCCTGCAAAAAAAAAAAAAAATTGTGGAAGGGCCTTCATTCAGTTAGAAGAGCTGCACCACATTTTTTTACCTGCACCATCTTATCAAAATACTCAACATTCTTATGGGGCGGCCCCAAACCCACTTACTTCTCTTATCACATGTGTTTTCCCCTTAACTAATAGTTAGTTTAATCCCCGATGTTGCCCCACAGGTCTTTTTGGCCCCTCTTCAAGCGTTTCGAACGGCTCACCTTTTTCGGGGTTCCCACTGAATCGGCACGATGCATGAACCGGGGGTGGAAGTCAAGCCCCCGAGGAGCGGGTATTCGGCATCTGATGATAACTTTGCTGTGTGGGTATATAATATACACATGTCCGAGAGTTACATACAATATATATGTGTTTTTGTTTCAATGTTTCCTCGCTAATCTCTGGATTGAATCCTGGGTCTACATTGTGTTTTAAAAAGGAAGGAAGGAAAGAAAGAAAGAAAGAAAGATGTTTTCAAGCAAAGCGGCCCAAACAATCTTTCGCCTTTCGCTCTAGCTAACGAAGCTGGAAAAGGTGGGTAAGTGGGTTATGACGCACTTTGTGCATTTGCGAGTCTGGGGTCCACTTCCTTTTCACCAACTTTTTTTTTTCCCATCTGGTCCATGGGATCCATCAAGCCTGAGCTATCCCATACAACCAAACAATACTAGTGGAGAATTCATGCCCATGGATAATAGGTCTGGGTGTTTTCCAAGCGAGCTTTTCAATAAATACCCTTTCAATTCTCTCGCAATCTGGAGCCTCTTAAAAAGGATTGTGTATATCATGTCCTAGCCTTGATTGAAAAGACAGAGAGAAAAAAAGAGAGAGAGAATGTGGGTACGCCCAAAAAAGCCAAGAGAAGGGGGTCATTTCCCCGCTGGCGATCCATATAATCTTCGGTGGGCTGGAATCCCCTTCCGCGTCGCTATCAGTCTTACCAAAACTCGGTCCCTTTTCCCTTTTCATCGTCTCGAACAGGAAGCTCTCTCCCGCAACCGGCGTTGGCCGACAGTCGCAAGAAGCTGTATCACCGTCAAAGCGTCGGCGAGTCATGTTTTTGCCCGGTTATGGACTAACCAAACGAAAGAAAAAAGAAAATAAAAGAAGGCATGGAGGATATAAGAAAGACTGTTAAGTGTATGGACATAAAATCTTTGTACATACATACACACATTATGCATAAAAGTACAATTTCGAAAAATCCGATGACTTTCGTGGGAATCATAAAGTGGAAGATGAGGAGGAAACAGGGGGATGACCCAAAGACTTCCCCCGACGGGTTTCTGCCCCCAAAAAAGGAGACAACCCAAAACCAAAAATAGGAATAATGCCCTTATTGTATCCCATGCAAAAAAGGTTCCTCCACCAGTAATGCTCATGCCGTAACAAAATAATAATATAAGATGAAAAAAATCACGAGGGGAAAGGAGTAGACGGCTATCCAGAACACCTTCCAAAGACGGTACAATAGTATATATATGTAAGATATATCTGTCGTAACTCCCCAAAACATGATGAGAAAGAAAGAAAGGGAAGAGACTCAAGCGACAAGTTAAAAGAAAAAAAGAGGAAAGAAAAAAGTACAGCTGTATAGATATCAGCTTCCTTCCCCAGCGAAGTACCTTTTACTCCGGTTCCTCGCAGCAATGGCTTTAGGATCATCTGGCATGTTCATGTGATGTACGACATGTGGACGGTAGACGGCGTCGACCGGCGCTTGCCAGTCGTCCAACCCTAATGGAAAGTATTCGTACAGCAGGTCAGCGGTGTCGTTGGGGTTCACGATGTGAGGCGAGACCAGCGGGGGTGCCAGTTGCTGTATGGATTGTGCAAGTAGTGGGACATTCCCAGTGGTCGAGTATGTATGAGATAGGGCTTGGGTGGTAGTAACCTGCGGTGAATTCTTTTGCAACATTGACGAATTGTCCATGGAGTGGCTGGTGTTGATGAGAGGAGCCGATGTGGTGACGAGACTGTTGATGTGTACTGGGGTGGTGGGGGTGGCTGGGCTGGGAGCGTCGTCCGCCAGGGACAGGTTTATGGGCTTAGTGCTTGCGCTCGTGCGTCTTCTTTTGCCAGGACGAGGCAAGTCGGGACTTGACTTTGTGTATGCAGGTGCAGCGGGCCCGGAGACTTGTGTCCAGTCAGGAAGAGTAGCTGATGGAGGGGCCTGTTGCTGTTGTTGCTCCTGCTGTGAGGGAGATGGCTTGGCGTCGGTGTCTAGCTTGAGAGGTACTGGAGCGGGAGTTGGGCCCTGGGGAGACTTGCTTCGCTTGGATGCTGCCTGCTGCGATCGTGCGGCGTCGGCTGTGTTTGCGCGGTGGAGAGCGGCCGCCTGGGCGTTCTTGCGGGATGCGGCAGCGCTGCCGCTGAGGGGAAGGTCCTTCCTGGACTGGAAATTGCGAGGGCTTCTACCCCGCACAATCACGGGTCCAGAGTGGGCTTCGGCAATGGAGATCTTCGCGCCGGTCGACAGCGTGGCCACGATCTTGAGTCGCACGACAAAGTGCTGCTGGAGCTCCTTGCGTCGGCCGTTGTTTGCAGTGGCAATGCGAAATTGTAGTCTTTTCCAGGCAATGGAGAATGTGGCATAGTCCGAATCCATGTCCTGGCCTGACATGATGTCAAGGGGGATGGAAGGAGGCTCCTTTTCCGTTTTATCTTCGGGTTGACCTGTAGTGTTAGTGGCTGGTGTCTTCCAAGGCACTGAGATTATCTTGACCGAATTCCCTTCGACGGACTCTGTGGCAGAAACCGTTAATTCGTGTGCGAGGATAGGAATGCGATCGCCCTGTTCGGTCATGATGTACCGTAGAGTACGTGGGAGCGTCACAGAGCCAGTGATCTGGAAGAGGTTTCGCCGGTAGCACGTCAATTCTGCTACTGGTGGCGGGATATTGGTATCCGATGTTGGAGAGGTGGTCCAGGGAGATTCTGCTAGAAAAAACATTCCATGTAGCTGGGCGGACATGGACAAGGATGTCCGCCGGAGAGAGTAATCTAGGAGGGTAAAGTTGTATACTGGCAGTGAGAAGCTGAGGAGCTTATGGTTATGATCGACGGACGAGTCCTGAGGAGGTTGCTCTGGCGGAAGCGGCTCGAAGGGACTTAGTATTTCGGGAAATGGCTCATCGTACTGGTTATTTGAAAACCGGCGCATTGGATGCGTTAACGAAGGCTGAGAGAAACTCATGTCGTCGCCGCTGTTAGGATAAACAAAATCTGTGTTAGCAGGAAAAGAGAAGATAAAAAAGTCGCGAGAAGGGAGCCCTTTTTCCGC
Organism: Amauroascus verrucosus; assembly: GCA_001430935.1. Taxonomy (NCBI): domain Eukaryota; kingdom Fungi; phylum Ascomycota; class Eurotiomycetes; order Onygenales; family Onygenaceae; genus Amauroascus; species Amauroascus verrucosus. The sequence goes on from LJPJ01000065.1 coordinate 260,682, forward strand.
TTATCCTCTTTCTTCAACTGTTTCATCTGAGGAAGACCCGCCGCAATACAAAAAGAGCACCAGCGATAGAGAAGAGAAATTAAGGAAACTAGTAAAACAGATTCGAAACGCATTGAAAAGCAAAACGAAAGAAAGGGAAAAAAAAGGACAAAACGAACCTGGCAAAGGCTTCATGATCATAGGGGGGGTGGTGAGGAGGGATATCCAGTGGTGGCATAGCATTCAGGTAGTCGCCATTTTGCATGTTTCCCATAGACAGCGGACTGGCCAGGTAGGACATTGCCATGGTATCGAAGTCCATGGTGGAGAGAAAGGAGGAGGTTGTTGATGTTGGGTTTGTCGAGTCCAGCGTGTTTCCGCGACTGTTGAGAGGTTCCTGTAGCGGACGAAACGTAGGAAGGTGGATGTAGTCCCGCAAGACCGGGGGAAAAAACGAAAGAAAAAAATATAGACTAAGAAGAATGATGAAATTGAATAACCTCCAGGCTCCTTTATTTTAATGGCGATTCGAATTTTCTTTCTTTCTTTCTTTCTTTTTTATTTTCCGTTGCGAGGAGAGAGTCTGACGCCGAAAAGGTGTACTGACTCGGGAAAGGGAGAACTAGCGGGATTGGGGGGAGGGAGAGAGAAAGCAGGGATTGTTTCTGATCTGCGGATTGGAAAGTGGCGGGTTTAGATTTAGAAATCTCGTAATGAAATTGAAAAAAAAAAAGAGGAGAACTAGATAGAGAGGCGAGAAGTTGTGAAAGAAGAGGGAGGGAGAAGGGGGGGGGAAAGAGGAGGAAATAAAAGAAGAAGAAAACCGGAAAGATGATGATGATGATGATGATTATGATGATTGAAGAAGGAGAAAAGAAGATGAAGGGGGAGAGGGCGGCCCGGGCGGGAAAAAAAAGCGAGGGATGGGGAAAGGATGGCAAATGAGCTTATCAAGACGTGGTTCGTGGTGCAAGGGGGGGATGTTTGGTTATGTGCTTCCCCAGGAAACAGGCAGAGAGAAGAAGAAGCTGAATATTTCTCTTTTATTTTAAGAGGAACGACCACTCGACCTCATTGTTGGGATCTGCTTCTCCTTTTTTTTTTTTTTTTTTCTTTTGTGGGATAGTTTAGTAGGTAAAGAGAGGAGAAGAAGTACGGAAGATTCGACAGTGAGAGGAAAGGATGGATGGAGAGAGAGAAGGAAAGGGAAGAAGGAGAAGAAGGAGAAGAAGGAGAAGGAGAAGAAGAAGGGAAGAAACAAGGGCAACACAAACCCCGGCACCTGGACCACCTCCAGATAGATATATATAATATGTATATAGAAATATATATATAGAGAAGAGAGAAGGGAGGGAGGGAGGTGTATAAGAATAAGGCCCTGCTAATATAGAAGAAGCAACTAAGAGGTAATACGGAAGCAGAACGAGGAAAATGCAAGAGAAACGGGTTCTTAGTTGGAAGAAAAGAACGCTTAGACTAGTCTTAAAACCCACTTTTCACAAACACACACAGAGAGAGAGAGAGAGGGGGGGGAAGAAGAAGAATCTGGAGAAGAGAAACAAGCTGAAAGAATTAATAGGGAGAAGCAGAAGAGGAGAGAAGAAGCTAAGACCAACCATGTCGTGGTTAAGCTCTGGACTAAACGACTCGATCTGACGATGATGATTGTGGCTTTTCTCTCTCTCCGTCTGTCTCTCTTTTCTTTTCTTTTCTTCGTCGCTCAGCCCGATCAGCCCGTCACCAACCGGCTGGCTTCTCTCTTTTCTTTTCTTCTCTTCCTCTCTCTCTCTTTGTTCTCGTCACTCACTCTCTCTCTCTCTCTCCATAAGGTGCCTGCCACAGCTACTCCTGGGCCATGCCGCCGCCTATAACAAACCCCGGCCCAACCCTAACCCGCCTAACGACGCCCACCAACCACCCCCGGCCCCTTGGCCCCCTAATCCACACCAGATTTCTTCTCCCCAACTCAACCTTTCCCGATTGCTGCTTCTTCTTCCCTTTTCTTCCCCTTCTACACTAACTAATTTAGTTTTACTTGCTTTTTCTTTTCTTTTCTTTTTTTTTTTACTAGCTCGTCGCCATGACGATCCTTGGCTTTAGTTAACCCAGTCTCCACTTCTCTTGCATCAAACTAAAAAAAATAAATAAAATAAAAAATAAAAGAGCAAAACGAACTTGGCGTGGGCTCCCTAAACTAACCAACCTGCACTTCTCAACCCGCAAACAACTACTAACACCTTTTCTTTTCTCTCTTCTTTCTCTTCTACGTCTTTTCATTTGTTACCCTCTCTCTCTCTCTCTCTCTCTGTCTCTCTCTCTCTATAGAACCAAATACACATAAATCAATATGCACCTTCTCAGGCTAGTCCTGAAAAACCCCTGGTTTGCCTATTAGGTATATCTGCTCAACAAACCCCTTGTCCGCCAAGCGCAACAAGGTCCAAATTAATTTAGATTCTTTTCTGCATTTAATTACTTTTTTTTGTTTCTGAGCGAGCCTTAACATTCTTACTCTTCGTTTTTCTTTTCTTTGGTTCTTTCAAAACCAACGGAATTACTTGGTGGGACTTATCTACAAGGATGAACCCGCCCAACTTTGCTGAAGAAACCCAGAGAGCCATGCGATCAACTCCATGGTCAATCAAACTCTCTCACTTCCGCACTCTCTCCTTCTCTCTCACAATATGCCCACATCCTGTCTGCCACGATAGTCCGGGCACCCCTTCCCCTTACACGTTGAGATTTTGGTTCTGCCTACCACATGATGGCCCGCCACGCTCTGCTAGGATTGCCCTCCTCTTCCTCCTCTCTCTCCAGACCATAGAGAATCTCCGAAAGTCATTCCCATTATTTTCTCTTTCCCAAAATAACATCAACATCAACCTTTCCCCTGTCGTTTGCCTCATCCAAGCTGTCGATTTGTAGATTGGCCCGAATACCCTTTGCTTTTTTGATCTGCTTCCCTTTTATGACTTCACTGGCACAAGCAGGCATACACACATAACCAAAGCCCGCCATCAGCGCGCTTGGAACTGCGTGGGGAGGTTATCTCCCTCGCAACGTAGATGCTGATTGTATAGCAAGGGTATACCTAGTCCAATGCACGTTTATCTCAATCCTCCCCCAGACAATGGGCTTTGCTCATCTGACACTTGCAGACAGCTTGAAGAATCGCTATGTGCCAAAAGGAAATGAGGACCTGTTCGCCACTTCCTTTTTGAATTGTTGGGGCCTCGCGAGGAAAGTTTTGGCGTTGTCTCACTCTCGTTCTAGAACTGCTCGCTAGAGGTTTGCCAGCTTGATTCGAGCCTCGGAGAGAGAGAGAGAGCGGGGAGAAACAGAGATAGAGAGCTCGATGGTAATGTGGATCGTCAAAGAGGTCCCCGCAGTGTCCGGAGCATGACAGGTCACAAGATGGGAGTGTTGCCTGGGTTTGCTTTGCCTTCACCCGCATTCAGGACATTTTGCCGCCGCTACCAGACTGGGATTACTGCACATGTCTTTTTGGCCCAGGGAGATCTCTCTCTGTCTCTGCCTCTCTTTGTTCGATGGCGAGAAGCTGTCAGAAAAAGTAATCGTGGAGAGTTAAACGCAAATCTCCACAATCATTTGCCGAATAGCGAATATCCTCTTGTCCACCCAACGGTGATCGTGTTCGTATCAGCTGTCGGAAGGCGATTTGAATGATCTGCGTGCAGGAGACTAGATCAGTAGATTTTCCCTTTCTGGTCAGTTCCCGGATCGTCTATTTCAACGTATCTGCCCGCCGATTCGCTGTCCCCTTGTATGAATTATCAGCCTATCCTTATCTTATGCACTCCCCAGGTCCACTGTCCTCCAACAGTTGATCAGCACGGGTTGGCTGATCATTACACCACACTATCATGGCCGACATGGACAGGGATCTTTCTCGTGATCCTTCTAGAACATGTTTATGTTAGTAATCCACTTGCAGGCCAATTGGTTTGCCGTTGCTCTTGCTTTTTTTCGCTTTTGTTCTCTTTTAGAGTTCTGATTGACTAGCATGGGGGCCCTCACGCTATATTCGCTTCCCGGATATTATAATAACACAAAACCATGCCCCTGCATCCGAGCTGCTGCACCTTTTTTCTTTTTTTTTTCCCTGGCGGTTCGAGTGTCATAAGTTTAGAACAGCCCATCTACGATTTCCGTTTCCGTCTTTACTCGGAGCCTTAGTGCGTTGGGCAGCAACTTAAACCCAGTGCGCCGGTTTCTCGCGAAGTTTCTCTCAGCTCATTTTACGGAAAAGGAGGGTGGCTAAGCAGCGAAGAACCCGGATGGCAATTTCAAATAGCAGGGCCGCTGGGGGTTTAGGAAACCAAAACCGAAACAAAAAAACAAGGAAAGAAAGGAAATACACATTTCCGTACCTCATAAACCGAGCGAGAGAGTTCCTAGCTTAGGCTAAGGTGCGTCAAGAACGAAGCTAGTATTCTCCTTAGCAGGGCGGGTTCTGCACGAGCTACGAAGATCCGCCACGAAAAAAAAAAAAAAAAAGGAAAAAAAAGGAAAAGAAAAACGGTTTGGTGTTCAGTAGGGCAAAACCCTTTTTGGCTCAGCCAGGATAGTTAACTAAACCAGGACCTTGTTGGCAGGCCAAAATGTCATGGATGGCATGCGTGACGAGGGGTTTGTTTCTCCTTCGAAATGACGGACGGTCTTGCTCCGTCGACCACCAACGCGGTTTCCTCGCTTCTCTCCAACTCTATTAACTGATGAAGCACCTTGTCTCGTTCCAAGTGCAGCAAGAAAGAATTGGGCGCATTTTCCAGTTCCATGGGATTGCGTTGGCTTCGATGTTTGTTGTGTTGGGGAGGGGAAGAGAAGGATGAAACTAGCTTTTTAGGCTCAGGAGCCAGGTGGAGCAGCCCTTTCCCAACTAAGCAGGTCCCAAGCACCAACCCCATTCGAACCTTCCACATTCCTTCGTCCGGAGCCGCCATTGAGGGTCAAAAAGCGGAAATCCGGGCCAATCACCAGCATCGCTCCTTCTTCCTTTTTCTTTACCCCGCAATTCTAGTCGCTTACGTAATAAGAGTATAGCAAGGGTTTGCTAAGACAACGCTCGAAAAAAACGTTTAGAAGTCACAATCATAAACAATAATAATGGGGGAAAAGGGCCATAATTCAATTCATTCGCTGGTTTTTGTTTAAATTTGCTCTCCTGGGGAAATTGGGAAATTAAAAAAGAAAATCTAGTTCTCCAGCCAATCAGCATAAAACCTTGAGTAGCCGGCGACATCCGCGCTGAACGTCGATTAGCCCACCAACCAACACCCCGGGAAACCCGATATGTCCGTTTCTTTCTTTTCTCGTATGCAGACGCAAAGGGGAAAATCAGAGAGAAGAAAAAGAAAAAGAAAAGAAATGGAAGAGAGAGAGAGAAAGAGAGAGAGTGTGTCAAGCTTATTCTCCAGATTGATTCGTTTAGAAATATTTTTAACCCGTGATTTGAAAGCAGGCGGGTAATTTGGAAATCTGCCCGATCTCTGAATAATAAAATAAAAGGACCTATAATTTTTTTTTCTAATTTTTCTTTGTTATTTCTCGCTCCAAGCTATTAGTTATCATTAGTTATCACATGCATTGACATTGAGAAAGACCGAGATGTAAAATCCTTGATACTGGAGAAAGTGGAGGTAATAATTAACTAATAATGACGACAACAAGGCGGGCCACCAACTGTTTTCCTTTCCTTTCTTTTCTTTTCTTTTTTAAAGCTAGATTGCTTCTAGAAGGAGTTTAAACAATGTCCTGCTTTTTCTTATTCTCCAGACCTTCCAGAAGTCGACTGGTGGAAGTTTAAGCGGTCAAGAGGCCCTTTTTTGCTTTTCTTTTTTTTTTTTCCTTTTTGCTTTCAATCCACGAGACAACAAAAAGAAACCGAAACAAAACCCTCGGAATTATCAACCCTGGCTTTTGCTGTTGAAAGCGTGGCTGACTGCCAGACAACAAAACCAGAAGAAGAAGAAGCAAAAAAACCCAAAAAAAAAAAAGAAAGCCAAGTCCATGGACGATGATGAATGGTTGTTGTTGTTTTTGACATGTTAAACTACAGAATGCATGGCTGCCCTGTAATGTGAAATCAAATCTAGCGGTGAAGCTCATCCCGAGAAAAGGAAGCCAACAACAACAACAGCAACCACCGCCACCAAGCACAGAGAGAGAGAGAGAAGAGCTTTCCCCATACTTTTTTGATCCACAGTTTGTTCGGGTTTTACTCAACCTTCTCCCCACCCCCAGCTGGCCACGCGGGATTTTGACTTTCCGAAGAAGAAGAAAGACAGAGAGAGAGACAGAGAGAGACAGAGAGAGAGAACGAGAGGGAAAAAAAAGCCTGTGCCATTTCTTTTAAGCCGCCATCCAGACCAGTCTACTGAGTAATGCAAATCCCACGGGAACATCTATTAACAAGAAACTCCAACAAGAAGAAGACTATCAGTGAAAATCCTACTGGATTGATCTAATTTCTAAACACCCGAGGGAAGCCTTCCCACCTCTTCCCGTCTTTTCTTTTACCACCTGGACTTTTTTCTGATAACTTGACATCAACATCACTATTATCATCATATCATGGTAATCTAAACCATTGCATTAATGTATGTAAACCCCGAGATAAGATTAGGAAACCCGGTTCTCACAAGGCAGCCGGCATCCCCCACCCCGAAGCAAGAAATTCTTATCTAGAAATTCAGAAATTTGAATAGAAAAAGAAAAAAAAAGGAGAAGGAGAAGGAAGATCTATCCGCAAAACCAAATCCAATCCGGGGGACCCTGTATGACTTCTCATGCAATACTCCGCGTTTAGCCAACTTAGTCCATGTAGATCGATCGTGTCCTGTTCTCAGATAAAAAAATCAAAAATCAAAATAAAATAAAATAAAATCTCATTGCACCGAAAAGAGCGAGATGGAGAGAGGAAAAGGGAAAAGAAGAAAAAGAAAAGAGGAACCTTCAGCCTTGATCATCCCAGAAATCAAAGATTGGAAAAAAATAAAAAAAATAAATAAATAAAATAGAAAGAGATGTTGAAGATGTTCTCAATCTGCGTTCTTCCCAGCTCGTTAAGCCTGTCCAACCCACATGGTACCCCGCGTCTTCCTCCCTCCGTATTCAAACTCGATCTCACCCCATCTGCCCGTTCCAAGCCCACCTCCTCTTCCTTATCCGTCTTGCTCGCTGTACCTCCACGCCATTAATAGGGCGGATCTCTCTGACAAGGGGCATTGCCTGATATCCTTGATGCATATATGTATGTACTACACCTACACATATCGCTTTGATAATCTGACCTCACGCCGATACAGGGGTTTGCTTAAAGGGCAACCTCTCTTTTTCTCTTTTTTCTCCTTTCTTGCTCTTGCTTCCCTTTCGCGTCGGCATCTTATTTGTTCAACCCATGATTTTCGTATAGCTGTGCCAATCTACCTGATCATCAGGGACCCGTGAAAATACTGCCAGACACGAAGACTTCTGCAATGACATCTCTCGTACCCTTCGCACCCTGCCGTTCAGCGCTCCGCGTTCGTACATAAACTCTTCTCTCTCCCTCTCTCACACGCACGCACCCCTCTTCGAAACAGGGTGCCGCAAAATTAATCATGTTAGACAGACTCCATTTGCTGCGTGTGACAAATCGCCAAAAATTCCCGAAACTTGACAATCAACCAGCTCCACACGATATTTATAGGTATACTAACCACGTACAGGAAGTGAAGATAAAAACTGATGCCCCCCGTCAAACCCATCAATTAATCTTTAGCCACCCTTACACCGCTCCTGTGTGCGCCAACGTGTAATGTTAAACACTTAATTCGCTGAGAAATTTGTATTCTTAAGGCGGTTGATCATCATAATCTTCCTTCGTTTTTTCACCATCAAGACGATGTCAACATATTCCAAGTGGCCGCATCGCAAGTGACCTCTTCAAAGCTGTGGAGTACAGAGAACCCCATGGCCGACAGACTATCAAAATTGCCGTCTCCATCCACCTGCCGCCAAATTGCCGTTAGCAAATTTTAAATCGCAATAACTCCAACTTTACCCGGACCATTTGCGCTGCCTTAGTTTTTCTTTCGGCACAAACTTGTTTTATGCTCCAAGTCAAACTTGATCACGGCCTAACAGGCCCCATATGCAAAAGGAAAGGGGCCACTTACACAATCTAGGACCACCGCACTGGCCCCTTGGCTACGTAATTGCTTTATACCCAACAGGATCAGCCCTTGCACTATGGTTGAGTACTCACCAGCCGACGGGGATATGACCGCCGATGAGATTCCCCCAGCCACACCCCGCGCCTCTTTCACTGCAGGAACAAATTCGGCCAGTGTCGATTCCCTATTGTACACAACGACGCTACCCAAAATAGCGCTGTCCTCATTCCGTTTAGCGCGAATAATTCCACTTGCAGCTGACCCACTTAACGCCATTTTGTATATTTCCATCACCCCTTGTCGTGAATTTGTCTTGATATGATCAAGGATCGGTTCTGCATAATCCATCCCATAAACCAGATCATAGTTCACTTCTGCGCCCTTCAAACTTTGAGTCAGGCCTTCTGGAGGTGCCCACTTCTCCAGATTTCGGAGAATCATTGTGCATACAGGCCTTGATAATGAAGTATTCCACCCAAGACTAGCGAACCATTGCCGGAGTCGCTTTCTCTCCACTGGATTTCCCGTCGGAATACCAAGATATATCCCCGGTAACCGTGATCCCAACTGGAATCGCCTCACGCCTTGCCTCTGGATTAATGACCGAATGGCTCGATTGTGCAAAGAATTCCCAATCGACAATTTTCGCCTCCCTGGGTCGACAATCAGAGCACCAATGACACCAGTGCAGGTGGATTTAAAAAAGTATGTCGAGCAGAACCCGTACAATGCATGGGTACTGCTATTTCTAACGACAAAATGGGCCTCTTCTACCTCGGAATTTCGTAATAAAAACGTATTGGAGGTGACGTTTGCAAGTTCCGATCGTTGATTGTGCGTACCATCTTCGCGGACAGCCATGAGCAGCTCATCCAACGCGTTCGCATCCCGATCCTCATTCCAATTTTCCACAAGCCAATGCTGCCTTGACTGGTGGAGCTTTTGGCTCCGACTCAAGGTACCAGGAAGGGTGCCGCTGGCCGTCAAATCTCCATATAAAACCTTAACCAAGGCTTGAAGAGCAGTCTCTGTAAAATCGTATGTGCACACATATGTCCCAACGGACTGATCTGTGGCAAAGTCATAAGGCGAGCTTACCGCCACCACGATTAGTGGCTTAGACCGCCTGTCTCCATTTGAGGCAAATTGTGCGTTGCAAATCATTGAAACGTGTTTTGTGAATCCATGCTGATAGAGGTTTCTGTTTGAGTCTGCAGTAAGGACGATGACACCGCTTGCACGACTGATAAGATTTTCGTGAACTGGGCGGACCCCGTTCGCTGTGTATGATGTATGAAGGACGCGCCCGTTCCTATGCCGGGCCAGCGAGCGGCCAAATTCACGGAAAACACTCTCCCCACTCATGACAGACGCGCTGCGCTCCCACGAGACTGCATCTGTAGAAAGGACGGTTTCTCTGCTGCTTTCACTTATCGAGAGCGATACTGCTGAGGCAGGGAGAGGTTTGACTAGAGGCGTGAGAAGAAGCAGCTCTTCATCAGGCTCTAGGACACTGGTGAGTGGGAGGAGGTTGTTTTTATCTCTGACAACGGTGATAGAGCTGTTATATGCCCTAGTGGATAAACCTGTATGAGCGGGTTGCATTTCGGATAGGAGACTGATACCCGCAGAGTTTAACGCTTTATCCCAAGATGTACATCGAGATTTCATATCGAGCACTCGCTGTAATGATTGGCGGATCCGTTCTTTGGAGATAATGCCATTCTCGACCCCAAGTCTCAGGCCATTGATCGCCTCTTGCTGAACTGAAAACGATCGGCAAAGAAGTATCAAGTCGCAGCCAGCTTTCATGGCCATTACCGTTCCTCCTCCAACTCCAATATTATAACTGAGTGCTTCCATTTCCAAGCATTCAGATACAACGACACCGTTGAATTTGAGGTCTTTCCGAAGCAAGTCATCAACAACTTGCTCGGACAGACAGGCGTGCATTACGTTCACTCCAGCCGATGACATCGCACAGCCGCCAACCATCATAGAATCTAGTCCTTGGGCAATAGCATTTCGAAACGGAACAAGAGCACTCATACTAAGTTGTTCTAGAGTGTCCGTGATGACGGGGACATCGGTTTGGTTTCCAAGCAGCTCAAGATTCCCATACGATGGAAAATGCTTACCACAAGTGGCCAAACCTGCTTCTTGGTAGCCCTTCATAAACTCAACGCCGTAGGCAGATACCTCTTGGGAATCGTCCCCCATACTTCTGACACCTAAAGGCTGACTTCTGGGGTTGTTTAATACATCTAGGACAGGGCCAAGGATCCAGTTAACCCCGACAGCACTAAGCTCTTGAGCAGTTGCTTTGGCGACCTCCCTTGCGAGGGTCTTCGACCCCGTGGCCGCGATTCCCATCGCGCTCGGAAACTGACGGATATAGATCTCATCAAAGAGACTGTTGACACCGCCATTCTCTTGGTCGAGGCCAATCAGGAGAGGAACAGGATGACCAGCATCCCGGGCAATTGTTTGCAGCTCTAACACGAGCTTGGTAGTTTCTTCTGCCGCTATTAAGACATTAGTCCGTGGCGATATTTACTATGCATACCGACGTCAAACACGGAAACAAGCGGGCTTAAGGAATATTACTTTTTCCCGACTCATGGAAGCAAGGAGCTAATACATTGAAGGAAGGTGATGTCAATGAGAAAGCAGCAAATGGACAGAACCACTTGAAGTGGAAAACAGTTGTAGCAAAGAGAATGGGAAAAAGAGAGAGGCAGGAAAGGAAGAAAGTAAGATAGGAAAGGGATATGTTGCACATTTTAAATTTTTGGCAGTCAGAATGATCGAACCCAGGTGATAGTCCTCGATAAGCGATCGAATTTGAGGATCGACGCTAGTTCCATCAAAGCCCATGACAAAGAGCTGACCCATTTGCCTGTAGCCGATGTCGCCCATAGTGCACGGGGCTACCAGTCAGCAAGTGTACGTTTTTTTGGTGCAAAGAATGGGAAACCCTTCTCCATAAGGGTTGATAGCGGATTAAAAAAAACAACCGCGGAAACATTGGAAAGTAATAGGAAAGATTGAAATCACAATATTTGATAGAGGGGCTAGGTCCATAGTACACGTAATCTCAGTACGAAGAAAGAAAAGAAAAGAGAAGGCATTGACAAAGCGAAAGGAAATTAGGTTAACGATCGCAGAGAATAAATATAGCCCTGGGAAAGGTCGAGAGAGTGGTGTATAAAATTTGCCGAAAACTCCAACTATTCCAGATTAGGAATCAGCAGACATACCTATCGAGATTACTGTCGTCCCACTCAGCGGGGAGGTCTTCTTTAGCCGCTGCCATGGCGGCAACGAGAACCCGTGGGGCTCTCCTTGTGAAGATAAGCTCTTTCTTCCCGTATAATCAAAGCTGAATAACAACCTCTCACGTGGGGGGTAAGGAAGATCGAGCTAAAGCCAGTCGTTTAAGCAGTAAACCGAGGAATAGACGAATGGTAGAGGCCAGGGGAAACCTAGACTAAGTGGGCAGGTATCTAGACCGAATGGAAGAAGACCATGCGGTAACTAGGAGCATTGGTTGTGACCGTAGCAGTCACAGAGCGGATAGTAACTTGTGGTGAAGCGGAGAGAAGGGAAGAATTGGCGCCAGGTGAAGCATAATAATCGAGATAATAGTTGATAATAATAACAATGACAATAATAGCAATATTAATAATGATGGCGATAATAGGGGCAGGTATTTTCGGGCCAAACTACATATAGAAAGTAGATTGAAAGTCTCTCGGAGAAAGAGAGCTGCAGATGCTACTGCGGGCACTGGCAGCGAGCTTTGTATGCGGGTAGGAACAAAGGTAGAGTTAAGCTTCCCACCTGACTTACCGCAACGTAACCTAGCTTAACCTAGCTGGTGCCTTTTGGATGACAAGTTGCAAGCAAATCCTAGATCAAACTGGCAGTGAGTTTTGGGAGTTGAGGTTTAGAGAGTGAGAGAGAGGTTGAGTGAGTGAGTGAGTTGAGCGTGGAGAAAGGCGGTGACTCTTGGCCCCGATATCGGTTGTCTCATTGGACGGTTAAGGGCTTTTTCTGCTTGGTCAATTTGCCCCGATGCTGATGTAAGCCAGCCCGGTATCGACCCTTGTATTTCTACCTCATCTCTCTTTCCCCCTTATTATATCCTTCTTCTTCCTCTTCCTCTTCCTCTTCCCGTCTTTCTCTAGAATCAAGCTTGTGAAGAGAATCATGGCTGGATAGACCTGACAGTTGTCGCTTGCTTTTTGTCGCTCATGCGAAAGAATTAGCTACCCTAACACCCTGCCACCGTTTCAAGATTGTCGGAGCGGTCCGTGCTGCAATTTTCTCGTTGAATGATTTCCGTGCCACGAGGCAGACAATTAAAGATGGATCCCACCCCTGTCATTCTCGAAAAGGATTTGCCTATCTAGGGATTGCAATCTCATCGGATGGAGATTTCAATCCCTCCAGCACTGCATGCAAGAGATAGCCTCGGAAGATGAGTTCGTGATAAACTGGCCATTGCAACGCCTCCCGCGCCGCTGGAAGGATTATACATGCTGAGAAATCCAAGATTTGGCCTTTAATCCCTGTTTCCTTAAGGACCCATTCGTCTCTCGCAATCCCAGATCTGAATTGTGTGATTACCTTTGATTGCTTCACCTTCCTCTTTAGATAGCCCTCAATTTCCAAAAGAACGCGGCTTTCCAGGCCGAAACGAGCGGATGAACTGCCGAATCTCTTTGCAAACTCGGATGTGAAAGGGCTGTGGAATTGCCAAGCTTTTCAATCCTGGAGATATTGATTTTTTTTTTTTTTTTCATTCCTAGAATCTCACCTTTCTTTGCTTCTCGCTCCACCTGGGCTGATACCCGAATATGCTTTTTTTTTTTCAAATCCTTGAGTTGATTCATGGCAGTCGCCCGATAATACCAATTTCATTCCAATTTGCTGAGGCAATCACGTCCCGAAACGTGGATATCACCTTCATTTAGCGGACTTGACCAAACCAACTTCTTCTTTTTTCCCCTGAAATCCATTTGTGTTGGTGACTAACCAGCATAGAAACCTCTAACGCTCGGCCTGGACACTGCTTCCACTTGCCTACCCGGACCCCGTAGAGGTATGATAGTTTATGCTTGATCAACGTTGAAGAACACATTAGCTGTTTCCTGAACAAAACCTTGAAGTGTGTTTACGAGAATAGCTTACCATTCCATCTGGACTTCTCCTTTGCGGTACGTCGGGTTAACCAACTGGGCAACTTAAGAGGTTTTCCCGTCATCTTTCCAAAAGCACTCAAATAATGATAGGATCCATCCGAGGCACGCTTTCCTTCATAGTCCGGCTTTCTTTCCTATTTGGAGGATCTAGTTCTAATGAAATCTAAACCATCACATGAAGAGGAAAGCTTCTAGTTTCATGTACCCTTAGCTCCCCAGTCTCTTTTACAGGCCCGCTAAGCTAGGCCATAAACATTCCTTTACATTTTCTGATACAAATGATATCTCACTGGACCAAAGTGAATTGTACTTTCTTTTGCCTGCAACCACATCCATGCCCTTTCAGAATCTGCCCAGAGCCTGAGCCGGATTTGACGTCTGCTCACTGAGATGAATTTCCCAACCAGCTCATAAACCTACTAACTCACTCTTGCACGGCAATTCGCCTTTGACCAGGTCATATGTCAGGATTGCCCTCCTCCACAGCGCATAACGGGGGTTCATATCGGTCACTTTTCCATTCATAGGGCCTGTCGGCTGTCTTGAGATCGAGCGTGACTGGTAAGCAAAACAGCGAGATCCTCTCTGTGAATGTTGCCCAGCCGTCCCAAGTTCTGGGCCGCTATCAGTTGATCCGCGAGCCTAGGCCTTTAGCCGGAGATTCTCAACGCAAACCCAGGAACCTTGCCTGAAGAGCCACGGTAAACTCTACCCACCCTTGTTTCGTTTCCAATGTGTCAAAATGTTGAAATCATGACGTCAGGGGGACGCTCTGCATTCCTAGCATTTTCTCTCCTTCAATTCTGTTCTTCAATATGCCACTAGTCCTGTCTTCCGGAGCGATCTCTCCGGTTTAAATATGCATTTTCGATTTTGAACATGACCTCGTTCACTTTCTGTGCTGTAAACTGGATTTCAGAGAGCGCATAGAAGGAAACAGATCGACGGCGCCTAGGAAGCGTCCACAAAAGCCAAAGGGAACATCTTCAAGGTTCAACTCACGAGCACTATTGTTTGTTCTCCCAGTTCCGGATCCCATCAGAACCAACAGAGGTGGTCATGTCTAACTGGCTTTGGAAAGACCGTGAATATGACCACAAGACCACTCGTAGTGACTAGAGTTCAAATCCCTTGGCCCAGGGATTGCACTTTGTACTTGTTAAACTATGGAAGGACATAGGTTTACTCTTACGGGAACCAAGGGTTAATATACAGGTCCTGTTCCGTTACATGTTCTAAAATACAAATACTAGGTTTTACGGTTCATATGGTATATACAATACGTAGCCTTGTTTCACGAGAACCCATTTCTTCTCGCATCCACTATGCAAACAAGTAGGAAAAGAGTGTATGAGCTCGCTGATCTTACTGAAGATCGATGCAGAGAGCACTCAAGTTCTAGCAGAAGCAGATGCGACGTTACATAGCTAGTACTCAACTTCGAACTCTAGTGGGTGAGGTTTGAGGTGTGATGTTGCTGTTGCACCTGAAAGGCGGAATAAATTACTGCGTCAATCCATCATTACATAGTACGTATTTATGCTTAATTACAGAACGTACATGCAGAGCTGTATTGCGGTATCATCGTATATTATACGACAAGCGCGACGGCAATATTACTCAAAATAGTTTCCGGCGAGCGTATTATGCACGGGTATCATATGATGTTGAACTAAGCATTAAGCTGACCCATAGACACATATGGGGTTATCTCTTTCATAGATCGGTAATCCACCCGAGAGAGAGAGAGAGAGAGGGAGAGGGAGAGGGAGGGAGGGCGGGTGCGCAAGGAAGAATCCTAATCCTCTCGTGCGAGGAAGACCTGGCTCGATTGGCACGATTGGATTCAAGTTACGTCGCCGTAGAGTGATGCCATCGACTTGCAATGGGAACGGTGCCACCCGGCTCATACCCATCCCACATGATTTTGGACCTTCTTTTCCTTTTCGTTGGAGTTACGTTCTAAGTAATTTAGCTGAGATATCCATCTTGACTGGGTTCCGCTACCACGTTATGCAATGGCAATAGAGGAGAATATGGACTTGTTTTCCCGGCCTGGCACCCACTGGAGGCGAGCTAGGCAGTGGTGCATTGGGATAAGTAAGAGCTACTAGCTTACGGATTATGACGTTACCCAAACCACTCTTCGGATCACTCTGGCTCTCTAGGTAGTAGATATTAATGGTCATCTGGCGGCTTCCCGGGGAAAAAGGAAATGTTATTTTGTAGCATTATTTTTTCAAGAATGGATTGATCCAAAGTAGAGTTAAGAGAATTATCTATTGTTTCTGGAGCTTGTTAAAAAAAATTTCCATCCTGTTGAACATCAACACATCCATCAGAGGAGAGCTTCTTTTCTTCATCTGCGTCCATCCCCACCCATCCTCCTCAGCACATTTTCATCTATTAAGACTTGGTCTTCACTTAGATCTCATCAGACTTTTTTTCTTGCTTCAAGCTTTTTGGAACGTCGTTGCCTCGCCGAGACTCGGGCCGTGCATCAGCCTCAGGAGACTGAATACTGACGCGTTAGTCGGTTGTCTATGATAATGTAAGTGCCTCGCCTTTTCTGATGTGAGTATTCTGTAGCTAATGTGAGCTTTACGCCTTGAAGGAGAGTCATCATTAGAAAAGACCCTCAGGCGGTATCTGAGTATATTGCCGATTATATCGTTAGTATGTGCATTCAAAGCATCCTTAACTCCAGTCGAAACACATCATACCGATGGTCCGGTTTGGGTCGTTCTGCCTCATATATCCCTTATTTAAATCCTTTCCAAAGCTTCCTGGCCAACGCGCATATCGTACCCCCATGCTCGCAAAAGTCCACATTTTTTTTTAACAGTCGCTTTCTTTGTAGGCCGTATCAAGGCGTTTGCTCCAACCGCAGACAAGCCGTTTGTCTTGGGTCTCCCGACCGGCAGCAGCCCAGAGGTCATCTATAAGATCCTAGTTAGCCGTCATAAGGCTGGAGATATTTCCTTCAAGCATGTCGTGACTTTCAACATGGTAGATAAATCACAATTTTCCCGAACGCATTGTATCGAAAACGCAGGTAACTAAGCACTATTGCGCAGGACGAATATGTCGGGCTTCCTCGGGACCACCCACAGAGCTATCACACTTTCATGTACAAGAACCTCTTTTCCCACGTCGATATCCAGCCTAGCAACATTAACATCCTCAACGGCAACGCCCCCGATCTCGCTAAAGAATGCGCTGAATATGAAATGAAGATTGCTCGTGTTGGCGGTATTGATCTGTTTCTTGGTGGAGTTGGGCCGGATGGCCACATCGCCTTCAACGAGCCAGGATCGAGCCTAAACTCGCGCACTCGTGTGAAGACTCTTGCATATGATACCATCCTTGCCAACTCCCGATTCTTTGATAACGACGTATCCAAAGTCCCACGTACAGCATTAACCGTGGGTATCAAAACCATTATGGATGCACGTGAGGTAGTTATTGTCGTCACAGGCGTACAAAAGGCGATGGCTCTGCAGAGGGGGCTGGAAGGGGGCATAAACCACATGTGGACTCTGTCTGCTTTGCAACTTCATCAGCATCCTCTGATTGTTGTCGATGAAGACGCGACTCTGGAGCTAAAGGTTAAAACAGTCAAGGTACGAAGCTCCCAGTTACGGCATTTTGTATGGCGCTTTCCCTTCTAACCAAGCGTTTAGTATTTCGAAAGCATAGAGCAGACTGGCACCGATGCCCGTACGCAGGGTCCCCCCCTGGTTCACCGCCCAAAGCCCTACTACAGGCCGGTTACCCCCCACACCAATCTCAGCACTCCTATCCGACCCGCTCTTCCCCTGAAAGTCGACACTGGATTTCAGCGTCCACTAGATGACCCTGACGAGCTTACCCCAGACAGCATGTCTTCCCGTATCCTTGATTCTGCCGTTGCAGGGTTGGACGAGACAATGCTGAATGGCGATATAATTTTCGACCGAATGGGATCTAGACTTACCACCAACGACTAGAGTGCTTCTGAATTTTCAAGTCTGTCCATTAGGAATCCAAAAAACAACATGGACAATCCAAAAAATCAACCATAAAAAGAAAGGAAAAAAAAACTCAAGAACCTTTATACATGCAACTGCTGAAAATCATGTTTGCAAATGCTTTGTTGATTCCGGAATAATATTCGCACTGCGCCAATTTCCATTGCTTTTGTCGTTCTGCGATATCGAGTGCAAATTTCGGGCGACAAATACCATTCGATTTCGTACGATTTGACTTGCGTTTCTTTTACCTTCTTCGATAACTATTTGGGGTCTTTCTTTCGCTTTTTGTTTTTTTTCACTCACTTCTGCAGCCACCAACCCTAGTCGGACATTCGGCTTTTGGTTCCTGGGCTTCGAAACCACAATCGTAGGTGGATAAGGGCGTGCCCCAGACTGTTTTTTAATGTTGCTTGATTATGATTTCTTAGTTCCCTTCTTTTTTTTCACTCTTTTAGCTAACGGCCAGTTTGCATTGTACCATTAAAGCACGATTTGCTGATAGAGTTTAAGATACCTGTGTAATATCAAAAGTTGTCATAGATTTTTGTTTGGGGAAGGGGGGGACTTATTTTCGTCTGATTTTTAGGCATGTTGGGGATTTGTTTTTGATGGGTTTGGTTTGGCTCATATGCAAACACCTTTAGAAATGCAAACACAGATCTCTATCTGTCAGAGGCACTTTTCACAATTTACTCCTACTTTGTACTTAGTAGACAAGTAAACTTTGATGCCCCAGCACATCGCTAAAAAAGTGCATAGTAAGTGTACTACTAATTCTATAACTTTGTAAACACCGTCGCTACTTTGCCGCTCATGTCCACCAATGTACTTTTATTCCTCACCCACGCCTCAATTCCTCTCCGCCCGTTCTCAACACCCAGACCGCTCATCTGCCATCCTCCCACGGGCATATCCGCTGGAGATTCTCCCCAGGAATTAATCCATGTAATTCCAGCATCTAGCCTATCGATTATCCTATGCGCTAGGTTGATATCGCGCGTGAACACTCCCGCTGCTAAGCCTAACGGAGTATCATTTGCTCGGCGCACAGCCTCGTCAATGGTATCATAAGTGAGGATAGACATCACAGGACCGAAGATTTCCTCTTGGACAATTTTCATATCGTCTGTGCAATCCGTGAACACTGTAGGAGAGATCCAGTAGCCGCTTCGAAGGGACGGGTCAAGGTTGGCAGGCTGGTGAGGCCCGCCGTAAAGTAGAGTGGCTTTGTCCGTCTCAACGCCGTGTCGGATGTAATTCATTACCTTTTCGTAATGTATGGACGATGATAACGGGCCAAAGTTGGTGTTCGGGTCCATTATTGGACCGGCACGGATATACTCCATCTTGCTAAGGAGCAGGGACTCGAAGTCCGATTTCATTTTCGACGGAACAAACACTCGCGTTCCATTGGTGCATACTTGTCCCGTGCTGAAGAAATTGGCAAGAATGGCGCCGTCTACGGCGTTTTCGAGGTCTGCATCGGGGAGAATGATGAGTGGGCTCTTTCCACCGAGCTCCATTGTAACGTATTTCATGTTCCCAGCTGCTGAACCGGCAACTTTCTTCCCTGTTGAAACCTGCCCCGTAAACGATACTTTGGCGATTGTTGGATGCGCAGTAAGGTATGCCCCCACGTCACCTGCTCCATGGACCACGTTGAACACTCCCGGTGGAAGGCCGGCCTCTGTGTATATCTGTGCTAGCACGAGTCCATGGAGAGGCGTAAATTCGCTCGGCTTGTATACCATTGTGTTTCCAGCCGCTAGACAGGGTGCTGATTTCCATAAGGCACTATAATCGTGTCAGTATGCTTCACTTCCAAAGAGCAAAATTGAAAAGGAAGTTTTCAAGAGCTTTATTACATCTGAATTGGATAATTCCAAGCGCCAATTCCAGCACAAACACCCAATGGTGCTTTCTTCGTGTAAACCCAGGCATCCTCCCTCAACTGCGCGGTCTCCCCATTCAACCCACCCCCACTAATCAAGCCAGCATAATACTCCAGCACATCTGCACCTGTGATTACGTCCACTGTACTTGTCTCTGAGTATGCCTTGCCCGTGTCTAGCGTCTCAATTCGGGCAATCTCGTCATTCCGCTGTCGTAAAATCTCTACGGCTTTGAGTAGAATCCTCGCGCGAGTCAAGACGGGAGTTTTTGACCAGTCGGAAAATGCCTTTTCGGCGGATTTGACGGCTTTATCTATATCAGAATGGGATGCAACTTCGATAGATGCAAGGACAGAGGCCGTTGAAGGGTCCACGGTCTGAAAAGTCCTACCAGAGGACGCATTTTGAACAACGCCATCATAGTAAAGTCGCTGGGTGGTAAAGGTCGTTGCGCCCATTTTGACCCTGCGCAGGTGATTGAAATATGATTGCTAGCTCTCACGTTTTATTATCCAGCTAGGTTCTCTTTCCGAGGATGTGCCGGCAAGCCCTGATCCAAGGCCAGGCAAAATGATGTTTGATGGCTCTTGAGGTAAAGATTCACGTGACATGATATAATCAGTGGAGCGTGGTGGTGGATCGGCGCTTGAAGGCTTGGCGCCAAATCCGACGGATCAATTTGTGGGTCTTTCGCAGAAGTTCGAGGCATTGCCGTTCAGAGTGAGGGCGGGTTCTTTAAGTGAGATGCTGTTTCCAACTGTTTTCTCCATGAAGATGGTTGTACAAAGTACTTGTAGAGGCTTAAGTCAGATAAGTGTAGCCCACAAATTACTCTTCAAGCAGAGTCTCACCGCTTGAATGAAAATTGCCGCGCCGAAATCAACAGCAACGGGCATTGTGGACACCAGCCAATAGCGGAACTCGGCTCAAAATTATCCGATGGTTGCACGTGTGGAACCACTGGCTGTAAAACTGGGGTAACTTGACTGTTTACGGTCTAGCGTTATTTGAACTGGCTTGGTGGCATTACAGAGACCCACATGGCGGTTGATTCCAGCATAGTTATTGGCCATAGCAACAGCAGCGGCACCAAGACGTCCAGAAAGAGAAACTTTTTTTCAGCCCTTGCCTCTGCTTTTCTCGTCTGATGTATTTAATCTGATGCTCCCGCCAGCAAATACTTCGGCTCTTTCTCTTTTGCCCTCTTTTCTCTCTTCGTGTAAATAAATACGGATAGTGAGATTAGATACCCTGTACCTATTAGACTTCCGGTCGAACCGTCCTCCCTAGTCTTCTCTTGGTCGCCACTCTCTTCGCTTGGAAGAAGTGCTGCCGATTCACTCCTATTCGTATCTTCTATCTTTTCGTTTCTTCTTTTCTTAAACTTCTTCCTTTTGGTGTATACGGATCTTCAACAAGGTCTTGACTACCAGTTTGACCAATTGTTCAACACGTCAAATTCTTTTGAAAGCCATGCCCGCAAAGACGACGACCGAGGTCCCTGTGGGAGACGTTGATAGTTATGACTATGTCATTGTCGGCGGTGGAACCGCAGGCTGTGTCATCGCCAGCAGGCTGGCGGAGTATCTTCCCCGTATGAAGATTCTTCTTATTGAAGCTGGCCCGAGCGATTTTATGGATGATCGTGTTCTTCTGCTCAAAGACTGGTTGAATCTTCTGGGTGGAGAGCTTGATTATGATTATGGCACAACTGAGCAGCCTATGGGTACGTTCTAAATGCTGTCTGTCATGACTGCTAATCTGTCCCTGTCTCCCTTCATCTGCATATAGGTTGGACGCGGCTGCTTTGACGGCAAAAGTCAGCCTTATTTGAACGAACAACCACAAACTTTACTAGCTTCAATAAACGCAAGAAAAGGATAAGCATAGCTACGATTACGTGAAAATAGGACTCACATAGATATTTTTTTTGTTGTAGGCAATAGTCATATCCGACATTCTCGCGCAAAGGTTCTTGGCGGCTGCTCAAGCCATAATACCTTAATCTCCTTCCGCCCATTTGAATATGACTGCAAGCGGTGGGAAAGCAAAGGCTGCAAGGGGTGGTCCTTTGAGACCTTCACTCGCGTTCTCGATAACCTGCGCAACACCGTCCAACCAGTTCATGACCGCCACCGAAACCAACTTTGTAAAGATTGGGTAAACGCTTGCTCAAGCGCGTTTGATATTCCCATCATTCCCGACTTCAACAAGGAGATCCGCTCCACGGGTAAATTGACCGAGGGGGTTGGTTTCTTCTCCGTTTCTTATAACCCGGACGATGGCCGCCGCAGCAGTGCTAGCGTGGCATACATCCATCCAATGTTGCGCGGAGAGGAACACAAACCAAACCTTACCGTTTTGACCAACGCCTGGGTTTCCCGTGTCAATGTCTTTGGAAACACCGTGACTGGAGTGAACCTCACCCTGCAATCAGGCACAAAGCTTACCCTTCGTGCCAAGCGGGAAACCATCCTCTGCGCCGGTGCAGTCGATACTCCCAGGCTGCTTCTCCTCTCTGGTCTAGGTCCACGTGACCAACTCTCTTCCCTCTCCATCCCCGTTGTCAAGGACCTCCCAGGCGTCGGAGAGAATCTGCTCGACCACCCAGAATCAATCATAATCTGGGAACTCAATCAGCCCGTCCCGCCCAACCAGACAACCATGGATTCAGACGCGGGTATATTCCTGCGCCGTGAGCGCCTCAATGCCGCCGATTTCGACGGCGATGCCGCTGATGTCATGATGCACTGCTACCAAATTCCCTTCTGCCTGAACACCACCCGACTCGGCTACGACACCCCCGTCAACGCATTCTGCATGACTCCTAACATCCCTCGCCCCCGCTCCCGTGGACGCCTGTATCTAACTTCGTCCGACCCAAACATCAAGCCAGCCTTAGACTTCCGATACTTCACCGATCCCGAGGGTTACGACGCTGCAACCATTGTGTACGGTCTTAAAATGGCGCGCAAAGTCGCGCAACAATCTCCCTTCAAGGAATGGATCAAGCGTGAGGTCGCTCCGGGACCCAACGTTACTTCGGACGAGGATTTGAGTGAGTATGGTCGCCGGGCAGCGCACACAGTTTATCATCCTGCTGGCACGACAAAAATGGGCGATGTAGCGCGTGATCCGATGGCAGTCGTGGACGCACAATTGAAGATCAAGGGGTTAAAAAACGTGCGCATCGCGGATGCCGGAGTCTTCCCAGATATGCCTACCATTAATCCGATGTTGACTGTTTTGGCTATTGGTGAGCGCGCAGCAGAGTTGATTGCGGAGG
Organism: Amauroascus verrucosus; assembly: GCA_001430935.1. Lineage (NCBI taxonomy): Eukaryota > Fungi > Ascomycota > Eurotiomycetes > Onygenales > Onygenaceae > Amauroascus > Amauroascus verrucosus. Next base: position 283,236 of record LJPJ01000065.1, read on the forward strand.
AGGCTGGCTGGAAGGGCGCTGCATCCAAGTTGTGAAAAATCTCTTGGTTTCTCTAGGAGGCTAATTGATATACGATTTTATGTATCTCTCTAAAACGTATTTAAAGGTGGTCAAATTGATCAGGATAAAAGGAACTTTAAAATCATATCGGAAAACTAAGGAAACGTGGTCCACTGTTGGAGCAATCAATACCCTGAATCCCTGATTCGCCTAGAAAGCTGCCAAGTCTCTTTATTCCACCCCCATCTTCTCCTACTGGATTCTTCATCGTTCCCAAGGCTGTAACGACTATTTTGCAGCATCTTGGGGCAGCCTGTATCAAGCTTAGCGTTTGTAGACCTTCTAATTTCGATTTTTTCCCTTCAATTTTCTTAATTTGTATCACTCATCATTCATTCTCAAGGTGTGTATTATCTATTGCTTCGGTAGCCTGTATCGAGATAAAAAAAAGAATCTAACATACTGCTAGGCAGACCGAGACAAACTTTTTGAAGCACATTAGGGTATTTCATTGTACAATTCTGCCAACCCGCTCCGTTAATAAGAATAGAACGCGAAATAGTTTTCTTTTTTTCTTCTTTTTGATGGTGGATCAACCTTTCAACCCGTCTGGCAATCACTTTATTCCTTCTCATTGTCAAACACCTTCACGCCAAACTTCCATACCTGATGAATTGTCAAATTGCCCACTCCGCCTTCCTCATCCTTGGTCTCACCCAGCACCACCAGATCAGCATCTGCACCATGTGCCAACGTCCCCTTTGTCCCCAAGATACCCAACATCTTAGCCGGTGTCTCCGTCACAGCAGCGATAGCATCAACAGTTCTCGCACCCGCCCATCGTCGGAAGTTATTCACGCATTCAATCAACGTAGCCGAACTTCCTGCGAGACGGTCCGAACCCTCAAGTGTAAGCAGTGCGCCCTTTTTGACAATACGGTCGCCATTTGTCCAGTCGTAAACGCCATCTGGCATACCGCATAACTTCATGGCATCGGTGACGAGAATCAAGCCTTTTGGATGAGCGTTGTAGGCAATCTGGATAGTTGTCGGATGGAGATGAAGACCATCAGCAATTATGCCGTAGAATGGTCGCTGTTTCTCAGACTGGCCGAGAAGACCAAATATCCCAGGATGGCGGTGGTAGAAAGGCCTCATGGCGTTGAAGAGGTGGGTGATCATGTTTGCGCCGGCTTCGACGGCAGCGACAGCTTGTTCATATGTTGCATCTGAGTGGCCGATGGAGTATATGATGCCTTGGGATTCGATCTGGGGAATCAGAGAGAGCATGGTGCCGACCTCTGGGGCGGCAGTGATCATTTTGACGGAAATTGGATCGGGAGCGGCATCATCGGGGCAAATGTGTTCAGCTCCATAACAATCGATGAGGTCTTGGAAGCCATTTTCGGAGCGAATCAGCACTTCAGGGCTGTGAATTCCGTTCTTACCAGGACTAAGGAACGGCCCTTCAACATGAGCACCAAGAGACTCAGCACCGTCTTCGGCGCGGCGAAGGAGACCAGAGGGGCCAAGCGAAGGGAGCACCTAAATTGTTATCAGTATCCAAAGAAGTGATGGTCTTTTAAATTTTTTCAGGGTGCCGGTCTGACCTTTGCATATACTTCCTTCTTCTGACTTGTGACCGTAGGCAGGTAAGATGTAATCCCCATCTTCACTAGTGCGCGATTTACTTCACGTAGGCCAGCATCGTATTCCTCCTTCGTGGCTCGGGGCACAGAGAAGTCGAAACCTGTTGCACCATTTATCTGGACCTCGATGAAGCCCGGAGCCAGGATACGCCCACCGAGATCAATTACTTGATCAGGGCAAATTCGGTCCTCATAGAAGGCGCGTTGGTCCTGGAGTATTTTACCAGAAACAGAGTCGATCCATAGGTCTTGGTCCACTAATTTCCCGTCAATAGGGAGACGGCAGTTCGTGAACTTTGTGACGCATGGGAGGACTTGAACCTCGTGAATCGTGGAGGGCATCTCTATGGTATATGTCCGGGCTGAATACCCTTACACGAAAATTAGGGTGTGTCGAAAGAGGATAGCAGGCCGATGGGAGAATTTAGGTTGACTGAAGTAATTAGGTGTTGGTTAGTAGGGTCTGGAGAGGGCAGAGTGTTAGCCTCTTTTTTCGGCAAAGATGAAGACGCTGCTGGGAGATATTCGCTTATCCGCCGATTGCTTACCCGAAAAAGAATGAAGGGAAAGCAAGTATTAGGGGTAGTGATGGACGGAAAGGGCCAGATTTCTCCCGGTTTTGAAGAAATGAGAATTGGAGAGTTTCTACGGCGGGAGGTTGAAGCAACCTTGGAACGACGAACCTTTTGATATTGAAATTCTACCTAACGGAAACAAGTATGCATGCATTGGCTCGACACGGAAAGTTATGGGGAAGTGACAGCAAGGAGAGCAGACGTTGTACTTTTGGTTGCGGCGACATGGCCATAGTTGATGGCACCAGAGGTAAAGGATAGATGGAACTGCCATTGAAGATGAGAAAAGATGGAGAGATGGCGAAGTACTCCGTAGCGATTGTTTGGAGAGGTTCAAGTCCCTGAAGTCACCCTCTCCACCGCGTTATGTCAGTGGCGTTACTGTCTGTATCTAGGGCAGAACAGAACCTGGTTACTCACTCTGAGCTGGTATGTACGGGTATGTACGGCGGTACCGTAATTTACTTACCTCGATACAATATTGACTTTCCTTACTGGACACGTAATATGTTACATACTGTATTCGAAACAACTTGATACAAGAACTGGAGAGATTGTGGGTTGTTTTTAAAGCTTAATGAGAAGTCGCGTTGAAACAGAATCGCAGATTTGAAGGTTCAACCACTCGCATGCCTTCGCTTGCACTACAGGCGTGAAACTTCAAGGTGCGTGACCTGTCACACACGGGCGTTGGCAATCGAATGTCTGGCCGGTGAGAAGAGCTGAAATGAAAATCTTCCGAAGAAAAGAAAGTTTTGTGGATTGCCGGTCGATGTAACGTCACTAGTCTCAATACGGAAAGAAGCTCACTCATTAGATAAGCACGACAAGCAAAGGAATTCGGCCAGCGAGGGCCGATGACACGCTCACAGCCCGGTTGCATCAGCACCGACGGATGATGATGGAAGAGAAGGAGGAGAAGCACAACCCAAATGGTTGAACTGAACGGGAGGAGTGGAAAGTGTGTGTTGGAGATGTAGGAGGAGGACCACGCGCGCATGCAATGTAGTGCTCTTCTACCAGCCCGTCTGTGCAACGCTGCACTGGACTCCAGCTTCGAGGCTCGTGTTTGGTCATTAATCCATTCTTCTTTGTTGCTACAGAGTGAATAGTTACCCAGCAACCGGATACACAAAGTATATTGGACGCCTTGCTCTGTGTACTACTTTCATTGTACTCTGTACCAGTGACCCGATCGATGCTGTGTCTCGTTTCTGCACATGCGATCTGGATCGTAAACTCCGATCTCTTTGGAAACACGAGGGAAGCGCAGGCAACCAATCAGCAGAGACGGTTTGATAATAGCCGGACAAAGGGATAAGTTCTCTATACATCGAGAAAACTGAGGAAAGCCATGTGTAAAGGTTGAGAGTTGGATGTATAACTAGTAGATTAAAACGATGTGGGCGGTCCTGTTGATAGTTTTTGCGGAGAAAAGAAAAAACAAACTCCAAGGAAAACCCACTGATCCAACGTTCAGGTGAACCTAAAAAGAGCGATTGACAGTAGAACACTGGGGAGCTTGGTGAGCATGATGCCCTTGAAAATCCAACCGAGACAACCAACCTGCGCTTCTCCATGTATGCTCATGGCATTGACTCCAGCGCCTTTTCTCCGGACAAAAAAGCACATGCGATAGTGGAAGACCGTGCTTTTTGCGATCTATGAATCAGAGAGATCTTATTTGATCAAACACCTTCACAGGGCCAGACTAGCGCAAAGTTTCCTCGAAGCTGTCTGTTGGAATTTCCCATTCTCCAAGTTAATTTTCTCGCGGCGACGACGTCGACAAGGATTGCGCAGAGTTAGAGCGGCAGCCAAGTCTCTTTTTCTTCAGCGTCTCTTTTTGTTGTCTTTTATTTTCGAATTTTTTGCTTCGTCAACGGTGAGCAAGGTCTTCTTCCGTTTCCCTCCTGCTCCACCCCTACTCCTCCTCTATCCCATCTCGCCTTCAAGCCCTCTCTCCCCAACCCTTCAAAAATCTTTTTTAAATTTCAATCTAAGTCGTCCGACTACCGTAGGATAGGACCGCCTCGAAGACACCCTGCTGGGAACACTCCTATTAGCTTTAGCCCATTTCGCTGCTAGTGGCTCTACTAACCTTCACGCCCGCGCGCTCCTTTCCTGTCACTCTGCCCTAACCAAGCCGCTATAGTTGCACTGTAAGTGGTAGCACTTTTCTGTCACCTTTGTCCAGCCTGGCCGTTGGGTATTTCAAACGACCTCGTGTCACACCTGCATTGTCTCTTGTATTTCTCATCCTCTCGCTTTCTCTGATAAAGTGGCTGCAAAGTCTCATGTTTGACCCTTTCCTCCTCTTAATCCCCTCATCCCTGAATAATCCCACCTCCGCACTCCTAATGCGCCTACTCTTCCTTCTCTAGCTCATCACTGCATCATCTAGGTGAATCCGATACTTGACAACAGCAAGGACAAGCAGTGTATGTTTCCCCTTTAGTTCGCTTTTGCTGTGTGTGGTGTCAGCATGAATATGGGCTTATCTTCGGGAATCTCCCTTCATTTTGCCTCAATCAAGCAAACAATACGTCTCACATGACTTCCCTATCTCACTCTCTCACATTTCCTTTCTTTTTTGCCCTCCTTTTATCCTCCTCTTCTTCGTTCCTGTTCTCTATGCCCTGTTTCTTCTTCATCATCTATAGCCTCTTCCGGCCAACAATTCCTTTGTGACCAACTCCGCTGACTCGAATACCTAGCGCCACTTGGTCCTTCTTGAGAGCAACAATGTCTGGTGCTGATGAGAAAGTCCCCGACTCAACCACACAGCCTCCCGTGGAAGCTGTGTCCGTCGACGAGGAAGCCCATCGTCTTACATCTTCCCTCCGGGGCAAGCCATGGATGTACAAGTCACTTAATATTGGGAGTTGGTTTCTCCCTTATTACGCATCGCCAGTTGCACAGCTTCTCATCGTCTCGTTCGTTTGCTTCCTGTGCCCTGGTATGTTCAATGCTGTAAATGGTCTCGGTGCCGCTGGCCAGCTTGAGCACCGTGACGTTAGCAAAGCTAACACTGCCCTGTACTCCACCTTTGCTGTTGTTGGTTTTTTTGCTGGTTCTATCGCCAATCGAGTGGGTCTTCGCAGCACTCTCTTCTTTGGTGGTTTCGGATATTTCCTCTATGTAGCCTCCATTCTGTCCTACAACCACAACCGCAATGTCGGATTCCTTGTCTTCGGTGGCGCTCTCCTCGGTGTTTGCGCCGGTTGCTTGTGGACGGCCCAGGGTGCCATCATGATGAGTTACCCCGAAGAACGATCCAAGGGCAAATTTATCTCTTGGTTCTGGATCATCTTTAACTTGGGTGGCGTTATCGGAGCTCTGGTAAGTGAGGATGACTTCAAATTTTCTTTTGCTACAATCATTAACCGCAAAGCAACTATGCTCTCTTGTAGGTCCCTCTTGGCCAAAATATCCATAGCAAGGCAAACGCTGTCAACGATGGAACATATATTGCATTCATGGTCCTCATGTTCCTCGGGTTCGTCCTCAGTTTTACCTTGGTGAACCCCAAGTACGTTCGCCGTGTTGATGGCTCTGGCGTCATCCTCATGAAAAATCCTTCCTGGAAATCAGAACTACTGGGTCTCTTCCAAGTCTTGCGCACTGACTATTACATTGTCCTTCTCTTCCCTATGTTCATTGCTAGCAACTGGTTCACCGCCTACCAGTTTAACAATGTCAATCAAGCCAAATTCAATATCCGCACCCGCGCTCTGAACAATGTCCTTTACTGGCTCTTCCAGATGGTTGGCGCCTTGGTCACTGGCTACTTGCTCGATATCAAGGCACTGCGCCGCACTATTCGTGCTCGTATTGGGCTTTTTGCCCTCTTTGCTTTGACAATGGGTGTCTGGGGTGGAGGCTGGGCATTCCAAAAGGACTATGACCGCAAAGACATCTCCGACAACACTCCGCGCATAGACTGGACAGAAAGCGTCTATATTGGCCCAATGTTCCTCTACCTAATCTATGGTTTCTATGATGCGGTCTTCCAAACCTGCTGCTACTGGTAAATTCGTGTTTGTCCCCCTCATTGGCATTAGCGATGCTGATTATCAACTAGGTTCATGGGTTCCCTCAGTAACAACAGTCGTAAATTGGCCAATTTCGCAGGATTTTACAAGGGTATTCAGTCTGCTGGTGCTGCCATCACCTGGAGGTATGCTATGATTTTATACCTTTTTTTCTTTTTTTTTTTTTTGCATTGCTAAATTCATTTCTCTCTCGCGGAATTGCGTGCTTACTTATTTCCAATAGTATGGATAACAATGAAGTTTCTTTCAAAACATACTTCGGCTCCACCTGGGGCCTCCTGGCCGGGTCTGTTATCGTCGCCGCTCCCGTCATCTTTTGGAAGATCAAGGATACCGTCGATATCGAGACAGATCTCAAATTCTCTGACGAAACCCTTGAAGATGTTGCCGCTAAGCATGTCTTGGAAGGTCGCGACGAGAAATAAATGTGTCCCGAGGCGTTTTGTTCACTTTTACACGTTCTAGTCAAAGGAGTCATGGGTCTGCACTGCATGGATACGATGCATCATAAGACATATCAAGGGGGAGAGATTGATGTGAATATGCTGGAATTATTGAGGCGGGATTCTTGTTAGCAGCGCGCGCCATTTCTTCTTTCCAATTCTCCATTTATAAACACGTAATAATAGTTTTATGTGCCTCGCGATGTGACAACGGGAAATTGTCAACACCTGAGCAATTCCAAGTAGTTACCCCATCATGTTTTAATAATGACACAATTTTATTTCAAAGGTCCAGGTTCCTTTGCTATCCTCGCGTGGGGGCTGGTGTCGTATTTGCTCTACCAGGGTTCCAGAGAATTCCTAGGTACTGCTGTAACCTCTAGAGCGATAGGCCAGGGGAAAACTGTTTTCCCTAGGATGTTTTATAATGTACGCATGTATGTATGTAGAGAACATACATATTTGTATGGAGTAGCTGTCTAAATCCAGTGCATATTTGCTGCTGTCCTACAAACAAACCGCGCAACTCCCGCATTCCATTGATGTACCGTGTGACTGGTTCATGCAAGGTGCTCTTGGGTGAGTGCATTCTCAATTCAAGATTAATTATCAATTTCTCTTTCACCTTTTGCGCGATGTAGGATAATACTTCTTGCCGTTAGATCTTCACATCGCTGTATTTTACACGCATCTACTACTGGACATATACCGCGTGCATTTCACATACAAAAAAAAAAAAAAAAAAAAAATTAAAAAAAATGAGAATGAATCGGAAATGCTAATATTTACGGAGTAATTATCTTACTATTTTATTTCTCGATCATTTATAACATATTTCTTTACTTAATATTAGCATTGCTGCGATTTTGCGCGGCTGTGGCCCTCCTCACACTATTTTTCATATCTTACTTCAATTCCCCGTGCTAGAAGGTAAGGGAACATAGGATTCTGTGTGATGAGATTTCTTAGGTCCCGAGGTACCATAGTTTGCGTCGACCTTGGTCTTTCCAGTCGCAATGTCCCATCCGTTCAACGTGCGGTTGAAATATTGAAGGGAGGCAAGGGGTTGATAGTCTGGTTGGGTCCTTAGTGGTTAGCAAATGCAGCCAAATCTAATAAAAAGAATAAGCAAAAAACAGAGCCAAAGAAGGTGTACATACAAGGCACCTCATGGCCGGCTTCATAAATCCTTGAAAATGAGAAATTGCCGAATTCTCGAACCTGTCCGTATTCCACCCCGTCAACGAGCAAAGGCGCATACCCTGCGTTTCGGAATTTCTCTGCGTGTGTGTAGTTCACAGCGAGGGAGACTGCTTCACCTCCGAACCAGTTGCAAATGTAATCGGCGTCACCGTACATTAGGGTCACGCGCACCGGCATTTCCAGGATAGCCGCGAGGTCTTCGATGAAGTCAGGGAACCCCCAGTCACCGGTGCGAGTAAATGCCGCGTAGACCTCGGGGTTGGAAAACCTCGTGTAGTTGAAGTCTACACCGATGGCGTTCTGGACATGAGCTTGGTTGAGGTAATCTTGGAAGTAATCCGGGGGGGTTGGGTCCTAGAAAACAAACCTGTTAGGGTGGAAAAGTCGTAAATCAGTTTCGTTTGTAGACTCACCTTCCGTGGGTGGCGGATGTCGTAGACTCCTCGATCGGTGAAGGAGTACCACAGACCCTCTATGGGGGGGGAATTAGAGCCGGCTGTGCCAAATACAAGGTATATGGAGGCAGGTAGAGTGCTACTTACCAACGTTATCACGACACATGTAATGGGCTTCGCTGCAGTATGAGTAGGGAACGAGAGTTGTTCGCTTGAGCTGTTTGCATATCGATAGCTGGTCCTGGCACCCGTTTGGCATAGAATTCGCAATCTTCATGTAGTTTATGATGGTATCATTGAGCTGAATCAATGTCAGTTGCCCCGCCATATATAAATTGAGTTGAAGAATTTAAGAGTCCTACAGGGTGGATTCCATAGGTATTCTTCTGAGCATATTCGATATACTGAGGTGCCTGCATACGGTAATATGGTCAGCGCGACTTGTTGGCAGTAGGGTAGGTAAATTGTCCATATTCAAAGCTGACCTGAATTCCCAAGTCGATGAGTCCGTTTATTATACCCAAGGAATTGAAGTCCAGTTTGACGCCGTGAGACCTTCCGTGGTCAATCTTCTTATTTTGTTCCTCGAAGTATTTGAAAAACTACAGAGTCTGAATTAGTATACTGATGACATATACCCTCCTATAAAGCACTCACAGCTGGTCCATAATGTCTAGGATTCGTTAGCAATGGCATGAACTACCTCCAAATTGGGATAAACATACCCTCCATAACTCTCCGTCCAGAGGTTAAAGCTTCTGGATTTGATCTTCCGATCAAGGCGAGGTAGGGCTTTATAGAACGCTTGCACAACGTTCCATGTTGCTTTGGCAGCTTGATGACTCGTTTCTTTTATGCAAATTAGGACGTGTCTCCATCATTCAAAACACTTCATATTCCGGCGTACCAATCTTGGAAGGGTTGATCTTTGGCCATCGACCTGTGATACCATTGACCTCTGGTGGTTCAATTGACTCCGTAAAGTTGTTCATCGAGCCAACTTGCTTCGAGCTATAAGAGAATCCTGGGTTCCAGGAACAAAAACACCAGTTAATATTGGAAGATTCTTTGCATGCATGGGGACAGTAAGCATACCAACACCCAAAGGCTGACTGATAAATAAAAGATTCGAGACTTCAGTCCAAGAGTAAGGATTGACCTTCGACTTGAGGTCTTCGGTGATATTACAGGGCCCGAGCTCTAAGGTTCCGTTAGCAACAACTTTCAAGCCCACAGTTTGATAGAAGGAATAACCCGCCTTGGAAGAGCCCAATGAGCGAATCACTCCCTGGGCCGCCATTGAGCCATAGTGTGACCGGCTTATTCGCAGGATCATGTCTAGCTTCAAAGAACCAAAAGAAAGTGTGCGAATCAAAACCAAGATCAATGTAGCCAGAGTATGAATTGACACCGGGAGTCGTCTCGCAAACTCCGTCCTTCCCAGGCTCTTTATATCTGATGCGGAAGCCATCTGGCGACCAAATTTGTTTTACCCCCTTTGGTCGGTGTGGTACTCCGCGATCGCGAATTTCTGAGAAGTCCTCAGGCACCACAGCGCCAGTAACGAGTGGTGCAAATACTGTTGTCCATTGAAGGACAGATGATACAGTCAGCCCCTTCATGGTAAAACGTCAACTACAGCGGCTTGGGCTCGAAAGCAGTTGAACAGTCGATCAAAAGGTTCCCAATAATTGGGAAAAAAGGGAAACTAGCGGGACACAGGCCCCTTAATATATATATTTTTCCAAACACTCCATCATAGTTCTTTTGTTCGCTCTAAGGATATGGCGCGGGGTCCTTTGTCTAAATTAGTTCCATGTCAACCGGAGAAGGATGACAGGATTGAGAAATGGACGACTCGTTCTCAGTGGATGGTTAGGGATTGAGTTCCATAGCCCAGGATAGAGCTAGATCAAAGGGTACTCAAGATGCAGAATAGCTCGCTTCCATGATCTGCGAGGTAACATTGCATAAAGTTGCTAAGATGTAAGCGGGCGGAATTGCGACGATCACCTCTGCGGCTTCACTGCTTGACGGATACAAGCCTCTGAACCAAGCATTCAGGCGCTCCTCAGCTAAACATCGGAAAACTCGAGCCGTTTCTCCGCAGATTTTCACATAGTTTGCTAATACTTGCTGGACAACATATTCATTAGCCATTTGAGGGATACGAGCTCTCTCGTTTCGAAGATTTCTTCGTTTTACATAATGAGGGGAAGGGACACATCCCTGTTGTGGAGAAAGGAGAGCTGGCATTCCGCAAATTAAGAATCCTGCAAAATATGGAGAAAGAATATACGGAGGTATCCATATAATTCTAGCAAAATAACCCAAGGATCACCACTGTAGTTCGAAAATTGACTGTTGGAACGTGCAGCCACTGGTGCCAGGATGGTCTTCCCGCGGACTTGGGTGCTTTCATGTCAAGTGAGCGACCTCCTATTCAATTCGTATAATTTCTTTGTCGTCCAACCGTCCTTTAAAATAGCTGGATATCAGATGAAGTCTGTTTCGTACATCAAACTAGCAGGAGGGCCAATTCCACCGGGCGTATGTTATTCCAGAAACGGTGCCGAGTGTTCTCGGCCCGACAAATTACTCCGGCGCACACTAAGTTAACTAACTAACCGGAATACTCGGATCCAGAGAATCGAAGCTATGCAAAATCTATACTACTGATCAACTTTTGGACCCGTATGCAGGGAAATTTCATTTGAATGCAAGACGCTCGTTGAAGCTATTGTCATATCTATCCTAAATATAATAATACATAAAGGTACGGAATACGGGGCATCAAGGGTATAACCATCCGCTCGGCGACGACCTAAGCAAAACACACAATAGCGCGAGCTCGATAGCAAAGTTCAATATATGAACTCTCGGAATTTTAATTCACGACTGAGTTGATGGAATAAGGAAATTCGTTAAAGGCAAAAGAGCAAAGGCCCCTTTAGTACCAACTTAAACCCACGGCTGAAGCTACACTTCGAGGCTGACGTCCGTCACATATTCACCAGCGACTCCAGTTCCCTGGGGTTTTGACGGTGATGAGATGCTAGACTTTTGCCCTGGTATCTCTTCTGTTCTCTTAGATTCCTGGTCGGCCAAGTCATTCGCAACTCCACTAGTGAATTCCCCAATATCCATCGAAGTATCTTGTATGCTGATAGTCGAGTTCGTAGGCAAATTCCCACTAGCTGCAAAGTCACGCGTCCAATTCAAATTCTCTAATGAGATTTGGTTGTTCTCGTTAGAAAACGTGGAAGGGAGACTAAAATCCAGTCCAAGCCCATCTTCAGCAGCAAACAAATCCGCGCCGGTATCGTCAAAATTGATCAAAGCATCCAAGTCGTTCTGCGTAATATCCGCGTCGTGGGCCATATTCATGAACTCGGTCAATGTGGGTTCTGGGTTGTTATTGGAGGTATCGAATAAATCTGTCAAAATATCATCATTTCGGATGTTCTGTGTACTGCCATTCTCACTACCCACAGAGTGCGGTGGAGTAGACGCGAAGAGTGGGTCGGTCTCGTCGGGTCGAGAAAACATAGGTACAGAATGCATCTTTGAGCTAGAGGCCGAATTTTCAGATGTTTTGTCGTACTGGACATCGGGGGGAGGTGTAAGGGCACCGATGCAGGTATGTGCAGGAGCAACTGTGGTCGGTTTCGCTGCGGCCTCTGAAAACAATTGTGTAGAGACATGTATGCCGGCTTTGCGGATTGCAGCTTCAAGAAACGAGGTAGCAAAGTCAGCAGATGCGTATATTTCTCGTAGCCGCTGCAGAATCTGCATGCAGCGATAGAAACGGTGTAAGCTCGCAGCGCGAACGCTAATATCGTTTGACTTAATGTCCAACAAGTGGATAATAACTGCTGGAAGTAACACGGTAACGCCGGTGGTAGGGAGATAACGAGTCAAATCTAAGCTGTGCAGAGTCTGGGCTGTATTTGTTATTTCCACAGCTGCATGTCGTACTTTAGTGCGAGATAGGGCCTGTAACTCTACTTCAACAGTGGGAAACGGCGTCGCCGGAAGAACCTGAGGTCGGTGAAGTGCGCTTGAAGCTGTAAGATAAATCATGAAAAGGAGCGCACGATGGAGATAAATCACTTCGTCTCCAGGCGATAAAGTTGAAGGAGGAGGCCGATATTGAGCTTCTTCTGCAAGGTTAGAAAACCAGGTTTCAAGCTCATCATCACACCGTCGGACTTCGCAGGATTCTGCTGCAGATTTTTTCGGAAGTAGCATCATCGTTGTCTCTGTTGTTCCGCCAAATTTATGGCCGAGGACAGAATATTGCGCTGAGAGAACATGGCTGATGCAAAGGCAGAGCTTTGCCTTCTCAATAAACATCATAGCAAGTTCCCTTTGATGAACCACATTGTGCGTCATCTCAAGATCTCCAAGGACCTGCAAAACTTCAGGCGACAAAGGCTTAAATTCGAAGTCGTCGATTTCGAGCATTGGGACGTCACAGTCCTCATCCTTTATTCTTGTTGGCCGCCTCATCCCAAGTGCAATAAGTCGATCCCTTGTATATGTACTCCACCAAATCCGTTTCCATAACTTCTGCCGCTGTGGATTTATAGTAGAGTTGGCCGGATCGCGATGAAGTCCTATAGTATGTGCCAAAGAGAGACTGACTCCCATCCAGTGCCACGTGTCTTTCTGATCATCGGGCATTTCATACCAGTATGTCATGAGTAGTATCGATTGAACCAAAGAGATGCGGTCGACTTCGTAGTCAAAATCATAGAGTAACTTTACAAATCTGTTAATTTTGTCCCGTTTCCCCGAGATTCAAGAAAAAAAATTGACGCAATTACATACCCTTGCCCTTTGAAAGAATGCTTTCCGTGCTGCCTTTCTCGACTCAAAACCGGCGGCAAATAGATGCTTGATATCGATGGATGCTGTTCCAGCAAACATCACTGCTTGAAAGAGCAAAAGGCTGAGTTGCTGAGAACCATCATTCCGGAAAATAATAGTCAAAAACTCATCTAATTCCAGAAGTGGCATATAGCTGTGCACCCATTGGATGTAACTGCGCAACAACTCATTTCGAAGGCCAGGTTCCGGTATGGTCAAGGCGCCCTTCGCTTCAAGATAGTCTCTATCGGCATCTTGAAACTTTGGAGGTAATGGACGAAGGTACTGCGGAAGAGAACCTTTAAAAATGCGGGGAGAAGGCGAGTTGGTCATTCGTCCCGACAAAAGGCTCAGAATCTCGGGCTTGGTGGGGTTCAAGCAACTCGGAAATTGTGGGAGGATGTTATTTGCGTTCGACATTCGTTGACGTCTATCACCGTCTTGGAGTCCATGCCCTTGGGTTTGGTCTTAAAAGTGATTAGCAAGCCTGAACATCCAGTTCTAGGCAATGTAAAGACAAAACCCACAAATTAGATGCGGCACATGATGGACTTTTTCCGAATCCATGTGCTTTCCTGAAGAAAGTGACACCCCTGACGCTGGAATCGGAGAGGAGTCGACCCTGGCTTTGTTGCCCTCAGGATCGAGAAGAAACCCCATATCATCCGAAGCCTCCGTAGAGGATTCTGGAGAGGGCTTGCTACCTTCCCCTTCAGGCCGAGATTTCCTATAATGCGAAATTCAGAATCAGCTTGCCAATTCATGCTTATAAAAATGGTATATCTCAAAGCCATCATTCTACATAATCTCAATCCCCTTTGGTATAACTAACTTTCTTCTCTTACTCTCCGTCACAACGCATTCCACCTCATCTAAGCGGCAATTTGTACACGGGGAGCCATTTTCCACAACGTCGCATCTCACTTTTCGGGCTCTGCAACAACAGCACGCTTTGGAGGCGCGCCTCTTCACTGGGCGAGATGATCCACCAATCCCAGCCGTCGCCGCTTTCCGCTTATTTTGAGGTTGAACCTCTGTGGTAGTCTCGGTAGAATTCATTCTTTCAACTACTGAAATGAAACGTCCAGTCGTAGCTGATAAGCCTAACAGTCATATATATCCAGATAGTGTCAATCTCGGAATTTCGGTGTCTCAAAGTCTTAATAGTTCGTTGTTAGACCGTGCATCAGAGTCGTTAAAATCCCATGTCCATTTTAAGATCATGGACCCCTTGTAAAATAATGGACGAGTGGAGAGTGTCTAAAACGAAAATGGAAAGGCCAAAAAAAGGAAAAAAGGAAATGGAAAGAACATTTTCAAAAGAAATCAAAAAGGGCAGTCCAGGAACGCGGGGAGCGGAACTCCAAGCTTTTAATAAGGAGGACTCATACTTCAAAAATAAGCTCCGTGTTACCCAATGCTCCAGTTGGGGCTAACTATGCCCGAACTGGGCTTGGGAGGTTTCGATGCTTGTAAAATAAGTTTCGCCATTCTTGCCTCCCCCACGAACTTGTTATTAGAACATTGGGGAAAATAAAATGTTTCTCAGTTTGAGTGGCATAATAGTGGGGTTTTACTTGGGAGCCCCCTTTTTCGTGGAGATGGGAAAGATGAATGGTTATTGGGCCCAAAGTGAGCCAAATCCCGTCCCAAGCTCCGAGAAGCGCGTAGCTGGCCTAGCGAAAAAGCGGTTTGACCACATTTAGAAGCTGTTCTCTCTTCTGATAGGCTGTAGTGGCTAAGACGGGAGCAGGTTTCGTCAAGACCGCGTGAGCACCTTGGGAATGATGGAAGGTTCAGCGCTCCACCTGCAGAACCGCCGAAGCCCACTTCTGATCGATGTGGTTCTGATTCCTTGACTTGGTTAGTCAAACCCATGGAATGCTAGTTTTCTTGGGAAAGTTCGAAATCAAACCAGAAATTGAACTGCGGATGGATGGGCAGATTATTTCTGGCGAAGGAATTTGTGTTGTGACTGGCCGAATTTGGTCCGGGAATTTGTGGATCGTTAAGTGAGATAACTCGCGATCTTGTTGCGACTGATGTATATAACATCAATAGCGTGCACGTACACACACAAAATGTGGCCATATTGGGAGGTGTGCAGATGAGAAGAAAAATTATAAGAGAATGTCAATTTTTCAGAGTCCGCAAAATCCCGAAAAAATGCCACGGGAAGGCATGGCTGATGAAAATGTAAGTATGTAAGAATATGAGGCTTCTGCAAGCATCACAGTTTGACAAGGATTAAATTTCTTTTCTGCTTCTTGGTGTGAAGTACAGTACACACAGAACATCGCGATTCACGACTCCGTATAATGTCATTCAAATCATAGGAACGAAACGAACTTGCTGTCCGATGTAGGAGGCGTTGAGGTGCTAGTGACGTGTGCTGACTTTTTCTAGCAAGAACTCAAAATTGCTACTCCGTATGGAGTACTTCGATATATAACAACAGAGGTCGGATAGCGGCACGATTTCTTGGGGATGGAGTAAAGCCTGTGGTTCTGCAAGTCGATCTTCCAGAGAAAAATCTTTGGTCCGACGCTTCCGTGCAGCTACATAACGACACGAGCGACAAGGTTGATTCGCATTCTCGGTCGAATTTGAAATGGATTCAGATAATACCTAACCTGTGAAGCGTGGTTCAGGGTCTGAACGTCTCAGGAGCACACAATGATATCATGCGATTTCGGCGACAACGAGAATGTGCGCACTCACGTTTGAGTTTCACAAGTCTCACGCTAATCGGGCGTGTCTCCAGTCGTTACAGGGCGTGCGCGAATCCAGGAATTCGGCGAACTGAGATAGAGAGGATGCTGGTTCGGGACCTGACCGAGGGAGAAGTCGAGGTTGTGTGGCGAGCTAGACCCAAAGGAGCAATTGCCATGGAGGTGCCAAGAGCCGGCCACCGAACCCTCTTAGTCATTCTTGCCGTTGAAGACCTGAGTCAGCGTCATTCTCGGAGTATCACACGCAATCTTCAAGGCCTTATTCCGCTTCGTTCACTTTCAAGAGGCATATGCTGGTCATTCTTTGCTTTCCTCAATGTAGCAGATGCTAAACTCGTGTTTCCCTACTACGAGACTGAGACCGCAATGACACAGGCCGTTTTCGAGCGCAGGGTCCTCGTTTCGAGATTTTTGTGGTTGGCCCGCGTAGCCCTCCATCAAAGCCTGTCGAGCTAACTCATTAGTGTACCATAGAGACTTCGGTCGAGGCCCAAGAATGGACGCAAATGAGAAGAAGTATTATGGCTAGAGAAGTTGCTACTAGCGCAATTCGTCGACCCAGCTCATTATCTGAATGGAGAAATCCTAATAGCGCTGGATTATAGCTCGCGAGCCGGTTTTGTTGGCCCCATCCGTGGGGAGGGAAAATGCTCTCTTGTGTGTTCCGTTCCAGAATCAGGAGAAAAGGCGGGGGAGGGGCACGCTGCATTGAACCAGACTGAGTTGCCTATCCTTCCCCAGAGTTATACCCTATCCCAATATCATTGATACATTGTTGCTTGGCTCTTGTTTGTTTTCCGTGTTCCAGTCCCCAAGAGAACCAAAACATCCTCGGTTCAGTTTCTTTGGGTGGCACAACGAGCATTGGATGTTTGTTCAGTGTCAAAACTTAAACCCTTAGCTCAGTCTGGATGCTCCCCTCTTTCTTCAACCAAACCCACTTGAGTTTGCTGGCAGGAGAACCGGCACCCGCACGGACTACAGGATCAAGTTGGTCAAACGCCCATGTAAGATGCTAAATAAGTGGATTGATTCTCACCCAGATGCTCAGCGCGTTGATGGATCTCAATGAGAGGATTTCGCAGTTGGGTGTGGATGCCCCATCGTGAACCAACTGATCCCGCCAAGCTGCCCAAAACCTTCCCACTCCCGCCACATGAGATGTTGAGGTCCGGGGATCTGGTTATGCTGGAGCATTGTTTTTTAGCCATCGTCGTGTGGCGTCCAGAAAGGGTCACTTTTCTTGTTTTTCCTCACCTCAAGGCATGGTCTTCAACAAAAGTTCACTGCACCATTGCAAAGAAACTGAAAGATGATTGTGACTTACAATCGCAATCGCATTTCCTCTCTCTTTTAGGACGAGCGCCAAGCCAACTGGAAAACCCCCAAAGTTGAAGCAACCCACCGGCTTCAAGCATTTGATGCCGAATTGGGTCTGTTTCTCCTACTTTACGGCATCTTAATGTTAATTCTTGTTTACCCTACCCCAAGGAGAGTTCCAAATGAAGCTTTTGTTGTTCCACTTGGAGCTTATGTGAAACTTCTCTTCACCAATCCAATAGTCGTAAAATCACGGGAAGCAAAACATTGAGGGCTTCATGTAGAGGGTCTTATGTACTTTCCTAACCTAAATTGTTTACTGCCCTACTTGTTGGGCGGGACCGGGTCTCATCCTTGCTGAATTAAGCCCTTTAGCACTCTACTCCCTAGCGCATGCACGAAATAGCTAATTAAAAGCCGTTCAACTATAACGATGCTCGCGAGAAACCGGAGAATCCAACCCGCCTTCGAGTACTGCCGTTAAGAGTCATCATTGGATAATTGAACAAGAATTCTAGGCCCATGCGAAGCCCGAGACGATCCCATTTTCCAAGGCAGTCAAACGTACCCTCTCATTCTCGGGAACTAGCCGAGCTCGCCTTCTCCAACACAGTGAGTGGATTGGGGGAGCCTTTTAGGGGCTTCGCTCCGTGGTGTTGCGTGGGCATTTGTATGTCCCCAATCAAATCTAGGTTTGGGGCCGAGGACTAGATTGCTGAGGAAAAATTGAAGTAGAATAGTGCCAAAGCGAAAGTTTTGCATAAACCTAGGAGGCGAGTGCAGAATGAGAGTTGTCAAGTGTAAAGTATTTTGCTGATCTACTAGTTTTGAGAATCTTAGCAATACTAGCTGGACTTAGCCTATTGGTATTTATATTTATACCATCCGCAAGTCAAAATGGATATGGATGCATGTATTCATGAATGTATGAATGTACATACAATATATAATGCCCCTTTGATAATCAAAAGAACCTCCAAAATAAAGTATAAGAATTCAACCCATACGAAGAGTGTTTATAGGTGATCCGTCAAAAATAGTCAACAATATGCGAGAAAAAAAGCCATATATACCCAAAGTCTGATAGATTTCGAATCACCTACTTGTCCACCCTTATTTTTAAGGACCGAGGTTCCTAGATCCAATGGAATCTTTTTGTCTGCCCGTGTCCTCGAGCTTCAAATATAGACAACACTCGAGTATTCGTACCGGATACTGAGTCGATTGAAGTCGCAGACTTGAAGACGATGACGCGCCGAAAAAATAGCAGAAAAAGGTACAATATCAAATTAACACCGTGGGGTTGTTTGGGAAGTGACCGGTAGCAGAGATCGTATCATGCTGCAACGCTTGGCTCGCCATAACAATATGTCACCGAAAAATAGGTAGGGATGGCGGCCGTTTTCCGGGGCATTTAGCAAGGATATCCAATGCAAGTACACCGTCTCTTGTTAACTATGATTATTTTATTAATTACATATCCCCAAATAAACGAGTGTCGCATGTATGTACGTACCGGCCTCTGGTTCTGGCTCGCGCTTCTCAACCGGAGCATAACCAAGACCACCCTCAACAGGTGGTGGAGCAGCAACACAGCCATGGATGCTGCAGCAATAGCCAAGATGAAGGACAACGACTGCATGGTTGCAAGTTTGGGATGCCGTAAATGGTCAAGTCAGAAAATAGTAGTCAAAAATTATAAGAAAATCAGATGGGATAGGACTAAAGAGTTTGCTGCAGTGGATAGTGGTCTCTGGGGCTAAACAGAGCACGTCCAACAGAGGAGGCATCGCGAATTTATAGACCTTCGCGCGCAACGGGTTTTCGCTCGAGTCGCCCTCAAGGTTTAAGGAATTTGGTGAGACTTTTACTCTCCAGAGAGGATGTTAAGCCAAAATCCAATCCAAACACGAGGCCAGACGATAGGGAACACTCGAGTTTGTCTGAGAACGGATATAATACGACAGGCCAGGGGCTAGATTTCCTGTTAGAGCGCACGGCCTCGAGCCATGCGTTGTTTTTGATGAGATCTAATCTCCAGCATCTTCCTTTTTTGCGTGAGGGATTTCTTCCAAAACTCACTGCCATAATCACCTAGCGGATGGTTCGCTATCAAGTGGCCGTTCTCCGTAACTTTTGAAGAGCGGGCACCTATGAGGATCTCCATCATGATATCCACGAACCCGCCAAACCCTGGGCTTGGGCAGCCTTGAGTTCAGGAAACCGACACCGGGTTCCTTGTGAAACAATGGCAAAGAACGAGGCAAATGTGAAGTGCATGGAATGATGGCAAAACGCTCCTTATTGACAAGCTTCCGCATTAGGGTCTCAGTAAGCAAGGTTAGCCCTAACACCATGCCCGATTAGGCAATTCTGGACGTCAATTGCTGGCGGGAGGTAATCGTCGCCGTGTGATCCTGGAAGCTCATTGAGCCGTCCTTAGAGAGAAACAGAAGCCAGGAAGCTCGAGTTTCAACAGGTTGGAGCCTCTGAGATGAGCGGCTGGCGGGTTCAGCTAGATTAGCCAGATTGACTCTTGCCTCCAGCGCCCCAACGCGACTTTCAAAGCTCAAATCTAGCTATGCTTCCGTCATCAGAAATATCAAGCGATGATCAGAATCTGAGGAAAATCTCAGCATGAATCCTTTTGAAGCCATATGCCTTTCCGAGGATGTAGCTGCGATCGTAAACCGAGTCGCGATGGTTCGGCTACCAGAAATGATGTAGACATTCCCTCTCCCGGACAAGAGCGAGAAAGGTTTCCCAAATTCAGCTAATCATAGTATGTCTTCTGGTAACTGCCAAACCTGTTCGCTCATCGATACGAGCATATAGTTGGCGTATGACTTGAACATGGACTGGGCGATGCTAGAACTCCAGTGTCACTTTTCCGTTCAAGGCACATTTTCAGCCACGTGATCTTGAACACAAAAAACAAATTATTATCGCGTCAAGTTAAAAACTATCATACCTCAATGCCACTCGACCAAAAGAGATCGCCCTCTTGTGGTGAACGGCCACTAGATGGTATGGAATCCCCAAATTCCTAACAGCCTTACTTTTATCTTGATGTTTCAAAGCTCTCTTACCTAGGCTGTCATATGTTTACTTCAGCTTTTAATAAGTTTTTTCATTTATGACCAAAGGGACCCATACTAAGGTATACTGGCCGTGGGCACTTCCTCCAACCGCTATTTCGAGTCCCAGACCAGCAAATTATCCGCAAACTCCTTCACTGGGTTCCGTCGTATGATGGGTTTGTGATCAAGACAAATCCACTTCAACCAACTGCGGCCTCGGATGCAGATGCTGTAGTCGGTGGTGACGATATTGCTGAATGGCAAGCGCTGCAGTCTTCCCTAACATAGCGGATTTTGAACTCCAGGCAACACAGTTTAAAGTAGCGTTTGAGGAACAGAACTGGATAACGCTATATTTATGATATTCATTACCCATAAATTTCGCTTAGTCCTGCAGATTAATTCATGCTGCCTTGGGGAGAATATACGAAAAGAACGTATCACGTGTTGTGGCTTTCGCTAAGAACTCTTCTGCCTGGAAGCATGATTCGCGGGGAGAACAAAAAGCATCATCTTGCGGCCCAAATACGAATCCGTTTGAACCATTTCATTCCCCACTTGAATTATTGCGGTTGAATTTACCTGTTTCCTGAAGCCGCAACGATGGATAACCATGTATGGAGGAGTGGTAGCTGTAACTAAGGGCATTTGCCTAGGCACCCAAATTCAATGCAAAGTTATAAAATTGTCTACTGTCTCTTATCTTCAATTCCTGAAAATTTTAAGTCAATCAAAGCGTGTAGCTTGAAAAAACTCGATTAACATTGTCCATATCCATCATGAAGATTGTGATTGTTGGCGCAGGCATCAGCGGATGCGCGATCTACCTCGCCTTGAAAAAGCGTCTCCCTCGGCCTCCAGCTCCAGCAACGGAGCACCAATTTGTCATCTACGAAGCCTACGACACATCGAGAAATCGTACCTCGCAAAACGCTCCGGGCGAAACCCATTCTGCATCTCTCGTCGTTGGCGGAGGTATTGCCGTCACACCTAATGGGGTCAGATCCTTGGAACGGCTTAATGAAGACTTAGCCCGCGATATCAAACTTGCAGGGCATCCCTTTGGCGTGCAGAAGTTTATGAGCTCTTATGGCTGGGAACTTGCTCGTGTACCCTGCTCGATTGAAAACACACCTTCCATCTCACTAAGCCGTCATGCTCTCTGGAACTGCCTGCGGAATTACGTTCCCGATGACATTATAGTGACGAAGCGCATCTCCAATGTCATTGCTAGCTCGAGCGGGAGAAGCATCATTCAATTTGCTGATGGAAGCCCGGATGATGAAGCAGATTTGGTTATTGGTGCAGATGGGCTGAAAAGTCCCACGCGGAAAGCTCTTTTCCCAGACGCGAAAGAAGACCCTTATCCCCCTCAGTTTGGGTAAGCTGTCTTGTCATTCAACCTAGACTATCAATACTTAGGCTAATATTTCCGCCACAGCGGCCTAGTGGGTGTCGGTGGCTTTGTACAGTCCGAAGAATTCAAGACTCTTATAGAGCCAGGTTCAATGAATTTTGTCTTTGGAAGAAACGGTTTCTTCGGATATTCCTTCGTCCCGTCCCTAGCAGACTCATCCAAACAGACTAGCTCTGTATCGCAATCTGAACCGGCTCCAAGTGATACCGTATTGTGGTGGTCTACGTATGGGATGGATTCATGCCCGGATCCAAAAGCGGTCGACAAAGATGCCGTCCTCCGTGATCTGCGCGGTCGCTTAGACACCTGGAAAGATCCAATCATCCAAAAGATCCTCACGATGGTCACGATCCAAAACATATTTCCCCAAAACTCCACCCCCGAGCTGCCCACATGGACACGAGATGGCGTGGTGCTCATCGGCGATGCAGCGCACACACTTACACCCACAAGCGGACAAGGATCATCCCAAGCCCTAGAAGACGTCGAATGTTTCTCAATGCTGCTCTCCCACTTCTTAAAGAAGACATATGACTCCTTAAATACCTCTGCCGCTTCCCTTGTTCTGGCCGAGAAACAAACCATAACGCAGGTGATGCAGAAACACATGGAAATTCGCAAGCCCCGCATCCACGCAATTAGAGAAAAGGCCAAGCAATTCGACAACAAGAAAAAGGATCTGGGAAAGACGACTGAGTTCTTGATGTACTTTGGCTTGTTTATAATGGGTAAGCCCATCCCTTGTGTGAATGACTCTCGCCAGAGGCTAACCGCATTGAAAAATAGGGAAGCTACCCACACCTTCATGGTTGACTGGAACGTGGGCATATAATATAGCTGACGAGGTCAATCTTGAGCTTGCAAAGATGGAGAAAAGTAATTAGAAAGAAATGATACCCTGGACCCGATTATTCCCCCTATGTTTATGCTTCTGTTGTTTTTCTTTTCTTTCTCATTTTGTTTTCGAGGAAAGTTCGCATTCGCACATAATATTTTAAACCCGCCGTAATTCACATTCATTCGTGTTCTCATACTCTGTACATAAAGATATTCAAATCAACAAATAAAAAGCATAATCATACTCTGACACATGTTAAGCAGAGGACAAACAGCGCAAAGCCCACAGAACATCTGTTTTGTAAGACTAAAATTGTCCTCACCACTTAAATTCCCCAGTTCGCTTAGTTTGTTACAATCCACCTCTTCCCATCCTCTCAATTGAACTCATGATACCACTGCGTGGTGCCAAAGGTGTCTTGCTCGGAATTCCGCTCACGCCCTTGTCATCTTTGCTAGGACCTCTTACGTGACCGCCAGGCATACCAAATCTCGGAGCTTTCGGTGTCGGCGCAGCAGATGGGCGAGGTCGAATCCCACTCGGACCATGGGGAAAGCGGGCAATATTACTCATGGGAGGAACGTTCTCGTTCGACTGAGAAGGCGTTGGCTTGTCGATAAGCTCGAATGTAGGTAGGCTCATCGGCATAGGTTCTTGTTCCTGGGAATGTTCCATTCGCGGTACAGATAGTGCAGGGTCCGCATGCGGCGGAGGCGGAGGTGGCGTGTCTTCCTCCATTTCCTGCTGCAGACGCTGTGGCTGTTGCTGTTGCTGCATAGCAAAAAATTCGTCCACAACGGCGACTAGTTCGCCTTTCTCAGCTCGTTCATTCTTCAATTGTTCACTGAGTAACTCATTATCTTGCTTGACAGAGAGCATTTCTTGTTCGAGGCCTTTGACTTTAGCTTCCAGGACGCGCTTTTCTGCTTCCAAGCTTTCGTGTTCACGCAAAATCGTGGCATCACCACTCGACATACCTGAATGGACACTGGACGCGAGTGTGTCTCGATCGTTTCGCAGCCGTTCATTCTCTTCCATTGCTTCCTTAAACTTTTTTTCTGCTTCTCTAACCCGCTTCCCCCATCGGGCTTCATAGCTTTTTTTCAACGCAGCGACTTTTGTTTCGTGTTTACCTTTGTAGAGTGTATGCAGCTCACGCGCTACCTTTTCAACTGCATCTTGAACTTCTTTGGCTACCTCGTCAGCTGTTTTAAGCTGGGCATCCGAACTTGTACTGATACCCTGTTGAGGTGTGGCGCTTCTAGCAGCTGAAAGCTGGCTCTGTACCTCAACAACTTTTCTCTCTAGCCGCTCTTTCGATTTCTCAGTTTCCTCAAGCCTTTCAGCTAGCCTCTTCCTTTCACGCTCTCCATCTACGATTTCTGCCTTGACGCTTCTCAAGACGCTCTCCATTTCCTGCCCACGTCGTTCCCATTCCCGTTGTTCTGACTCCACTGATTCTCTGCGTGCTGCCTCATTACGCACCTCTTCAAGTGCCTCGCCAACACGGCGCTCAGCGTCAGCGACAGCTTCCTTCAAGCTTGCAACTTCGGCATCTCTTCCGCTCAAAGTCGCTTTAAGGGAAGAAATTTGAGATAGAAAGGATGATTTTAAAGACTCCAGTTCCCTTGGGGTGATGGTTGGGATTGAGCGTGGTGTAGGGGCAGGAGGGATGTCAAAATCTAGCAAAGAGAGTTTGGTCGGAGATCGGAAACGTTCGGCAGCCTTTACCGGGGAACCGCGCAAATTACGACGAGCAGGGGAGACATAGCTATTTTCAAGGGTATTTTGTCTGTGAGAAAAGCCATTGAGCTGATCGGTAAAATCAAGTAAATTTGGAGATTCATCAATTCGAGGATATTTTCTACCAGGGGCTGGAGAGCCATAGTCGCCACCATGATCAGGCCAGCCATTTCGTCTGTAATGCTGTTGAGCAGTTCCTGGTGTTTCCAAGGTTGAGTCTCTGAGCTTCGTCGGGGAAACTGCTTTCCTGGGACTAAGTGTAGGTTCCCTGGCCCGTTTCAATGGAGAATCTGCTCTCAGCTTCGCAAAGAGGGTCATATCAACATTTGAAACGGCTGAAAAAGTACTCAGGCACGTGTCATCTCCGACATTGTGATTTACCTGGGCGTGACTTCCTATATCATCGGCGAGAGGGTCTTCCTTTTCTTCATCAGCGTGGTAAACGACACTCATATTTTCATGGTTCACAGTCATACTAGAGACTTTCCGAACTTGAGGTTGCCCGATATGATGGTGGATAACACTGCTATCTGTGTCAGGGGTACAGCCAATCCCGTTTTGTTCATCCATGGAGGGGGTGTTTTCCGTTATCAGTGCAGGTTCCATTGTGTCGATGGTGTGCTCATCCAGGCTAACATCCTCGTCGTTCATATTAACATCTTCCTGGCCGTCAACGTCTGTGGTATCGCGTGATGGCTCGGCATCTTGCCGAGGCGTTATGCTTCGCGTTAGGCCTGTATGCTCTACTGTCTCTTGGAACGGTGAGCTGGGCGGGCCCGCTTCAGATATTTCCTCTTCCACCCCATGCAGAGGTGGCGAAGGTGCGTGTAGATCTTGGTTTAAAGGAGAAAGATTCTCGTCATAAATTGGAAAACCCTTTCCTAAACTTCCAGTCGGGCTGTTGATGGTCGGTTTCGAATCCCCAGGGAAGGAATCAGCAAGCGGAGACCGAGCATTTTGTTTTGAGGAAGAAAGCGGAGATAGAACCGAGAACGGACTCGACATCGCTCAGAATTATGCGTATCTCGAGTTGGAATAGGTTATGACGGACGCTGTGGCGTTGACCATGAGCATAGTTCCTGTAGAAGTTGTAGGCTAGGAAAAGAAAGGAAATGAAGCTTACCCTTCGCTATCTCAACAACATTAATTTCACTTTAAAGAATGCTAAAACGCTACCGAGTGGTCAAGATAGCTGACAGAAATGAGCGACGTGATGAGGCCGGAGAGACTGCTGACGGGTTTGAATGTTTTGATCGCAAGGTCAAAAAGCATCCGCATAGCAACTAGAAGTAAACAAACCTAATACCGATTCGAGCCCCATCAAGGGCTTAGGGCTACGCTAGCAAACTCTAATCGATACTTCGGCTTCTTGGCGCCAACGTCCATGATTTTGCATTGTATGTAACGTCCGAGTCCAAGTTGGAATATCTGAGAGGATGCTTCGGCAAGATGCAACTGCGGTGCTCCATTCTCGGGGACTGGTGTGCTGGCTGGTTGGTTGGTTGTCGGTCTGGTTCATTTACGGGCATCCAGGCAGATGACCTTCTCACTTTGCTATCGTTCAAGGCTGGAATCGGAAGCGGTTGAAAACCTTCCGCAGACCCGATTCGAAAGATAGTGGCAAGCATGGCATCCAGAGAGTCAAACTGGGAACTCAAAAATTTGACCTTGCTTATCAGTTCCTCAAAATGCTGTGTCTCACTGTCTCACTCCTTGTGATCAAACCCGCATGGTGTGCTCGGTCGTCTCCACCTCATGGAAACTAGCATAAGTTCCGAATACGGTACTTACTTGTTGTGTTTATGTTTAATTTACCCCGGTACATGTCACCGTATGCAGCTGTTTCTTTAATAACGGTACATAGATGTCAGGTGGTATGGTGGTATGTAACTTTCATCGTACCGTTGGCCGCCACCCGTTCAATTTCGTTTCCCGCCCGGCTTTCCCTTTTCTGCAGCTCTGGACCCTCGCCGCCCCGTGTTTCCTTTTTCTCTCCAGGTCTTTTTAAAAACACCGCTCACTCTAACCCCTCGCCCTCGAACGACCCGTCTTTCCTCTGAATTTTGTAACCAACTTTTGCTATCAAAGAAGTTCAGCAAGATCAAGTTCAACAGACGTCATCGGCTAGGTTGAAACCTGCTTGACGATCAAACTTTTCTGAGGTTGTGCTTTGGTTGTAAGGGCGGATATTCTGGATTCTGAGAAGTCTCGGGAACTGTCTGCTGCCATTGCTTGGGAGGATTGCCGTAAGAATCATTGTATTTCCTAAAGAACATGAGATTAACACGTCAAAGAGGCCATTCCCCTTCTCACTCTCCAAATAACTCCGACCAAGGTTTTCCGTCTCTCCAGCTCTTCATCCTTGGTAAGTGTGCTCGTAGCGTGCCTTCCTCGCCAATACCTACTAACTACTCTGCTTGCAGCAATATGTCGCTTTGCCGAGCCCATCGCTTTGACCTCCATATTCCCATACTCATGGGTTATGGTTAGGGACTTCGAAATCGGTGATAAAACCAGCGCCTCCTTCTATGCCGGTATCTTGATTTCTGCTTTCTCCCTTGCGGAGAGCCTGACGGGAATGTTCTGGGGTGGTCTCTCTGATAAGGTCGGTCGCAAACCAGTCTTGCTCTTTGGCTGCTTTGGAACAATAGTTTCACTACTTATTGTTGGATTCTCGACCAATTTCTGGGTTGCACTACTTGGTAGAATTGTTGGAGGCATTTTGAACGGGAATATAGGGGTTATTCAAACCATGGTCGGCGAGTTGGTCAAGAAGCCAGAATATGAGCGTGCGTTTTGCTCCCCTCTATTTGACGCTGCTTTACATTTTGTCAATTGCTAATTCCGTATTTTAGCCCGAGCATATGCAATTATGCCATTCGTTTGGTCTATTGGGACCATCGTTGGCCCAGGTATGTTAACTGATGTCTCTGTTGCCTTCGATCAACAGCTACTAACAGGCAAGCACAGCCATCGGAGGTACTTTTTCCAAACCCGCTGAAACGTTCCCTTCTTTTTTTCCCAGTTCTGGATTATTTGGCATCTTCCCGTACTTACTCCCTAACCTTATCTGCTCCGTGCTACTTTTGATCAGCATTGTTGCCGGGTACTTATTTCTCCATGAAACCAACCCGGATATGCAGACAGGATATGTACAGGTGGAAGCCCATGAAGATACCGATTTTGGTGCTCCTTTGGCTGCAGTTGCCACTGCAGGATCCCTAGCTTGCGCGAGTGCGGATTTGAGAGCAAAATCTTACGGTACCTTTAATGACGTTGCCTTGCATGAAGACGAGGAATGGCACGTGAACCCTGACGGGAAACTCCTACATCCATCAAAGCCCCCAAAGGTCTTTACTCGTCCGGTGATTATGCTGGTGATTGCATTGGGAATATTTACTTACCACTCCATGACATACGATCATTTGCTTCCCATATTCCTTCAAGACGAAAAGCGGGATCCGGCCAAGGGCCGAACGTCGTCGCCTCTTTATATACCCGGCGGCCTAGGATTGTCCACTCAGGCTGTCGGGTTGATTATGTCCATTAACGGAATTATTGCGCTCGTGATCCAGGCAGTCATATTTCCAATTTTCACGGAATGGCTAGGCGTCTGGAACGTCTTCGTCCTGGTAACGGTCCTTCATCCGATTGCGTATTGCATAGTCCCGTTTCTCGCCTTTATTCCGTCTGGAACGCTATATCCTGGGATATATACTTGCCTCACGATTCGGAACTTCTTTTCGATCCTTGCCTACCCCGTTTTGCTTATCCTTATTAAACAAGCCAGCCCATCAAATTCGGTACTAGGAAAAATTAACGGATTAGCCGCGTCGGCCGGGGCTGCATGCAGGACGGTTGCTCCTCCAGTTGCTGGGTACCTTTATTCCGTCGGATCTCGCATTGGATTCACAGGGGTTGCTTGGTGGGGTAGCGCCTTAGTTGCTATTATTGGCACAATGCAACTCTGGTGCATGCATCCGAAAAAGTATGCTTTCGTCTCAATTACTGCAGGCGCACCGTGTTGCTATCGACAACACACTGAAGAGGCCGTTCCAGAGGTTGTACATGTGAGTGTTGATCATGAGGATGGCTTGTAAGCGGATTTCCTTGCTTGAGCTTGATACCCTTGCTGCGTGTTTGACCCCATGATTAACGGATCTCCTCACATATTACGTCATTTGTTGTCTGGTTTAGCCATCTTAGTTTCGATCTAGTTTTTTGGGTCATTTCTAGTTACTGCCTTGTCTGTTGTTGATGTGGGTTTACTGTTCTAAGCTGGTGTAATGTTCTAGGTTCATGCTTCTGTTCAGAATTATGAGGTCGATATGGATGCTTGTAGCTAAATAAGTACGTAGGTAACTAGTTTATTGTGTGGATCAAAATGTTTTGAGAAATAACTCATAATGGGAATCTTGAAAAAGTCCCCCCTCGTGGAGATCTGAATGCTTAAAAAGCCATCAAAAAGATAAAGCCGAACGCGAGGGTCGAACTCGCAACCTTGTGGTGATCAGTCAGTATAAGAGCCACACGCTCTACCGATTGAGCTAGCCCGGCTGGCGGATATCTTGGCGAAAGCCCACTGACAATTTCTCCCACCGTTCCTCTGAATATATACAGTAGAATGTCGATATATTCTAGCTTCTGTAAAGTAAGTCTAACACGCCTCCGTCTTCTAAGGATATATATGTCATCCCGTCATCCGCTACCGGAAACGCCTGATGAGCTCTATGCATTTTGTCGCGAGGAATTTCATGAAGTGAATAGTGTAAATAACTTGCTTAATTGCCATCCTCGCGCGAGGAGATGGGCATGTATAGTCGTCTTTCGCGAGCGGCCTACAGCATCGGGGTCGTATTAGCAAGTGGTAGTTCCCCAATGGATCGACCGAATCATGTAACTTGAAGTTTTCAAGGGCAATTTCGTACCTGAATCCACCGTTCCGCCCAGGGTTTCACCGCTGCCCAGACTAATAACGACACGGTTGCGATTATGAATATGAATACCACAGCTTTATCTTTGTTGGATTCTCGCTCTAAGCAATCGAGCCAGTCAGATGCAAACATTATTTTTTCCTTCGCGCTAGAGTAAAGAAAGAAGGGGGCGGTCACTCACGGAAACAAGTCGTCACGATATCTTCCTCCTTCACACCCTTGCACATGGGCAGTTGATAGTCCATGCAAAACTTCCGATTGCAGTCATTACAATTGGCCGCACGGAATTTCTTGTCATCCTTACCAGCAGCACCTTTGTTCTTGTTCTCCTCGGACATTGCTGGCTGTGCAGTTGCCGCATCGTCTCCGAGCAAAGACGCAGCGAATATCGAACGTTTATCTGGGTTAGGTTTCGAGGAGGTGTGAGGCTTGGGTGGGCCAAGCGGGATGATGGTGCTGTTGGAAAAGCAGGTACATTTGCAAAAGGAGGTTGGTGCTGGGTGAAGCTTTGGTTAGTTGAATGGGTGCAGTTACAAGCTTTCGGGAAGGGTACGACGTACTGACGGCGAGAGCGAAGGTTAATAAGGATAAGAAGAATAAGAGAAAGAGAGAGATACAACGGCTTCGTATTATCATTTTTGGATGTATGTCTGTATGTGCTACAGGATGAGTTGCTGCTTCTGTGGCACTGACAAGCTCACGACCTTGACGTGATCGGCGGATGATCCGGGGAGCCTTGGCAGCTGTCACGGGCTTGACCAACTAAGTTCAACGCATCAAGCTTTCGCTCTGTCCTCTTCTTCAAAAGATAGTGCTCCATATACGGTACCTAAAACTGCATTAACTGCATAACTCCGGATTGGTAGGAGTAGCGCAAAAGGTCTATAACTCATATAACGGCATAGTCCGGTATCATCCAACATTGTGGGGACAGGCAAACAACGAGTCTAGAGACATCATCTATAACCGGAGCATTTGATTACAGAAAGCTAGGTTAGGAGATGTTTAGGGTTTGCAAAGGACATTTTTGAGCGCTACATGCGTTTTAGGGGCGACCACATTGCAAGATTATCGCCTTCCCCGCCGCCTATTTTCTCTCTGCCTCTTTTCCTTGCCTGCTTCTCTCCGCCTCTTTTTCCAAGCACGATTATTGTCCCCTCTATTCTCCCAAAACCACTGCGCAAATTCGCTTTCTTCATTGGTATCTAGTCCTTTTTGCTCCGGAGCCTTTGAAGGCGATTTCCTGTTGCCGGAAATTGTATCACCTGGCTCCGCGTCCTCATCCACGTCTTCACCCTCCTCTTCTTCCCCAAACCTCATTTTATTGACCGCAACCGTGTCAGGCGTAGGCGCACCGCTGCGTAGAGCACGGATTTGTAGATCTCTTTTGGTAAAAGGGGTTTGTGGCCCAGCAGCGATACCGTCAGTTGACGTGTGAACACCAGTTGCATCGTCGCTATCATGTTCAATGTCGCTATTTTCCTCAGCGTTGCCGAAAAAACTAAATGCTGTATTGACTTCTAACTGCGGTTTTCCAGCCGGATCTTGTGCCTCTGGGGCGGGGCGTTTGAATAAAGCTTCTAGCGGGTGGACTTCTTTAGGAAGAAGCTTAGACTCTGGGTTCGCGCTACTCTCATGGGTTGCCTTCGTGGGGGTTTCGGGTCTGCTTCTTGTTTCCTCCTCAGGCCCGGAATCATCATCTGCAGACGATGAGCAGGGGTCATTGTCTCTGTTGTCGATAGATGGTTTGTTTGAAGAGGTGTCATGCGTGATGTCTACAGAATTGGGTATCACGTTTTGCTTTTGGACAACAATTCCTTCGTCTGATGACCCAGAAACATCTTCCGAGCTTTCTTCAAGTGCCGAAGCACCTTTAATATCCACGTTGGCTGCAGTAGCATTGTCACCGGAGTTAAACTTCAAGCGGGATATCGACCGAAGGGTAGTGCCGGCCTTTGTTGGCCTTTTCTTGATGATATCGTCGTCAGAGGATTCCCCTTCAGATGAAGACCCGCTGGAGGAAGTCTCGTCTTCGCTACTTATTGTTGCGTTTTTCCTTCGTGGCCCTATTCGACTTGTGAGCTCGGGTTTCCTTTTCACTGAAGGCGCTTCTTTCACGTTCCCACTTCGATCAATCCACCCTTTTCCGTCTACATATTCACTAGTAAGGGTTCTTGTTGAGGAGTCTTCGCCAGCTCTTAAGAAGCTTGGGTGGGCAGTCAACTTTTCGAATTCGTGGACAACAACGCCAGCAGCCTCAGATGACTTTGTTTTTCGTGTTTTATCCCCCTTGGTAAGACCCCCTTTGTTTGGCGGAGGTACAAGCCGGAATAGACATTCAGAATTATTTTTATGCTTAGATTTCTGGACTTTCTTGCGCTGGCCATCCGATTTATCGTCATTTTTACTCGATTTCCCTGAGCGTTTTTCGTTGGCAGGCACTTCGGTCCATCCTCGCTTTACACGACGTTCGGAGGGCAATTCATACCCTTCAATCGCATCATCGCCCGCTTTTCTTTTTTTGGGCATAGTGAAATTTCTAAATGATTTTGACAGCGAGCGAGTAGATAGGTTTTCCGGAGGAGGCAGTTCGGTTTTTAGTCTCGCTTCTTGGATTTGTAGTTTTTTGCCTCTCAAAATTGAACCGTTCAGCTTCTTGACTAGCTTGTCTGCTTCAGCTACAGGCAGTGTTACATAGCCATAATTGTTCTCCGGAAAGGTCTGGATCGTGTGGAGGGAGATGTCTGTTGCGAGAGAACGAACGGTAGGATGGAGTATAGTATTGAGGAGCGCGCAATCCAGCGGGGTAATGTGGAGTCTTTTCACTTCAAAGACGGACATTGGTATTGGAAATTGAGTGAAGCTAAAACTATTGTAAGCACCCTTTGTGTTTGCAGGCCATGGCGAGCGTGCTCTTTTCAACCTCACCAGCGCAACCCTCAACAGCTTCACCGATTTCGTTTTCACGGCGTCAATCCTCCGGCCAATCACATCGACTGACCGTGACTAGTTTACATAATCACACACGCTGATGTAAGCGCCTCCCGCCACCGCCAAAACGGGCGAAACCCAAACGGCAACGAAACGAACGAACGAACGAACCGCCTGTCTCTCTCTCAGTCAGGGAGGCAAAAATCGAGTTTCTCCGGAGAAGCTGCCCGACAGCTTTCACATCTCCCCAAAGCCGCCGTTGGGCCTCAATTTGGGATTCCCAGCCAGAGTCCAAGTTTGCAAATTCGTTACTTGTTCTCAATGCCGACCCTGTCGTCATCCATGTCAATGTGGGTGGACCGATGATCTCCTACACTTTATTATATTGTTACGAAATTGCTCAAGGTGCAGTCGCCATCGCTTGCTTTCGACGTTTAATAGGGTCATATTGCCCGGTTCCATGTGAATCTGGACTCATCCTCACCGCATGACTCGAAACCTAACTCATTCTCTGCCAACACTCCTTATCTCTTCAACTCCAACGATCCATCACCATCAACCAGTTCTTACATTGCGTGTTGCTATGGCGTTTCTGCTATAACTTGCACGTAACCTTGGTTCATATGGCCCTTTCGCTTCCGTCTAACGCGGAGTACGTTCAACGGTTACGGTATCTCTATTGTCCGTGCACCTGCTTCGGCCCGCCATATTCACCTGAGCAGTCCCAGTGGTCCGGACATACACCGGAACCTCGGATTTCCCCCCTTATTTATTTATAGAAGCCTCAAGGAGTATAGCCCCGATATCTCACCTTCATTCTTTTCACTGGTCACCAAGGCCTTTCATATTCATATCCCCGACCCTTTGGATCTCACCCCCTTTTCGCCATGGGCAACGCTTCAACGAGGGAGAGCCGGTCCTCCCATGACATCCCCGCTCGCCATTCCCGCGGCGGCTCAGCCGCTTCTGCATTAACCTATGAACATTATAGATCTTCTGAAAATTCTCATGGAGGCAGCTCGTCCAGGCCTCTTCGCGGTGGTCGCCCCGAATTTGCGCTTCTCAGTCTTGCCTCGGATCGAGAGCCTGTGGAACATCGCCGTGAAACAAAGCAGGAAAGGGAAGCTCGCAAACGAGAAAAAGAAAATGCAGCGAGAATCAAAGAGCGTGAGCGGAGCATGAAGGAAGAACATGTTGATGGTGGTTATTTAGTCACTCAAGGTGTCTACGTTGGTCCGGAAGACTACAATAAGGCAGTCGTGAGACAGTTGATGGTATTATCCCTACCAAAAACAAAACTATTTTGTTACACACTTGCTTATTGGTGATGACATTAGGTTGAACGGCGCCTCGCTCCGTTTTGGCGAGGCTTGAATGATTTCTCGGATTCGTGGACAGAGCATCAATTGATGGCTGCTGCTAGAGGAATACCAATCCCCGCTCCTGATGAGGTTCCTCCAGAACTAGAATATAAAATGCCTTCAAAGTCTACCGAGGAGAGACAGTTGACTGAAAAAACTCTAAATACCCTTATGGTTCCTATCACATCGCGATCTCAATCTTACAATTCAGATGCTTCGTCAGTCAATCGTGCACTCTCTCCTCCGAGGTCACCTGGTACCTTAAGCCCAACAAGCTCTTTCTTCAGAGGGCGTGCCAAAACATTGGCGTCTCTAACCACATCTTCCAAGACCAATATTGCTGATATGGCACCCCGTGAGATACAACTACCCAAGGATCCTTTTGTTAATGGGCAACCAATTGAAGCATACTTATACAAGGATGCAGCCGAATGTCCCATCTGTTTTCTTTACTATCCCCCTTATTTAAACAAGACAAGATGTTGCGATCAGCCAATCTGTTCGGAATGTTTTGTCCAGATAAAGAGACCCGATCCTCACCCTCCAGAGCACCATGATCCAAGCAATTCCGAAAACACACCACCAGACGGGCCTGAGGCTCAACTGGTCTCAGAACCTGCGGCTTGTCCTTTTTGTGTCCAACCCGAATTCGGCATCACGTATGCGCCTCCTCCATTCCGTCGAGGGCTAGCTTACGCGCTGAATTCGAACATGCATGCTCTTGCAACTTCCTCGGCTGCCTCTTCAGCTTCATCTTTGGTGTCTGGGGGTGTCAACCCCGCTAACAGACGACGTGCTGTATCCATATCTGCTGATTCACCTACTGTGATAACTACCGATAAGGTTCGCCCAGATTGGGCCACAAAACTCGCTGCAGCGAGAGCCCAAGCTGCCAGAAGGTCCGCAGCTGCCACCGCCCTCCATACTGCTGCATACTTGATGAATGCTCCTGGAGGTTCTGGCGAGCCTAGGAGACGTGGTATGCTAAGACGAGCAACTGGTCAAGATAGCCCAAGTAGTAGGACCGGATCTCCGCACCTAAGTGCACTCGCGTACTTAGCTGAACGGCGAGCCATTACAGATCGCGAAAATGAATCCCCAGGGGATAGCAGTATTAACATTGCCCCGCCTCGTGCTAGTTCTCGCCGTAGTAGGATCGATGAATTAGAAGAAATGATGATGATGGAAGCTATCAGGCTAAGCTTAGCGGCGGAGGAAGAACGGCGAAAGAAGGAAGAGAAAGAGGCTAGAAAGGAAGTTAAACGCCGAGAGAAAGAAGCTAAGAAAGCCGAAAAGCAAGCAAGGAAATCGGGGCTCTATAGCAATAACCCAAGCAACCTTGCATTAAACAGCCAGTCAAGCAACCCTGTTCAAGCAGGGAGTAGAGAAAACTCTGACCTCGACACATCCACGAATAAAGGCAAAGGTGTAGATCGATTGGAGCCCAGGTCTGGATCATCGACTGGAGCAGGCTCGTCGACGGAACCGCCGAAAGTTGATGTCAAAGGCTTCAATGGTGAACAATTCAACTTGATGCTAGAGGGTCCAAGCAAAAAGACGCATCTTCGCCACGTCTCCAGCGCCTCGTCGTCAAATTCTTCCCTTGTTGAATCCGCTTTTGGAGAATCCATCGGTTCTGGAACACCACATAACGGGTCCAGTTCAAATTTAGCCACAATCCATGGGTTTAGAAGCCTTGCTGCTATGATTGACGACACCGCTTCTAGCGACCCTAATGAAAATACGAACCATCCTGCGAGTAGCGAGCAAGCAACGGCGGCTCCAGGGTCTGAAGAGCCATGTGGAAATTCTCCGACAAAAGACGCGGATGAACTAACCGTCCTCTCGTCTTCACCATCTCTAGAGCGGAAAGATACTCTCGGTAAAGAAGCACATATGTCTTCAACAGAAGTGCTTCCACAATCAAATGTCGGCACTACAAGTTAGGCGCTTCATGTGGTGAATTACCAACAAGTTCCGGTCTGGTACAAAACTTCTTTTTTCCTTTTGGAGTTCCCGATCAGATATACTGATACTGTCACCTAGCCTGCCATAGGTTGCAACCTTCATGTCAAAGTTCGGTCCAAAAATTTGTTTCCTTTTTTGGTTTCCCTCGCGCCTTTTGAACCCTGTACTCTAGCTGAGGGATACTCTGGAGTTTTAACGCACTGATGAGGAGTTTCTTGGGATGCGGGAATGCAGGCGGTATCGAGTACTTTCCTCTTTGATGATAGTTGTTAGCATGAAGGGTTTTTCATTAGTATGTGCGGAGTAAAGGTGGTAGTCGTTCTCTTTCTCTCTTTTTTCTGCTGACAATGATTCTGTTTTTTAACTTCCATCTGCTGTTCCCAGGATCAACTGTAACTGAAGACGCGGTCTAAGTTCTGGTCACATACACGAATTACTGCTTGCTTCGGTAGAATTGAATCTTCATAGGAATCTACTCTCTGACACTTTAGGCCTTTGTTTTTGTTTTCGAGGCTTTTTTGATCAAATTGGCAGCCGCTTTCTCTCGCCAACGACCGCATTCAAATTCAAAACCTCTGGTTGTGAATCGGGGGCCAAACTTCGTTCTATCTGCCCTGAAGAAGGTTTTCAATGTATTCCCATCATAGCTGCTATCGTTTCTAGTGTGACAAGAAATAATATTATGACATGGCAGTTATGCATTTATCAACTGGTAAGATGAGAGAGGTTCTAATGCTGTGAAGCTCACAACGAGGACTAGACCGAATTGGAATTGGACTCTTGCCGCTATTCTTTTCACTTGGAGCTGCAAATACAAGTGTAGCTAACCAACTAGCACTACTTAGCAA
This sequence comes from Amauroascus verrucosus, assembly GCA_001430935.1. Classification (NCBI taxonomy): domain Eukaryota; kingdom Fungi; phylum Ascomycota; class Eurotiomycetes; order Onygenales; family Onygenaceae; genus Amauroascus; species Amauroascus verrucosus. The sequence continues at coordinate 319,600 of LJPJ01000065.1, forward strand.
TCATGGCAACAAACGGCAAGAATAAATAGTTAAAAAGGAAGGTAATTACGTGTGTTCTGCGGCGAAGATCTGCAGCCACCGCTCTCCACATTGTAACTGTTGGAGAGGGTAACTATTACCAACAGACGGCAAGCAACCAAGTCTCCGGGCAACCGTCGTGGCGTGATTCTTCCAGTTCGCTGTTCCCGAGCCGGCAGAATGCTGCTGCCCAATGATTTGAGTTCTCTCCCGACCGGCTGATCACGATGATTGCACTCATCGCCGCGGCCTGCTCGCTGGAGAATCAATTCTGTGGCAGGGAATTGCAGTCCATCTTCGGCCGCAGCGATGGCTCTTACGTAGTCATGTCTATTGGGACCAATGCGGGCACATCCCAAGCTTGCCTAAGATGGCAAAGCTACTATCAAATCCCCCTTTTATATGGGGCTTACCAGAAACTAGCTCAAGCACCAAGCGCTCTTCAATTGTGCCTGTTTAGCTCCTACGCTTCCCTACTTCATCCCATCTACTATTTAACCACAATAACCGCCTCTTCTGCCCTTCTAGGCCATTGCTCCTCCATTAAACTGATTCCATGCTCTTCTCTTCCATAACCTTCTCTATTCCTGTTCATACCAGATAGTTACCATGGGAGTCCTGATGGAAAGTGAAGACCGCGACGTTGCGTTCACAAAAGCCTTGCATGGCAACTCCGCTGAGGCGCGAAATTCCTTCGTTTCTATATTCAAAAAAGATAATGCTGCGCATCGTGAGATCACTAGCCAATATGTACGCCGCTGGCAGAACGAAAATGGCTCGGATGCCCTCACTGAGGAAGAGGCCCGGACCGAAAGGAAAACAAAGTATATGGGCTTGGTCAATAAGTGAGTGTGTAATTACCACCTTAGCCCATTGGCTACGGTTCCCTCACTCAGCGAAAAATTTGTGAATAAATTGCTAACTCTTCTGAAATGGCAGTTATTACGACCTTGTCACAGATTTCTATGAAGAAGCTTGGGCTCGATCTTTCCATTTTAGCCGCTTCGCTGTTGGAGAGCCGTTCCTACAAGCTCTTGCTCGCCATGAGCATTTTCTCGCTCATAAGCTTGGCCTTCATGAAGGGATGAAGGTGTTGGATGTTGGCTGTGGTGTTGGGGGCCCGGCTAGGGAAATTGCTACCTTTACTGGATGTCAAGTGGTTGGGCTCAACAACAATGGTTATCAAATTGCCCGTGCAATACGTCACACCGCGACGGAAGGCCTGAACGACCAAGTTTCATTTGTAAAGGGTGATTTTATGGTCATTGCTTTTCCTATTTGTCCTGCTTATTCATGGGTGAGAGTTTCAACTAATCAACTGGCTGTAGCATATCGCTTTCCCCGATAATTCATTTGACGCTGTTTATGTCATTGAAGCAACAGTCCATGCTCCGAGCCTTCAAGGGGTATATGAACAAATCTTTCGAGTCATCAAACCTGGAGGTCGATTTGGTGTCTATGAATGGGTGATGACAGACAGGTTTGACGAGTCGAACCTTGAGCATCGTGCCATCCGGCTAGGAATTGAGCGCGGCAACGGTATTGTCAACATGCCGAGTAAGGCTAGTGCCGTTTCGGCGATGCACGCAGCTGGTTTCGTCCTTGAACATGAAGAAGATCTTGCAACCCGGCCGGATCACATCCCTTGGTATTACCCAATCGCCGGTGAGCTTCAGCACACACGATCTCTGTGGGACATGCTTACTGTCCTACGCATGACCAAATTTGGGCGAGTTGTAGTGGGCCAAGTATTGAAGACGTTGGAAACCGTTCATTTGGCGCCATCTGGGACGGCAGAAACAGCTAACGAGCTTTCGGACGGTGCCGATAACATTGTCAAGGGGGGAAGACTTGGTTTGTTCACACCAATGTATTTCATGATTGGAAAGAAACCGCTGGTATAGACTGTTTATTGTAGATGGGTTTACTGAGGGCTTATACTATGTATAACCTATGTGTTATCGGTGTTCTCTCGTATTCTGAATATGAAGGCTTGCTAGCTTGGTATGGAGCTAATAGAGCGCTGAAAAACAATGGATTCGGGAGTAAATCCCTTTTGGCTATCTATTCAAGGAGGCGTGGAACAAAAGTCTACCTAAGTCGCGGTAACTGGTGATTGCAGCTATTTTTGGCTCGCCAAAAAAAAAGAGCATGTCTCAGGATATTCCCTACGCCCTAGGATCTTAGCCCTGCCTGTCTCTATGCCACAATCCAAGGTGGTCCACGGTATCGCGTCGAGAGGCCATCAAACCTGTGTGCCACTCGACTAGAAGAGAACATCCGCTAGTGGTGAGCCCAGTAGATGGTATGATATATCCCGTAGATTTGACTGGCCCGTGATGGCCTTTTGGACGGCCTCGGAGACGACAGTCTACTGCTATCAGCGACTATACGCGACAACGAAGAGACGCGAGAGACGCAAGACACTCACCGGTACGCAGCGACAGTAGCGCAGAAGGGTATCAAAACAATCAACAAGCAGTGCATATCCCTCATCGCCTGTCGAGCACAGTGACTCAACGCTGGCAACAACGCAGCTACAGCGACACAACAAGCTCTAGCAGATTGCATACAGTATCGCTGCTTCACCAGGCGACACTCGACAAGCCTCAAGCAGTGAGGACAGCAACTCGACGCATAAACATGCAATCGTCGACGGCAGACGTCAGCGGCCCTTGATCACCGATCTACAGTCGCTGTATCAAAAACAGTCAAGGTATTACTTCCAGTGTCATTGAGCATTGTGACATCGATCGAGAATACAGGAGATGATAAGAGACCCGGAACTGGTCTTACTCGTGCGAATATCTAACGGATTCAATGGTATCAAATGTGTGTACGATCAAATCTTTCCTAGAAATCTAACTAACCTCATGTTTTAAGGGCTTAGTCGAGTGGATAGTAATTGTATTTCGTGCGATGTGCGAGTTGCTCATTCAAAGACTAAAGGGAGGTTGAATGTAAGCGAGCCAGCCAGTCTTCACAAGAATGGACTAGGCAAAAACACCTACATAGACTGAAAGGGCTTTGGCTTGATAGCTGGAATCATAGCCCGTGAAGATAGTTGCTGGCCATAACCTAGATTGAAATGAGGGTAAGCACAGTGGGTAGATAGATCATTTTGGGGGAGTTAGGGTGACGGAAAGTACATCAACCCCGTATGGCCGCTTGAAATCAATATTCTTATGGAGGACAGCTTTGCCATCCTGAATCCATTTAAATCGTCCTGGAAGTTCATTGATACAATTTGATAGCAGTTTGGAGATCTATCTTCTGAGGTTCATATCGCGTCGAGAGAAACCATCAACCTGTGTGCCACTCGACTAAAAGAGAACGTCCTCTAGTGGTGAGCCCACTAGATGGAATGATATCCCGTAAATTCTTGAGTTCTTGACAGTTCACTGGTGGCAAGGTCGTCAATTATGGCCTGCAACTCTGTAATACGTCCTGGGCACATCCCACTGAATGGGGAAGGGGCATGAAGACAGCGGGCTAAAAGGGCGGGACGACATGAGGAGGAGGAACTGGCTAATGAAGTTAGCACACAAAGAAATATTTCATTCTCCTTAGAGATTTACTTACCACAAGCCGAGGGGAGTGTGAAGGTCTGAATGGCACAAGGACTGAACATAAACGAATATCAACCCTAGCACAATGAGAACTGGAAAGAAGTTTATTCTCTAATTGTGCGCCTATAAACAAGAATACTAAACTGAAGAAGAAGAAGAAGAAGTTGCACTACTTATACTTAATGTCTCATGTCTTGGCCATATTCACTCTAGCTCACATCGCACTCTCATAGACTCCTCACATCACTTGCTTAGCATTAGCATGTGGCGCACCATTCTTGTCTACATATATTCACCCTAGATAGGTACTATGTTCCATAGATTGGGCAGATGAATACACACTCATCCTTGTTCGCCTCAAACTATAGGTACAACATTGCCTATCACGACGGAAGAATAATTATATGTTGAAATAGTGGATTAAAGTTAAGTGTCGGCGTAGGTACTATCTGAGCCGCAATAGAAATAACTTTTCCTGGTTGAGCGGAAGTCGCGCTGCCGTAAAATCCGAGCTTAAAGCAGCCAGAATCCACGCTGAGAAAGGACTAGTGTATAACGCTGTATGAGGCTCTTGTTACTTCAGCAAATGTTTCTTTCTCCTTACTTGTCGGGGCAGGTGTATCAAAGAAGGGCTTTCTAGATTCGGGGTGCCTGTTGCCACAGCAATCAATGCCTCTCCAAGCATTCCTTGACATCTAACTAACTAGGCAGCTTCGTAGACGAAGTTCGTCTTGGACCATGAATGTCAAAGCATGAACAGCTACCTGGGCTCGCCAAAGACAAGGGGCACATCCACAGAGATACCACTAGTTGAGAGTTCTCGGGAACCATGAATCCACGCGAGCCAAAGGATACCGCCTCTACACAACCTGGTTAGACATATCTGGTGCCACACAACTTTTAAGAATGATATAGCATGGCTACTAACACGATGCATAGGTGGCAGGCCCAGCCAGGATGCTGAATCGGGCTCTGCGTCTGTTACTGGCATAGTTGATAATAGTGAAAGGGATTCTGATCATGCCAGGACACCACCAAATTGTATCGAACACCCCAGGGGGAGCAAATTTAGCCTCTTTTAGCTGACAGAATAACCTGTTGAACAATAGACCCCCTGCGTCATTTGCGCCCGATGACGGTCGCTGATCTACATTTGGAGATGGAAAAGGAGCACGAGGCAATAGTACGGGCTACTTGATTTGACTTCTCCTTTGTTGTATGGGGCTTGTCTTTCTAATATGACATATAGATCAACCGTCTTACTCGAGAACTGTCTCTCTTGCGTCAACAGACAGCCTCTGTTGCATCAACTCTCTCCTCGATATCGGCCAATATCAACGACCCAATAGACCACCAGCAACCTCCTCTGCTTTATAACCCGAGATCTCGCAATCGGTCTTCATCAACCCTCAGTTCACTCAGCTTTGCAGGCGCGGGGTCTTTGCCTATCGCAAGCGTGTCCGGTATTACTCCATCGCGAGAAAGCGGGGCTCCATCACGCCACTCTGTTGAATATTATCGCGGAAATGCCAGCCGTGAGCCATCAATTACGTCTCGGGCCCCGTCTGGCAACGCATCTCCCGCCATGTCATCGTCACTCCAACAATATGGAGAACATTTTACGCCGCTGAACCATCCTCACTCCCAGTCCCACCGAGCTTCACAAACTTTCCTCCCTCCGTTGACCAACCTTTCGCAGGTGCCGTCGTCGGATCTCACGGATGGATCTCGACGTGGGTCTCTTTCAACAAGCCATGCCGGGGCACGATATGAGGAGGTCATCTCCCACCGAGTTGAATTGGAAGCTACAATAAGGGAAAATGAGACTCTTCGCCGTCGAGTGAGGGAACTTGAGGCAACTCTTCAAGAATATCGTCGATCAGGAGTCTCGGCCTCGGCCACAGGCTCAGAGACGACCTCGAACCTTACAGCTAGACTACGAGATGTGTCTTTCTCAGGCGATAATTAACAGGAATGCTCTGGTATCCACATTCCTTTGACTTTAGATATGAGATTGCGTTTTTGTGCCTTTCCTTTGTCATATCCTGAACTCATGACCTTGAGCGGGAGAATTGAATGGAGGAATTGTGACGTGTGAGATTACTTTTCCAGTGTACTAAACTGCATAACTTACCAGGGTAGTTGTTTAATGGAAATTATTCGAAGACAACTCTAATGTCCGCTCGTCCTGTTAATTGTACCTAATGTCGTCATTTCTCAGCGGCCAGAGTTACTTGTACTGCGATGTATGTACCTTCGCGCTATTTTATTGTAGCGAGGTACTCCATACAAGAGTTGGAAGATTCTGCCACTATGGAATAACAGCGTTCGCCAATCATAACGCGAAAAATGAGTCCGCCTGGAATGTGGCTAGTGAGAACTCCAACTACGTCACCTGTGGCGCAGCCGCCCTCACCCCGCCATCGTATGCTCACTGCCGATTGTTCATATAAGTCCCGGCAAGTTGCAACTTTCTCAGGTCCACGCTGCATTTCCGTTGCTCATGATAAATTCCTAATAGCTTTGCCAAATAAACCAGATTTCAAACAGAGTTACTTATACTCAGGCAGCATGTCAACGACAGTTCACGTGTCCAATATTGCGAATTCCACAAGTGAGAAGGAAGTAAGGGATTTTTTCAGCTTCTGGTATGTTAATTCTCTCTCCAGTTTTTAATTGCCGTCACTCGGTGCTAACTGATGCCTCAGTGGAAAAATCACTTCGCTTTCCCTGACTCCATCCTCTGGTGAGCAGGACGCCCAGCAGTCCGCAACAGTGACTTTTGAGAAGGAGACGTAAGACTGCGTTTCTTCCTTGCAGCACTATATAATATACCATTCAAAGTCCAGCCATGTTAATGTCTCCCTCAATAGCGCCGCAAAAACAGCTCTCCTTCTAGACCAGACGCAGCTCGGACCCTCATCCGTTCATGTAACTTCGGCCCGCTCCATCGACGAAATCGCAGGCGACAAAGCTGCCGACGCATCTCAAGCCAAAGATGAAAACAACCAAACCCTAGAGCAAGAAGACAAGCCTCGTTCGAGAATCGTTGCAGAATACCTCGCTCATGGCTACACCATCAGCGACAACGCAATCCAAAGGGCCATTGAAATCGACAAAAAACACGGCTTTTCGACCCGCTTCCAAAACGCATTGACCAACTTTGACAAGAAGTACCACGCCACAGACAAGGCCAGGGGCTTCGATGAAAATTACAAGATTACTGAAAAGGCAGAGAAGGGGTGGAGAGGTTTCAGCTCGTACTTTGAGAAGGCTCTTGATACCCCCACGGGCCGGAAGATTAGAGACTTTTACCTCAATAGCGACAAGCAGGTCCGGGATATCCATAATGAGGCAAGGCGACTGGCTGATTTGAAACGTGAGAAGTCTCCGGGTGCCGAAGCTGGAGAACATAAGGAGCAAACCGCTACAGCCCCCACTGGAGAAACTGTTCCTAGTACATCCGCTCCGGCGACGGAGTCGAAGGCTTAAAATAATTCTGATTCTGTTTTCTCCTTTATTTCTCGTGTGCGCTGCCGAATGAAGGGCGCAATATTATTTCCTTGAATTTTTTTTTTTTTCTCCGTATATTTGGATTCCCCCTTTCCCAAATTGCTTTGTGATACTATGCTCCGGGCTATCCTCTATTTGTATAATGCTACCCTTTCATGAAAGTTGCATTTCTACCAAATTCGTATTTCCCGGTTAATCATTTAGGTCACTTGATAAGTAAACAGCCGTAATCATAGTATAGTTTTCAACTAGTTTTATGTACAGATAATATCCCCATAATAATGATACCGTTAATGCAAATTCCAAATCAATACCTTGTCCGTTACGGAAAATTCACCCGTTAAGAATCAAAATCTCAATGAATCTTCCCCTTCGCCACGTTTGCCAGTGGATGCACCGGATTGCTTTCCAAGTGTTCAAGTCCTGGATCCGCTTGACTTGCCGTGCTCCCTTTCCTCTGACTTTGACCCTCCATCTCTTCCTTGCTTGGCTTCGCATGTGAAGTATGTGCGGAGGGGTTATAGATTGAGCTTGCATGGCCGTTTTGCGTTTCGGCTTGGCCAGACCAGCCCGGAAGGTCTGATTGTTGGCGACCGGTTTGCCGGGAGGGGGAAGGGGATTGTCGGCCCGCAGACATGTTTGCGTTTTTCGCTTCTTTCAAGGAGGTTTTATTGAAAAGTGGAGAGTGGGAGTTTGGCTAAGGAGGTAAAAGGGTTCTCTGGAAACACAAAGTATTGTATTTGAGGGCTTGTGGAGGTAAATTAGACGGCTCGCTAGTGAGGATAAACTTGATGCTTGGACATATAGCACCTTCGATAATTTTGATACCTACATTTGCGACATGAGAGTGTTTTATATAGGGCTCATTATCGACATTATAGCAACCCCGATTTTAATTCCAAGTTTCCCGGGTTCCAATTGAGTCATTTTACTGAGGAATTCCCCCTGTACAACTCTCCCACTCTCCTGGACGGCGAGCACTTTCATCACGATGACGTAGCTGCTCCAAGGTTAACTTAAGTTATCACGTGGTACTAAGCATCTCAACGCAATTCTCAATTCAGTGCAATTTAGGCCCCATTTTGCTTCAATCCAGTAGGTTGAGAAGCTGCCATCCTTGCCTTCCCAGAGCCAAACTGATGGCTTCTAAGCTCCGTTATTATTACATTACCTGGAGCCACCCCCAAGTTTTCGAAATCGTCTATGTAGAGGCAACCCCTAGAAGGAACACGACGCGGTCCATGATTATAACCCATTTTATTTTCGTGTACGGAGTACGTTGAGCTGGATAAAAGGGGTTTGGGGACTAAATAACAATAATCCAAATGAAACGCACGTCTGAGGGGAGGGAAGAAAAGACAGGGGCCAAACTCAACGGGGTACCTAAATTCCAATATGGCATATCCAATCGTACTCATTCAACCATTGTATTCCAAATCAACACTTTTTTTTTCTTTAGCTCATCATGAACGTCCATTTAATTTAAGCTCGGCGTTGGCAGATTCCGCTTCCAAGGCATGTGCATCAGCCTCATCTACTACCCCTTGAATAATTTGCTGTTCTTCGGCATTAAGGATTTTCGTAAGGTTCTCGTAAAGATGAGGTTGACTCTGTTGGAGGCCTGAAACCTACTTTAGCAAACGCCACAGTTTTCGTCAAGCATCGTTACTTACTCAATAAAGAAGTCTTAAACACGCTATATGGCTCCACTTTATCTAGCGGAGACTCCAGTAAGCTGCCTTCATCCAGCTCGTCTTCGTCTTCATCGGGAAGTGTCGAAAGTTTTATAGCCTGCGCAACCTTGGTCAATTTGGGCTATAGAGCAAGCCACTTCTTCTTTGGCAGGATCAAACTTACTTCTCGGTTCAGGAACTCAATATAAGCGGAGCCTTCATCTCCAAAGTCGCCGTCACCGCCGTCTGTCTCATCTTGCTCTGTCCACTCTACCTCTCCGCTCCAGTCATTGTCAAAATCGTCATCATCCCCCGTGTCATCATATTGCAAGTCGGAATCCTTCGTAGCTTGCTCTCGCACTATGACATTGTTAGTATATTTGGGCCAAATAAAAAGTAGTCTTCAATATAACACACATTTCACGGCAGCAGGCAGCGTCTGGAACAATCTGCTAATCCCTTGAAGAAGCCGGGGCCAGCCTGGCTGCACGCTCGCAGGTACATCTTCCGCTCTCAATGTCAGCAGAGTACTAATAGCCACGATAGACAGCTTCTTATCGTGCACTCTCTTGAAGCTGTCAATATTTGAGAACCAGCTGCTGAAGAACTTATTGGTCCATCCATTGCTCTCCAGCACTTGAAGTGTTAATATAGGATTGTAATAGATAGCATTGATTACCATCTCCATGAGGTGAATGCGGTAAGATTTGGTTAGAGCTCCATCGCTGGCCAAGATTGGCATTGCGAGGCTGATGAAGACAGGGATGTATTGGTTCACGTGGTCACGGAGATTGAGCATAATCGCTTCAGCGAGCTTGCATGCGCAAATTCTATCGACACCTCCTGTTTTCTCATCGCGGAAGATATCTTCTACCATGCTTATGACAGCGGCCAGATAATCTGGGTTTTCTATCAACATAGCAGACCCGTATGTCACATAATTGTCGAGAGCCGGAAGCATATCTTGAATAAATGTCAGTCAAAGAATATTTAGAGAACTCAAAGCATTCGTACCCTCCAGGTAAAGTTCTGCTCCTGTTTTGAATGTTTTGTGGACTAAAACGAAAGCTTGCCACATAGTCGGGGAAATAGATTTCGCTGCATATGTACAAGAATCGATAATCTCGAAGACTTCATTGTATAAGTCTAACAAGCGTTAGGTAAGTAATTGAAGCGCTTCCAAAGCTGGGGAGAACGAGCATACCGTAAAGCTTGTTCTCGAGGGTAATTGAAATTATCGGCATCAGGATGGTTTCCAAATGCAGGAGCACGTCTGGAGTGCTTTCTAGAGTTAGAATGAGGGTGCCGATGGTTTGCAAGACACCTAATGCCGTGATACTCTTGTCATCCAAGAAATCTCCATAGATATCCTCCTCGCCCTTGGAATTCTTTCGGTCAAGCAGGTCCCGAATAATTCGCATGTACGTATCCCGCAACTGCTCGCACAAAGCAACCGCAAAAGGAGTCAACTCTGTTGAGAAGACCTCAACAAAGTCCTCCATAACATTTGCTAAGGCATCCACATCCACTTCATTAGCCAACTTAAGAAGTTGCTGCATGATTTGCGGAATATTCGTTTGCATCGATGTGCGGATGACATTATGACGGATTAGGGGTTGCAATGCGAGCGCAGCTTCAACTCTAACTGGTAAAGCAGGGTCAGCCAAAGCATCCAAGATGCTCCTATAAATCGTCATAAGGTTGTTTGGATCCTGGAAATCGAGCTGCTCAAACTTCTCTAAAGTGTCACAGGCGCGGGCTCTAAGGTAGCCATGAGGGCTACGGAATTCGGGGAATACATGGCGAACAAAGAAATATTCCACCTGGTCGGCGATGGGACTCTTCCTTCCTAGGATAACAGAGGCTAGGGACCCAATCATACGCAAAGCACCTTCTTTCTCGCGAGGCTGCTTTTGGTCATCCGGAGCAGATTCGTATTTGCTGACAATACCGTTGACAAAAGTCAAAATCGAGAAGGTTTGCTTCTTACGGGACTTAGTAAGAGCGATAAGGAAATTCGTCGCGGCAGCGTCTGGGGCAGACACCTCCTCAAATAAGTTCAGTTTGCGATGTAGGTACTCCGCTGGGTCGGAATCGAATAGCTCGATATCTTCATCTGTTTGGCAGAGAAGTGGGAAAATAAGATGCGCAATCAGGTTGTCAATGTGCGGTTTCAAATGTTCCCATACTGCTTTCGGTTTGACACACTCCTCGAGGAAGACTAGAGTGTAAGACAGAGAAGGCTTGCTCAACCAAAGCCCTCCTGAAACCCACTTGTCCACCTGCTGGAGGTACCCCTTCAAAATCTCGGGTGCGAAAGTTGTTATAAACATTTTGGCGTATTGGGAATAATCTGGCTTGCTGGACTTGCCCAGTGTCGTAGGATTTCCATATCTGCAGAGAAAAAATACGTGAGATGAATGATCACTAGGCACGTCAAATCTGAGCCCTACATACCGGACAAAAAGACGGTTGAGGTTCGCGTAGGCCCATTTCTTGGACTTCCACCAATGGGTGAGTTCGCGTTCAGCAGGATCTTCCATCATTGAGCACGCAGGAGGGGCTTTGTCAATTATTCTTAGAAACAATGTGCACCAGTCAACAGTAGCTTGGTGCGACATTAGGTGAGCGGGCAACTCCATCTAAATTAGACGAAAGAGCGTTCAGCCGTCAGCCTTCACAGAATCCCATCATGTCGAACAGCGGGGACCGGGGGCCTCACGTAAATTGCATGTTTATATGCTTTCATCACAGTTCTGAGCATTTCTCCAGCCTCTTCACTCTCCTCATCGACGAGTCGAGAACCAATATTCAACAATTGAGAAAATGAGTGATTAACTATCTCATCTAACTCCGCCTTTTTTTCTTCCTCTGTCGCCTTGTAGCTGTACACCCGACAGATGGCCAGCAGACATTGCAACCCTGCAAAAACAGAATTAACATCGCTGCCATTGAGCAACTGCAGGGTAATATCCATAAAATCTGGCCATTTCTGCGGGAAGTCATGCTGCAGGATCTTCGAAAGCATAGGAATCAACTGCGATCTGATGGGAGGCGGGGATGATGCGAGCATGGGGAGTAACCGGTTTCTCAGGGGCCCTCGCTCCTCCTCTGGGATGGGGTTGTGGCCTGAATGATCCTCTTCGGGAGACCATCCTCGGATAACTCTGTTTTTCAGATAGACAACGGCTGTAGAATGTCAGAATTTGAGTGCCATCGAATTGGAGGATTGGATGGGAGCGGATTATACGCCATACTGGATAGTCGGACAGCTTGATCCTGCTCAGCTTGAAGAATATCACACAGCGCGTTTGGGAATCCAGATTGGCTCTCAGCCTAAATGAGGGAGAAGGAAGAGAGAACACGTTAGCAAGTTCAGTTCAACGACAGTAGCACATTTTCAATAGAACGTCCGACACAACGCACATATTTCAAATCTAATTCAGCTTGTCGCCGAATATCCCCGTTGGCATCGAGAGTCGCTTGAATGCGGTCCCGTAGACCTGCCACATCCATCTTTCCGGACTTGATGAACCCCCAGCACCAATACGAAAGCGATGAATTAGAGAGTTAGATTATCACTGGAAGCCTGGGCCTCATGCAAGCTCGGGCTGAAATAGGCAGACGATCAAGCAGACGGTCGATTTGAGGAATTCAGGATTCTGGGGTCAGATTGTTTGAATGCACAGGTCAGCGGGGACAAGGATTTAGAAAAAATAAATTGAGTGGTTCTCTTGAACTTTTTTTTTTCTTTCTACCCGCTCAGGAACATCTTCTAACTACTACCGCCCACAAAGTCGCAGATGCCTACCAATTAAATCCAGAACAAAAAAAAAACCGCAATATTCGCTACAAATTAGAATCAAGATAAAATAACCGCCTGTTTGTCCGTTTCAGGCGTTGTTTGGTTTTCGTTGATACCCATATCGCGACACGCTTCATTAACAGAATAATATTCCGCGTGTTACAAGTGGAAGAGGGCTATTGCCGGTCTCATAGTGGAACGAAAGAGGTCGATCCGATTTGGCGACTGCCATTACGTCCCACAGCATACGAAATATATCAAGCGTGCAAGTCCTCCTCGCACAAAGGCCCCTAAGCAAGGCTCGAACCAGATGGAGGCCCGAATGTTCCACTAACATCGTCATTTCGACAACATAACCATGGCTAAAAAGCCCATAAAACTTGCATGTTAAGTCTACATATAGAGAGAGGCGGCAAAGATGACATCTCGTTTGATCAACTCCTGTGCCGTTTGCATTTTGGTGTATAGGGAAGGGTCACCCACGAGTTTTGCGGCATTCTTAACCTCACGGCATGTTTCATCGAGACGAGTGATCACTCGCACTATCGTGCCCTCCATCACGTCGGTTAGGTCCGTGATACGATTGAAAGACATGCCTCGTGCCCATTCGTAAACAACCTCAACGAGATTGAAGCGTGGTTTACTTGAAAAGTCACCTGCGTCTTCGCTAGACAGTATCACTTGATGCTTGACTTGAAGATCGTTGACCTTGTTTGATATGTCAACAATCGCTTCTTTACCCTTCTCCAACCGCGGTGTTAATGTAGGGGCATTCTCCGTCTTTTCTTCAAAAACGAATGCGGAGAGGAGAGCGACGATTTCTTCGGGCTCGTACTCCGCCAATACATTCTCAAGTATAAGTTCTGTTAGAACCAGCTCATCCGCCGAATGGATCTGCGATTGTAGGTCAATTTCTAGTTTAAGCCTTGAAGAGTTAGAGAACAGTATATCTCACCTCACATGCGACTTTGCCTTTGAGTTGCACCCTGCATCCCTCATCGACGAAACCAAGGTCTTTTAGCACTTGTATGCGTTGCTCATAGTCCGGCAGCAGTTGCAGGTTCTGATCCGACATCAGTTGTTTCAATTGCGATATATTTTCCTTCAACTGCCACTCATCGTGTTGCATTTCAAACTATATTCTCGCATCAGATTTTGTACAAAGAGATTTGCATCTATATTGTACTCACATGCTTCAAAAACTGAGGGCATTCAAGGCATTGAGCTGACTGAGCAATCTCAAGTTGTTTCTGCCTTTCCTTCAAAACTTCTATGGTCTGCAATTCCTTTACGCGGTCCCAGTCAATCTCATCCCATTCAGGCTTCTCCCACGATGACACCAATGGCACAAATTCTTTGGTCGCAATTTTCAAGCCCTCTACTCGACATGCATTAATGAGAATCATTAAACCGATGGACGAAATTGATCTACTCACCTTTCTTATTATTCAATGCGTAGGATGGGCCTCCAAACTTCACCACGGCCGAGGTGACAGATTCCAAATCTATAAGTGGGACTCTGTAAGTCTTCAAGGACATCTCAGAAGGCGACTTCGGTAGTCGTGCAAAATTATGTCGAAACATAGGCAGATAAGGTAAAATGTCGCTAGGGTTTCGAGTTGGGCTAAGTGGCCCGAATGAAAAGACTTGGAAGGCGGGTGTAGCTCCGCCGGTGATACCATCTTTCGCTAACATCCCGACCGTTCGTACACCATCCTGTAAGCTATGTTAGTACAATAACTAGTGTTTTAGGCATATAAACCTACTTTTCTATACACAACCACCCGCTTCGTTGAGAATAGTCGTCTACCGACAGGTGAGGCCAAAAGAAGAGTGTGGAGCTTAACTGTTAAACGCTCAAACTCAACAGACGCCGTATGGCACTTTTCGAGGTCAATATCGCAAATATCACATGGCTCTCGTTTTATCTTCTCCAGCGTGGCTTCAGATAGTTGTACTTGCTCTTGGTGTTTAGGCAAGAGAGCTTGCGTGGCATTCTCACTAAAGCTTCTCTTGATCATCTCTTCAATCTTCAGCGCCTCAACGCGTAGAAGATTCAAAATCATGTTATAAGTTAGGCGGAACTGGGAACGGAGCTTAGTTGGATCACCAAGGATCATTTTCTTCAAAGCCCAAATTGGAGGCGCCTCATCTTTCCCAGCGGTGACAATTATTACCGAACCAACAGTATCAAGCCCGCGACGTCCAGCTCTACCCGCCATCTGGGTGTATTCCCCAGGAAGGAGATCTCGGAATTGCCTGCCGTCATGTTTCCTGAACCCAGAGAAAACGACCGTCCTTGTCGGCAGGTTCAGGCCCATAGCGAACGTCTCAGTGGCAAATAACACTTTGACGAGGCCTCTGGCGAATAGAATTTCCACAATCTCTTTGATTATAGGCAAGAGTCCTCCATGGTGCACACCGATTCCTCGGCTGAGCAATTCTCTCACTCTGCGGATTTGAGGAAGCCCCCGGTCTTCCACCTTTAGCCGAGCTAGCGATTTCTCAATGAGCATATGGATCGAGCTCTTCTCAGACGCCGTGCAAAAATCCTGGTTAGACAACGAATCTGCATTCTCCTCGCACCTTTTCTTCGAGAACACAAATATACATGCTGGCAGCATACTTTCTTTTTTAAGATGTGACACAAGATGCACCCATATATTCCGATCCTGGGCGGCTGTGGTGCGCCCTCCCCCTCGCCCAGTTCGCGCAATGTTACCGATACCTCGTGGTGCTGGCTGTCCTCGGCCTCGCTGTGGGCCGCCCCTTTGCTGACCGCCACCACCACGCTGGGGTCCGCCCCTCATGTTAGCTCTAGCTTCTGCTTCCTTTTGTGCCCGAATCTTATCACGTCCGGACAAGATGTCATCGGCTTCTTTCCAGCCCTTCTCAATGAACTTCTTTTCGGCATCGACGATTCTATGCATGCTTTTACCGGCCCAAAGGTAATGCTCCAAAGGTACAGGACGTTTGGGGGTAGAGATAACGTAGATATCCTTCTTCTTTGTGCGTCCAACCCAGGATGCAAATTCGTAAGTATTTGGCACCGTAGCGGACAGTAGAATAAGAGTAACGTGTTCTGGAAGCATAATAATAACTTCTTCCCACACAACTCCTCTCTCTAAATCATTAACGTAGTGAACCTCGTCGAAGATAACAAATTCTACGTCTCTGATCAAGTCTGCGCCCCGGTAGAGCATACTCCTCAAAATTTCCGTCGTCATGATCAAGCAACTGGCTTCCGGATTAATCTGAACGTCTCCTGTTAAGATCCCAACATCGTCGAATGTGTTCTTAAAATCTCGGAATTTCTGATTACTCAGTGCTTTGATCGGAGAGGTATAGATGGCCTTAGTCATATGCTTAGCAGCCAGGGCTATAGCATATTCCGCAACAACCGTCTTTCCGGCGGACGTATGGGCGGCAACAAAGACAGAATCACCGTTCTCAAGGTGATAAACTGCTTCCTTTTGAAAGGTATCCAATTCGAATGGGTATTCTCGAGCCATGTCAGGTACTAGATCGTAAAAGTTCGTAACCTCTTTGTTAACGTCCACCACATGAGCCCACTCCCTCCCAGCCTTCTTTGTCGATGCAGCCGGAAGCTGTCCTCGAGGCTCCAATGCTGGGTATTCAATGGGGAGTAACGAATCAATATCTTCTTCCTCATCCTCGGGGGTTAACTTTTCATCGACTTCTTCTTCCGCCAGCCTGCCATCAATTTCAGGACTGCCCTCTCCAACAGCCCGATCGAGCTCACTATCGTCACGCTGTAATGCATCTTGCATATCATTCACATCCTCCTCAGCCTTAATAGCCTTCTCCTTATCAAAATCCAAGCCACGCGACAAACCTGGTGCAACTTCCAACAGACCGCCCTGGACGCCGAGTTTAATAATCCGATCCAAGGAAGACTTTCCCGCAGCGGCATTAACCCGCTGCTCTTCCGCCTGGACCTCAGACTCCAAGGCCGATATCGCCTCCACCCCTTCCAAGCCACCAGGCTCAAAAGGATAGAACCCCGCAGCACCCCTGACAAAATCCGCCCGACCCGCCGGCCGCCTGCGCAGTGACGTCGAATTTTTCGCCGTCGCACTACCTGCCGGCACCGTGACTTCGCGGTAGCCAGTAACTCTACCCTCCAAGCCCTCGCGGGTGAATCTAATCACTGTTCGAGTTTGCGTGGGGCCTAGCTCGAATAAATCCGTGTAGTCGACGGTAGTCTCCCAACGCTGCTGTAGCCGGTTGAGCCATTGGGTGCTAAATGTAGGAGAAGGTGTCAAGAATTCTTCCTCTAGTTCCCGCTTGAGATCTTCTGCGGATTGGGGCTGCCTCTGGCGTCGTTTTTCGTGTCCCTCGCTCGGGTCCTGGATCCAAGCGTTGAGGTCGGCGTCTATACCTAAGGCTTTTGCATTGATTTGCACCTGATGCATCGCTGATGCTAGGTTGCTGGCCATGTTGGCCAGGTTGTCGGCCTTGAAGATTTCGATCTTTTCTTTTTTTTTTTCTTGTTCGCTTTCTTTTGAACGGTAGGTTAGTTCGCTACCTTAGGTATTTAACTCAATGTTAAAGTTGCATCTTATTCGCAAACTGCATCTTCAAGTCGTAGAAGTGTGGTTGGAAGTTGGAGCTAAAAGCGGCTAGCCTTCATGGAACCCTCTTGTGCTCCCAGGAATATCTCCGTTGGCCAACAACTTGAACCAAAAAGCCCGTGAAGTGTGAATGAAATAAGTCGATTCAATCCAACTTTGCGTGTACAGTTAAGAGCCTCATGTATGCCCACACATTGTAACTGAATTTGAACAAACATAGCATTCATCTCTCGCTTACGTTGTGGCTTAGTTAACTAGTAGCTAGGGCCTACATGGAGAATTCGTGAATCATCGCCAAATACAATAGAGGATGCTACTCAATGGCTACGCCGTACCTGTCCTACAAAATTGACATTTCAAAAGCCCTTGTGCCAGTCGGATAGTTATACAAATGATGGACATATAAACGAACGCCCTCTATCATTTAGAGCTGAATTCGAGAAATTCAGCGATACCATCAGGGTTCGACTAACCATGAATTGACTTGCAGACTCGTTATTTGAAGACTGGTGCCGACTCTCAATGACATCTCTAAGTACGCGAGCTACAGGGAATTGACAGAGTGGTCATAACGCTTTTGCAAGCACTGAAAATAAGGCATATCAAACGGGAAGATCTCGTGCGTCATCTCCAGGAGCATCAATACACAGGTAGTGATAACCACTTTCGGGAAGGGAAAAAACAAAGAAAGATAATGGGTAAATATATTTGCCTAGACCTAATCGCTACATGTTCGTAACAACCTGCAATCTGCCTTATCCATCCCATAACCCCTGCCGTAACTATGGTCATCAAACGCACACCCAATGTGCGTAAATTGAGAAAATTAACTACAAATGCCTGCAGCGTACCCATGAGCCTGAAATGCTGCACCGAACAGTAAACTGCAAATTAAAGAGTATGTTCAAAAGGGCGGGAAAATTGGAAGAAACCAATGCATGACAAGTTCATGAAGACCCAGAATTTTGCCCTCCGATGCTCCAGAGAAACACCTTATAATGAGAAATGTGCAAAATCGTCAATGACATCAGGCGTCATGATCTTCTCAGAGCGAAGTCCATGACTCGTAACTATATACTATATCACCGACATGAAATACCAGGAAAGGTCTTCCGGTCGTGAATATTGACTTGGTATTCGAATATACCCTCCTCCGTGCCGACATAACTAGAGAGATTTCAGCTTTTTTCTTCGAAATATCCTACATGAATACACCAAAAAAAACAACTTACAGCGTCCGTCCATCCTGACTCCAACCAACGCCGGCTGTTCCAACGCCCATTTCTTCCCGATTTGTGCGATCTGAGAAATCGCCTCGCAAACTCCTGAATCGAGGATTGTTACGAAGCTGATCAAATTCCATAAGCCGGCGATATTGTTGTTCCCACTGGTTAAGTCGTTGGCTCTCTTCTATAGCAGCACGTCGCTGGAATCGTAACCGTTCAGCTGCTAGATTGGTGCGCACTTCAGGATTGACACCATTTTGCGAGTCTTGTATTTCAACCGTAGAATCTGGTGGTCTCTCGGAACGGCGGGGAATGGATCTAGACCGTAAGCCTCGTTGACGCTGTCCGCTGTTACTGTTTGTAGAAATTCCTAATGAACGGTTAAAAAGAACGCGTGCCCGTGGGGCTGTAAGTTCAGTGGTACCATCATGCGTATTAGACCCCGGCCCAGCTTGTCCGTTGACGTGAATACTTGATGAGCTAGTGGCTGCATTGCTTGGCATTGTTTCAAAAGGTGAATCCGAAGGCGGTATCTGGGAGGGAGATGTAGACCACCTTAGAGTAATAGTCGGGTGAGGTATTAAGGCTGAATTCGAACCATTTGCCAAGCCGTTGTCTTGCGACAAGACAACAGAACTGCGTCGCCTTGGTTCCATGGTGCGCGTGCGTTCCAGATTACGATCCCTAGCAGGCTCATGTCTCGAAGGAAAATGATCGGGTGGAGATGTTGAAAGCGGCGAATGGTGGCTACCTCGAGGGGGCGGAGACCTAGATCCGGGCAGTGGGCTAGCATATCTCGGGGCCCTCTGAGGGCCTTCTTCAATAGACGATGCCCACCGGGCAGTATTCAAAAAATCGATGATTTGTCGCTCCCTTGCCGTAAGGTCCCGGGCTAGCTCCTCGCGCAATAATTGCCTATCTTGTTGGTTCTCAGGTATTCTTCTGCGAAATAAGCGTCCCGCGTCTCGAGACTCTTCGGATGACCGAATGGGATCACGAGATGATTCACTTTCACTTTCAGGCCCTGAACCTTCGCCGTCATCAATTTTGTCCAAATTCTGGGTGCGTATACGCTCTAAACCCTTCTCTTCCATGTCTAAATTGACGAGTTGGCGGCGAGAAAATGCTTGACGAACGTCCGCGATTCCCACTCGACCATGATCCTCAACCCAAACTAGCAGGTCCCAAGGTCTCGGGGAAAATGTCATACAGCGGACCGCGCCACCATCGAAAAAGGACCGAGATGATCTAAAGACACAAACAACCTCTTCGCCCTCCTGACAACCTTCGGAGTCAATATTGAGGATGCTATTCAAGTCAAACACTGTGATGATTCCAGCTTGAGTCCCAACCGCACATAGACTGCTACATGGCGAAAAGGCAACCGTGAAGCAGCATTGATCATCGTAATGTGGATCAGAATCCAGGTCGATCTTCTTGATAAGAGGCCATTTCCAGTCAGATAGCGGTTTATTTCCGTTCGACGAAGAACCGTATTCATGAGGACTCAGCAGCGCACGATAAAACCAGATTGTATTTGCGTCGCCTACAGCTGCCAACACTTTCGAATTTGGAGATATGATGGCATAGTTCATGCAGATTGGATGATGAATAGTTTCAATCATCTCTTGCCTGGCAAGGGAGAAAATGCTTACAGTCTTATCGTTATTGCTATATTACCCTCGATTCAGCAATGTATGTAAGAAAATTGATTTGTGGGGTACGAATTCTGCGTACCTTATGACCGCAACGTCTTCATGGTTGAATTTATCATCTGGTGGTAAGAGTCGATGGAGTGTCACGGAGTTGACGATGGTGCCGCCGAATTGCTGGATAATCACCTCTAATAGCGGCTCAGCATACTGTGATCTGTTGCATATTTGAGAGAGAATAGTTACCAGGCGCGCGTGGTGGGAGTCTCCTAAGGGTAGGGTCTAGGTCGAGAGGGAGTGGAGAATCGATATCGGCATCAAGGGCAGTCGCTCTGGTCCGTGGAGAGGAGACGCTGGAATCACCGAGCTTGATGAATGCGCAGTCACCATTTTCGCTGCCACCGATACCGATCCAACCCAATCCAGCTGTCAAGCACTTTGGTTCAAAAGGGATGACGGTTATGATTTCACGTTTGCGTGTAGAAATATGGATTGTATATATGATCCTGCCCACGGCGACATAGATGCGATCGGGGTCAGCGGTACTAATATAGTGACGAAGTTGGTGATGCCTGTATACTTCCCTGTCAGCGAAGAGCGGGTTGGTAATTGATCTGGGGGGAGACAAACGAGTTTGGGATCTTAAAGGGGAAGAATCTTCGACGGTTGGGTAAGACGAGTGAGTCAGTTGGTCGATAACTAAAAGGATGAAGTGAGCATGACCGTATGGGCATCGTGAGGGTTGTGCAACTGACAGCAATGCAGAATCAAGCGTCATAGTTTGGCACGAGAGCTATGACATGGGTTGTTAGAGAAGCATAAGACACAAATTCCGGTAATATCGCAATGAAAGATGATTTGGGCGTTAAAGTGAGAAAAAGTCAGTGAGACAATTGGTATCTTATTTCTACCAGGCCTGTGGTGACTTGAAGGACTCCAAGAGGAGCGTTTTCGATGACGGCAGAGGATGGCGAGGCCGGAAAGTAACTGACGTGCAACTGAACTTAAAGATCTGGGGGATGTTGTTATTAACTAACTACCTAATCAATGTTAACGCCTAACCTGCGTAATTTTTCATCTAACTACTCGATGTAGCTAAGTTAAAAGGCTGAGTGAAACCTGGTGATCATGGCAGCTAGACTTGTGCTGTGAAATATAGTTACAATAAGACGGCGACGGAAGTATGCCGAATCCAAGCACATGTCGAGATGGTGATGACTGCTCCCCTTGTTGTTATCTCGCCTTCCTTAACTCTAGAAACCCGTTTCCTCAAAGTTCAAGCTTCAGTACCCTGACAATACCAGAGCTGGAGCTTTGTAATTTTCATTCAACGGTGTGGGGCTGACTAAGACCATGAAGCTTGCCATACCACACAGCATCAACAAAGCTTTATATCAACATAGGATCCCTTTTTGACCGTAGGATAAATATGTGCCCGAGTCAGTGATAGCAGGTTAATGAAGTAGGCGAACGCGTTTCTCTTCTTGCCAATCAGCAGCTTGGGCTGCTGGGTTGGGGATTCAAGCACTTGGAGTGCATCACAAAGCTGGTAATCACCATCAACTCAGCACAAGGCTAACATAGGGTAAATTCCTGGATGCTAAGTGACAATTGTAGCAACTTTCTGGGCGGATAATAGCTTCAATGCCCAATGAAACTGTTGACCAGAAGCTACCTGGCCGATGGAGAGGCGCAGTCACGTGGGAATAAATTCTATGAATTTCGATTTCCATGGCGAGCATCGCGCTAATCCCAGGTTGGTTTGGCGCCAATCTCCGGGCCTTGGAAATTTTACCTTCAAAACTGCAAAATTTCTTTCTCCCGAGAAATCCTTTTCTTTCCTCTCATTCAGCGTCTTCAGACACATCCTCGATCCCCTTCCCATCAATCCCGAACTCCTTCTTTCTTCTCTTGTATTCCTAGTTTATTTTGTTCTTGTATTTCGGCCGAAATTATTAAAAAGTTCATAATGCTCTCTTCTCGATTGACTCGCGCGGTGAGTTCTTTTCCCAAGTAGACGCATTGGACTTGAGCTCAATTGTCTGACTCGCAAATAGCTTCCTCGCGCTGCCTCACTAGCCCGCTCCAATGCTTTCAAAGTTCCCTCAACCACCTTCAGAAGATGGGAATCTACAGAAAGCACGGAGAAAGTGAAAGGTGCCGTCATTGGTATCGATCTGGGTATGTGCACAGCAAAACTGAACTGTAATCGAGCTGCAGTATTAACAACACAATTATAGGTACAACAAACTCTGCCGTTGCTATAATGGAAGGCAAAACCCCAAGAATCATTGAGAACTCCGAAGGTTAGTGAATCTCCTCAAACGATGCCCTACGAGGCCTTGGAGACTAACACTCAGGCCAGGTCAACGAACAACTCCCTCTGTAGTCGCTTTCACGAAAGAGGGCGAGAGACTAGTTGGTATTGCTGCCAAGCGACAGGCAGTTGTTAACCCTGAGAACACACTTTTCGCCACGAAACGTCTTATCGGACGAAAATTCGCTGACGCTGAGTGCCAACGCGACTTGAACGAGGTTCCCTACAAGATTGTTCAACACACCAATGGTGACGCTTGGGTCGAGGCCCAGGGCCAGAAGTATTCTCCTTCCCAGATCGGTGGCTTTGTCCTCCAGAAGATGAAGGAAACCGCCGAGGCCTACCTCAGCAAGCCCGCGAAGAACGGTGTCGTGACCGTCCCGGCCTACTTCAATGACTCCCAACGCCAGGCTACCAAGGATGCTGGTCAGATTGCTGGCCTCAACGTCCTTCGTGTCGTCAATGAACCAACTGCTGCAGCTCTTGCTTATGGTCTTGAGAAAGAACAGGATCGCGTTGTCGCAGTCTATGATCTTGGTGGTGGTACTTTTGATATCTCCATCCTCGAAATCCAGAAGGGTGTTTTCGAAGTGAAGTCAACCAACGGAGATACCCATCTTGGTGGAGAGGACTTTGATATCACTCTTGTTCGTAACATCGTCCAACAATTCAAGAAGGAAAGCGGAATTGATCTATCTGGTGACCGCATGGCCATCCAGCGTATCCGTGAAGCTGCCGAGAAGGCTAAGATCGAACTCTCCTCTGCTCTGCAAACTGACATCAACCTTCCTTTCATCACTGCGGACTCGTCTGGCGCCAAGCACATTAACACAAAGATGACTCGTTCTCAATTGGAAGCCCTTGTTGATCCCTTGATTTCCAAGACTATTGAGCCTGTGCGAAAGGCTTTGAAAGATGCTAACCTCCAGGCCAAGGACATCCAGGAAGTTATCTTGGTCGGTGGTATGACCCGCATGCCCAAGGTTGGCGAGTCTGTCAAGAGCATCTTTGGACGGGACCCAGCCAAGTCCGTTAACCCAGATGAGGCCGTTGCCATTGGTGCCGCCATCCAGGGTGCTGTCCTCGCCGGTGAGGTGACTGACGTCTTGCTTCTCGATGTCACTCCTCTCTCCCTTGGTATCGAAACCCTTGGTGGTGTCTTCACTCGCTTGATCAACCGCAACACAACCATCCCCACCAAGAAATCCCAAACGTTTTCCACTGCTGCCGATTTCCAAACTGCTGTAGAGATCAAGGTCTACCAGGGTGAGCGCGAACTTGTGAAGGATAACAAGATGCTCGGAAACTTCCAGCTTGTTGGTATTCCTCCTGCTCACCGTGGCGTTCCTCAAATCGAAGTGACATTCGATATTGACGCC
Source organism: Amauroascus verrucosus (assembly GCA_001430935.1). NCBI lineage: Eukaryota > Fungi > Ascomycota > Eurotiomycetes > Onygenales > Onygenaceae > Amauroascus > Amauroascus verrucosus. The sequence goes on from LJPJ01000065.1 coordinate 343,347, forward strand.
GATTCTATTGTCCACGTCCACGCCACGGATAAGTCTACCGGCAAGGACCAGTCCATCACCATTGCATCTGGCTCTGGCCTCTCTGATTCTGAGATCCAGAACATGGTTGAGGATGCGGAGAAGTACCGCTCTCAAGATACCGAGCGCAAAGCCGCCATTGAAGCTGCCAATCGCGCTGATAGTGTCTTGAACGATACTGAGAAGGCTCTCAAGGAATTTGAAGATCGCCTCGACAAGACTGAAGCCGACCAGATCCGCGAGAGAATCACTACTCTCCGAGAATTTGTTGCTAAGAGCCAGTCTGGCGAGGGCACTGCTACCGCTGAAGAGCTTAAGCAGAAGGTGGATGAACTTCAAACCGCCAGCTTGACCCTCTTCGACAAGATGCACAAGGCTCGCCAGGAGGAGAGCAACCAGCAACAACAATCTCAGGCTGGCGAAGCCTCTGGCGAAGAGAAGAAGCCATGAGCATCCAACTCGGTGTGAATGAGGTGTCGCAAAGGTTATGCAAAATTATTAAACCCTAATGCCTCTATTTTGTACTATTCTATGGTCATCTCATGGTTTTCACTTGCTTATTCTCTGTCTTCTATATCTAGCCTTTTTTTATTCCGTTTTGGCTGTTTTGATTTTATCTGTAACCATACACGCTCTGCTTTTTCCCTCGGATATTTACCGGTATACATCCACAGGTGTTGGAGTTCTTGATGATTTCAAACGAGGTTTTGTCTATTTTCGTGCAAAACAATCTTCTCTTACGCATGGGTTCCGGAGGGAGGGGAGTTCAAGGGCATGTTTTCGATGGGCAAAAGAGGTTCAGGCTGGCCCGGCCAGAAAATGACCATTTCATCGTGCCTCCCGTATTTAATTCATTTGTGGCACGCTTCTTCTGTGTTCTGGGAGCTTTGCCTTTGCGCCTGGGGCTTTCAGAGCAAGATCGAAGATGCCAGTGGAAAGAATTCTCCTCTCTAATTGATGTATATTTACGAATTTTGAATTGGATTTAATTCATCGTCCTAAATGTCTTGCACCTAGTAAGCAGAACCTAGTGGATCAGCGATAGAGGGTAATTTTTCCACTGGGATAGTAAGAGGGATAATATCACATTTTTGACTCGTGCAGCCTCCATGCCGTGGCAATCGAAAGAACCTTCCAAGAACTTTCCATCCCATAATGCATGCATATTTTCAACTTAGTCCTTCAGCACCAGTAGATGAACGACATAACCTAACCGTGTTTCCAGCCCAACACCCAGCACCTCATCCTTAACCCTCCATATGTGAAACTCAGTTAAGGACTCTCGTAACCAGTTTTCAAATACCTCATGCGAACGCAATTGTTGTGCGATGATGCATAATGTTGGTTTCGTATCCAGCGAGCTTTCACTTCCCTGAGTGCCAGATGTATAAGCCCTGAGCGATGGTCGGAGTCGAGCGATATCAACGCAGGTCTGCACAAATGGGCGAATGAGTGCATCATTGTATATACAATCACAAGCAAGAATCAAATCGAAGCCGTCGCTAACGGTGCCGCTAAGGCTAGAAAGAGTGTCGGTCTCCCAGTCTAATGGTGTGAATATGATTTTGTTGCTTATTTCGCCGCGGGCAGTGTGGCTTTTGCTCAATGAGTTTGAGTTGGTATGATGTCTTGAGCGAGAGCGAGATTGAGATTCTGCAGGCGCTCGGCGTGGAGAATTGGTGCTTGATTTATGTTGGGATTTGTGGGAGTTGAGGCGGTGACGGCGTTGATGGTGGTGTTCAGAACTTCGGTCCTCTCGGACATGGCGCTTGGAGACAGTGAGGTAGTTCTCTTCAAGATTCTCTTGAAATAGCTTTCGGACGTATTCCTGGTCTGTAGCGATGTATTTCCCTATAGAAGGGCCAATGGAAAGAGCAAGAACACCAGCCACACCACAACCTAATTCTATAACGGTGGATTGCTCGTGGAGGATAGATGCTTCCCACAAAACATGATCGCTTGAACAAAGCCATTGGGCAAAGTGAGGGGTGATCTTCCAAAGGACTATTATATCATGTTGCTCGGAGCTGATCCCGATCAGCCCCAATTTTCAAAGTGATCAGAAAAAAAAGACAAGTCCACACTTCTCTGCCAGGGATAAAAGGCAATAGTGAGCCTACCTGCTCCTGTAGTTCCACCTGCTCTCTTCGAAGAGAGTACTGTCGGTGATTGATGGATAGTAAGATCCCGGTTTTGCACAGATACCTCAATGGTGTGCGACTGAGAGTCTACGAAACCAAGGTTCTGTGAGGGGGTATCTTGCGAGAAAAGAATAAAAGCTTCTGTATTATTCTCAAGCATGTTATTATACAACTGATTGCAAAGCATCTAATTTTCAATCGTCTTTCAGGATGAAGCGAGCTCACCTTCCTCCGCGTCCTCCACGGCATCGCCGATGGAGGCTAGAAAGTCAGCGAACTGCATGTGAATTTGAAAACAAACTAGGACGGGTAAGCGAGTGTCAGATAAACATGGATCTTGCGTTAAATTCAAAAGTATGCTTTTCTTGGAAGAGCATTTTGCAAGTATAATGCAGTGCGGTTGATAATGTTGAACTTGCAGGCAAGCCGCAAAAATTTTGGTTGTTGTTCCAGAAAAGCCGGCCCGAATTCCCCTCTACTTTTGTCACGATGGTGCACGTGGGTTAGTATCCTCTTATCACGAAAACACTCAGCGATAAATGGAAATAGGATATTATTCAATTGATATGTTCTATTTCAACCTCGTTCCTTTGAGTAAATTATCGTTAATGTTGCATCTCCTTGTAAAAAGAGGGTTGCATCGTAAATCGCCGGTCGGCAAGGCCCGACATGACAATTATTTTCGCCATGAACATATACGAAATCCTGTTTGACCATGCATATACGAGATCGTCCCTCCAGTTTCTATGAGAATCAACATTCACCCAAAAGACTGTTCGCGTGGCTGAAGTGTGTTGATCATCTATTCTTAGAAGAACCATGGAATCAAGTCCGGCGCAACCTATGCAAAGGAACATTAGTGGTTTCCGCTGGACGCATATAAATAATGTGGTAAATCCTCCGACGGTCAACATAAAGGATCCGCGAAGGCCTCCAAGAGCAAGCGGTTTAGAAATCTATTATTCTTCCTACCAAGTCACGCTTCTATATTCCCCACCTTCGAAAAGAAACAGGCATTCATCTACATTAGCCCAAAATGAAGCTTAACGCCCAGCCATTCCTCTTCCTAGGACTTCTGTCCCCCGTGGTGCTCACCGCACCCGTTGAGCCCGATATCCATGCCGGCGGCCTTTCGCTCTCCGCGCGAGCAGACGCATGTACTTCGGCATTGACCGACCAGTACCTATTTAAAGATTCCATGAATACGTTCCAAAGCCACCGTAGGGCGAAAACCCCGTCCTGCTTCGACTGGAGCTCCGACAACTGCAGCAATTCACCGGACAAACCCTTCGGGTTCAATTTCATTCCTTCATGCCAGCGTCACGACTTCGGTTACCGGAATACCAAGAAGCAAGGTCGATTCAACGAGACGATCAGGAAGCGGATTGATGATCAGTTCAAAAAGGACTTGTACAATGAGTGCAGTCAATACAAAGGAGGGGACAGCTGGAAGGGGGACGAATGCAGGAAGATCGCGGATGTGTACTATGAAGCAGTGCGAGAGTGCGGAGATGGCGATTGCTTGTAACTGAGGGATACTGGTATTATCACTCTAGTATCTTGGGCGAAGAACGGATGATGTTTCCTTGATCTCTTGGCGCTTTTGTCTTGGCATAGCTATCCCGCTTAGTAAGCAATCTTCTAGTGCAATCATTCTCTCTAAGCGCCCAGTCGGCCCAATCAGTTCTCCATCCCAGCAAACCTCAGCAACAAGAGCAAAAGTTCAACCCAGAAACCACCTAACCAGTCAGCCTCAAACTCAAGGTTTCCAAGACCAAATATACCCTCCAATCCAGTGCCAAAACTTGTTCTCATACCCAAAAGTCCAAAACACAATGTGTTTCCACCCCCACCCAAAGCTTGAAAGGAGCTTGTGTTTGATATGCCACTTTCATTGGGTACAGGAAGCTGAACCCTTACCCAGCTCCATGGGTGTCGTTCTAGGCCTCTGAAGGCCTGAAGTTTTGAGAACAGACTGTAAATAGACTTAAAGAATCCTCAAACACAAGAATATGGATCTCGACCCACTCCCGCTTCGGAGCTCGAGACGTACAAAGGACTGTTGGACAGTAGCTTTTCTCAGGGCCCGACTGGCAAAGTTCACGCGCCGGAGTGGAGAGCGGGAAGAAAGTTATTTTCGTCACGACTTTCGTTATGTCGAACCTGTTCCTCTGTGGGCCGATGATTGTAGTCTAGATCTCGAGGAAGCTGGGGCTTGAGGTGTCTCCTATTGGACCTTACAGCGCATCTTCAATGAAGCTCCAGGCAGCCTACATGCAACTTCGTGATAAATTCTAAGCCAAAAATAAACATAGAGTTGAAGTCCCGGTTCAACTTTTCTAGGAAGATCTCTCATTTCGAAGCTATATAAGCATCAAACTTGCTGACGAGATGGGCTGTTTCCTCTCCCTCTTGTTTCCTTCATCAGCAAGCAAAAGGCAAATTATTCTTCCTTGAGTCATTTCCTTGGTTTCCTTTCTATTTTTTCTAGTCTCTTTTCTCTTCTCTCTTCTCTCTTCTCTCTTCTCTCTTCTCTCTTCTCTCTTCTCTCACTTTTTTGTTTCTCGTTTCACGCTTTTTCTTTTCGTTTCGAAGTTATCAATTTTATATACTGAGGATTATTCTACTTGACGCATTCTTTTTCAGTCGGATTTCTTATGGTCAATTGACTCTGGCAAGTCATTGGCAGATCTATTTCAAGCTTCACTAACCGATATCGATATACGGTTCTTTTACTTCGGTATTACTCGTACCTGGCTACGCAAACCCCACGATCTTTGACTTTCCACTACTTTCTGGTCACTTCCTTTTACTTCATCAACCTTCAAAATGGCGGGCTCTCAGTACGGCGCGCTTGGCATGACCTTCAAGGCCGTTCGCATGCTACAAGCTGTGTGCCTCATTGCGATCATCGGCATGACTGCCAACTTCATCGCACAAATGGTGTCAAGCAACACCACCCCACCCCAGGTCCTTGTTGGTACTCTTAGTGTGGTATGTATAAATATTCTATTAAGAAGCACATGTCCAACTAACCTTCGCACTTTAGACCTGTATTGCTGTCCTATACTGCGTTGTCACCTTCATTCTCTTCATCGACAACATCTTACCTTTCCTTATCAATACGGGATTGGACGGCCTTCACCTGATTGCTGTGATTGTCGTTGCTGTCACGGTTGGAAAGCCATTGTCGTACGTCAACTGTAACGTGCTTGGCAGAGTGTCCAGTGGCATATCTTCCGCATACACGTTTACCACGGCTTTGGGTAATAGCCTCGCCAAAGATGGCGACAAGATCAGCTATACGCATTGGATTGGCGCTTCAAAGCCAAATTGTCTTGAGATGAAGGCCATTTGGGGCCTAAGCATTGCACTTTGGTAAGTTTAGTCGCTAAGCATTTCATTACCACTACAGCTTGAAAAAGCACAAGCGCTAACGTACTATCAGCATTCTTTTTGCGCTATCAGCCACTTGCAGCGTTGTCATGTGGCGCCAGCAGAAATCGAAGCCCAAGGACGTTGAAGGTTAAAAAGGCACCTTCAGTACTTATGTTGGCCTGATTTCGGTGCTTGCTCCCTCTATTTGTGGATTTTCGTGTTCCCAGCTTCCGCATTCGCAAGTGCTAGTTCACACTTTGGCTTTTTCTCTCTTCTCTATTCATTCGGGTGGAAATGTCGTTCCTTTTTTGTCTTCTTTCAAGAAATCTTTTCAAAATTTGTGTTTGCTTGTTTGCTTTCTTGGGTTTTGTCGCCTTGCGTTGTGTTATTTGGGCTTACGACGGGGCAAAATAATGATAATTTTAAGGAAAGGTATGGCGTTACTGGAAGAAACTCACCATACACGCTATTCGCAATAGAAAAAAAAAATTTGCTCGCTTGGGCGCATACCGTCCCTATAATTTCTTAAGACTTAACTATATTCTAATCATGTGATACCAAAAGATAAATTGTTATTGCCTCGTTGCTCTTGCGGTTTACTCCTATATAAAATCCGATCAATATTGACACAGCCCTCCCAATTATGTGTATTTATATGATATTCAAGCGCTTCCGCCACCCAATGCACTGTTTCCCGCCTTAATCAATACATAAAGGGGAATTCCGACACTCCAGCCATACAAGCCCGTTCTCACATAGCTCATAAACTCCGACCGTGCACTCATGTACACTGCTGTATATAATAATCTCACACCAAGGTACTCTGCCGCGAGGATATTAAGTTCCTTGGTAGAAACACCTTTATTCATGTTTCCTGCGACCTGCGCGTAGTTTAGCACTCTGTTGGAGGTCCAAGGTAAATAAGGGATAGCGGAACGGGGTTCTTACCATTGCAACCGCAAATAGTGGAAAGCTTTCGAAAGCATTGAGATGCGCACCACGGATCCGACAAAGTTTGCCCCAGACATCGGCGGGGACTTGCTCACGGAGGGAGTTGAGATTTTCACGCGGCCTATTGAAGGTAAGTTAGTGAAATGGAGAAGGAGAATGTGAGGGAGGAATCAAAGAAAGACGTTACATTATGTTCGAAGTCTTCCAGTTTGTGGCTTGCATCATTTTCCAGAAGTAATAACCATGAGGTAATATGCCGAGGACGTAGGCTCCGGCGATGGAGTGATAGCTCCAATTGTTAGAAGATTGCATGATTGTTAAAACGTTTGATACTTTCTTGGAGTCTTGAAGGAGTTTGGATAAAGGAATACAGGATAGCAGTTGCTTTTTGATCCCTAGTGTAAGCGATTTTTGCTCTGTTCAAGGAACTCAAGACAGGACCCTCGGGAGATATCCTGGTGGTTTATATGCATTTTGCGAGTCGCGGAAATGCATTGGGATTTTTGTCAGATGACGAGATATACCGACATTCATTGCTTGTCAAAATACTGGAGCTCGGCGACATTTCCTTCACAGAGACTGGTCGCTTTGTGGCATGTTGTTATGTTCAGCCGTGTTAGTTGGTTAGGGCAGAGAGTTTTGAACCTGAGCATAACGTTATGGCTGACCCGCAAAGCTTGGGGGAGAGCGCTCCCTTCCACAACCATCCATATTACACTTAAAGAAATGATCGGGTCGCGTAGATTCAGCAAGTAAGATTTGATGGTGGCATCCCGGATTTGAATTGCATACACATACTCTCTCTCTCTCGGATACTTCCGCCCCGGACTTGACTGGTGGAGCCGTGAACTATTGGTGTTGTGTCAACTGCAGAAAGAACTTCGTGTAGCACGTTTGCGATGGCACTTGAACTAGTTAACTACGAAAGCACATTTCCTCCATTCGGATACTGAGAGATTTGTTCAGTGACGGTGGCTGGGACAACGAGCTTTTGGTATAAGGGATGGTGAGGTAGTTTTAGTTGCAGCAGTTATACAAGAACACACAATTCTACTGTAGAACTCACATCTAACTAGGCATATCTTGCTGCCAGAGATTGTGAGTCATGTTCCTGGGGGCAAATTCACCATCATGGATTTTCAAGGCTCTCAAGTGGGTAAGGAGACTCTTGGAGATGTCGACAAGAGTGACCCTCTAACTGCTACCACGCATTGGTCGTTTGCGGATAACATCAGCTGAGAATCTCCAGGAAGATTATGGTTTCGAATAAGCCGGCTAAATTATTTTACCGGGGTTATTTTTCTACCTAGTTGAAAGGGAGGTTGTTCATAGCGAACTACATTTGTGCTTGGCAGGGAGTATCTGGCATGGGGAATCAGGATCAGAGTCAAAGTTGGCTAAGCAGCATGTCCAGCAGGACGGAAACTAATTAGCAAACTCTTTTAAACCTGCCCCCTTATAGGTGTTATCAGTCGCTCGGCCCAGAGCTGGTAAATGGGTTGTCGCAGGTAGCGGATCGACCAAGGAGATCAGGCAGCGATAGTCAATTCTCACAATCTGTCATATATCTCCTTATGACCCTAGGTCAAGGAAGACCACCTCTTCTGACAGACTTTAAGGTCATTATTATTATTGATTGAACTAATATGTTCGCCTCGGGAAAGACTCTTGGCCGTGTTATTGTGTTTTTTTCAGTGTTACTCTGGAGGGAAGCATGTCGATAATGATATCTGCAACAGGACCTAACAGACAAAGAACGTTTCTTTTTAGGATGCATGACTACATTAGGCAGGCAGCTCGCGACGTTAATTCAGTCGACAAAGGCTCCCCCGTATAAGGCCGTCAATTGCCCGGGCCCAGGATCAAGCAAGATTGCTTTCCCCAAAGTCAAATAGTGCAAGGGTATGTGAAATTGGAGTTTAGGTAGGATTCCTCGTTTCTAGGCGACATGCAAGGTAGGATATCGTCGCGCTCGAGTGAGACTGGCTTCTGGGCTCGTAAGATAATCTGGAAGGAAACTCTCGCTGTCTGCTTTGGGAGGACGTTCAATGAAGAATTGTTGTAAGACCTTTGGAGGTTGTGTCATCGTACCAGGAGACCTGGAGCTGGCAAGGGGGTAATTAGTAACTAAACCGATTTTGAACAGAACCTACACGCCGCGCTAACGTTTATTAAAAATTCTCTGGAGTTAAAGTTTATTTCCCGATGATCTACATTCGCAATTTCAATGTCACCTCTCCCACCAGGTCACTCATCTCACTCGCACTCGACAACTCGACAAGAAGCACGAATTACTAGAATTGCTGAAGCAGACAATCAAATGAATCTCGCTCTCGACCCTAACGAGTCGGTATCACTGACAATCAAAGAATGAGTTGATCTACAAGGTAGCGTTCTGGAGAATTAAAAAGAAATCATGCCATTGTGCGACCTTCGACGAAGGGTTGACGCTAATTGATCAGGGCAAACTGAGGAGAAGGAAGGCCTGCCGTGTAAAACTCCGCGTCTACCCTCGCTGGGACCAAATGACCACGATGGTGACTGGAAGGAGGAACCCGCCCTTGTTCCTGATGTTACATTCTCCCCATTCTGTCCGATTCGCCAAGACTGCCCAAGTCCGCTTAATTTGATGAACGTCCCCTCAAAGCGAGCAGGCCCTGCAGCGAAGTGAGTTCACCTGCAAAGACTGGGTTATTGGGCGACTTGGGGGGATGTCATTGATAAAGCTGCCGATCCCTCGGATTCTCCCCCAATCCACGCACCTTTCCTGAATCCAAGGCGGATCTGGAAGCTCACCAGATCTCTACCACTGCGAAGGGAGTTCGGCCTTTTTTGAGTGGGATGCTTAATTGACTTCGCCTCACTTAACATTCGTTTGAAGATGAAGGTATTATTGCCTCGTCGCTCTTTGGTTGAATTTGTACCCGAAATCGAACCAACAAAATTTCAATTGGCTTGCAAAGCTGACGTTGTCGTATAGGTCACGTCTCTCCTCCTTCTCGCAGGCCTCTGCCTGGCTGTAGACCCGCCGCGCCGGCCTCATCCTCCAAGAGGTGGTGGCAACAAGATTCTGACTTATGGCGAGACCGTCACTGGGCGCGCAATCTCACCAAAGACCACATTCGTTGAGTGGATCGCCGGAAAGGAGGACGGGCAATACGTCTATCAGGAAGGAAACGGAGCTCTTGTGATCCAGAACATCGTGACTAATGGAAATGAGACTCTCGTTGATGCTGGAAAGGTGCCAAATAACGCCTACAATTACTTCATAAAACCAGACCTCTCTGCTGTTTTGTGGGCAACGAACTTTAAGAAACAGTATCGCCATTCATATTTTGCCGATTACCAAATACTGGATTTGAAATCGGGCTCGCTCACTCCGCTCGATAGCGATCAAAAGGGCGATATCCAGTATGCTGCCTGGAGCCCTAAGGGAAATGTCATCGCCTATGTTCGCAACAACAATCTATATCTCTGGAAGGACGGCAAGACTTCCCAAATTACAAAAGATGGAGGCGAGAACACCTTCAATGGTGTTCCAGACTGGGTATATGAAGAAGAAATCTTCGGTGACCGCTATGCATTGTGGTTCTCACCAGATGGTGAATACCTTGCCTACATGCGAACCGATGAAACTGGCGTCCCTACATACACAGTTCCTTATTACATGAACAACATGAAAGTAGCCCCTCCGTACCCGAGAGAGCTGGAAATCCGCTATCCTAAGGTGTCGCAGACCAACCCTACCGTCAAGTTCCGTCTTCTCGACATTGAATCCGAAAAGCAAAAGGACGTGGCGCTTGATGCCTTCAAGGCCGATGATCTCATTATTGGCGAAGTTTCGTGGTTGACTAAGGGCCACGATAACGTTGCAATCAAAGTATATAACCGTGTTCAGGACCAGGAGAAAGTTGTGCTCGTTGATGCTAAATCTGGCAAGGGCTCTGTTGTACGAGATCGTGATGGTACAGATGGCTGGATTGAGAATGTTCAATCTATTCAATACGTTGGCAAGGTCAAGGGTGGTAGAGGCAACAGCAGGCAAGAGTACTATGTTGATGTCTCTGATATGGACGGTTGGGCCCACCTCTACCTCTTCCCCGTCGGAAAGGGAAAGCCCATACAACTCACTCGTGGCCGCTGGGAAGTTACTGCAGTCCGCTACGTCGACACTGAACGTCAATTAATTTATTTCGTTGCTACGAAGCGTCATAGCACCCAGCGCCATCTCTACTCAGTTTCATACCGCAATTTGAGAATGAAGGCTTTGGTTAATGATCGCGAGGCCGCCTACTACACGGCGCACTTCTCCGCAAACGGTGGCTATTACATCCTCTCTTATCAGGGCCCAGATGTCCCGTACCAGGAGCTTTTTTCCACGAAGGCCGGAAAGGCAATCCGGACAATTAATAGCAACGCCGATGTTGTGAATAAGCTTAAGGAGTACAAGCTTCCCAAAATTGACTATTTCGAAATTCGGCTCCCAACCGGTGAGACTCTTAATGTGATGCAGCGTCTTCCTGCCAAATTCTCTCCGTTTAAGAAGTATCCTCTCCTTTTCACTCCATACGGAGGACCAAACTCTCAACGGGTTTCTGTAAGCTTCCAACCCTTCAACTGGAACGCTTATATCTCATGTGATCCTGAGCTTGAATACATCAGCTGGACTGTCGATAACCGAGGTACTGGTTTCAAAGGCAGAAAATACCGTTCTCAGGTCGCCAAGAGACTCGGTACTCTCGAACCTCAGGATCAAGTTTATGCCGCGAAGTGGGCCTCCAAATTCCCATATGTTGATAAGGAGCGTATTGGTATGTGGGGCTGGAGTTATGGAGGATACTTGACCGCTAAGACCCTCGAAACCGACAGTGGTCTTTTCTCATTTGGTATCATCACTGCTCCAGTCTCTGACTGGCGGTTCTATGACAGCATGTATACCGAGCGGTATATGAAGACCTATGAAATGAACGCAGCCGGTTACAATACCAGCGCCGTCCACAATCCCAAGGGATTCAAGAATGTCCGTGGAAGTTTCCTCATTCAACACGGTACCGGTGACGACAACGTCCACTTCCAGCATTCGGCTGCTTTGACAGATTTGCTCATGGCTGGTGGCGTATCGCCCTCCAAGATGGAAGCCACGTGGTTCACCGATTCTGACCACGGCATCCGATATAACGGCGATTCTGCGTATCAATATAAACAACTTACCCTAAAGCTTTACGAGGAGAAGAACAGGAAGTTTGGAGAGGAGAAACACCAGTGGAGCAAGAAGGATTTGGAATTTGCTGGTTCCCTCGACATTTAAATAGATTTCAACTTCTGAGCCCCGCTTAATTGCTGCTTCTTTTTCAGCGGGGGAAGGGTGGACTGTTTAATCTCCTATCATCTCTCTCCTTTGGCTGAACGCTTTGTTCTTCCAGGATGAGCTCCTTCAGCATTTTTAGTAATGTACATATTGCCTATATTATTTAAGCAAATTTTTACACCTCACCCAGCATTCGAACAACATCAAGGGTCGAAGAAGCCCTTTTACTCGGTTCCCTTCTTGGAGCTTGTCGACTACAGTGAAATGATTCACTAGATGTTTCACCGAATTAATCTCAGTGATGGCCTTCCATCATACCCATCATGTTTACCTGGATTTGGGCAATTGGAGAGTCATAATCACCAACGGCCCTAATATTTCCCTAATAGGATCTACATGGCATTAGGGAAAAAGAAGAAATGATTTAGGTATAACTAATGATTTAGGTATAACTTGACACATTCTATTTACGGGTATCGTACAGTGGCTTGAAGAAATCGCAAACTTTCTTGTTGGACCTGGTTGTAACTTCTAGAAGATATGCAAGCCCGAATGCCCCAGAGTATAAAAGGAAGAAAGGAAAATTTTAAGGCAAAAAACAGCCTTACAGGAAATGCTGCTCAATCATCCCAGAGTTTCAACTCTTGGGGGTGATCTCCTTCGAAAACATTGGACCAATACCGTTTTACCCGGTCACATATTCCCGTCTGTCCTTTCCACGATTGAAATTCACCTTCCAAATTGCACGCCACCCATTTGATCTCCTCCCAATACCCCTTTTCAACATCGTATCCAAATCTTTTAACGGTGTCCTCACCGACCAGCCACGCGCGACCATCGCTTCCGTCCGGTTTGTAGGTAGGTTTGGTGCCTGTGCTGGAGAAAACGGTTGCGGGGTTGAATTTGGGAGAGTGGGCGTGGATGAAGAATGCGCGTGGACGCGTGGAGTTGTGAGGATATGGATTGGTATGTTGTATGTTGTATTCGTCAATTGGATCAAATTGGACCATTGCGGAGCCGGAGATGACGCCGTTTTCTTTCCGGTGTCCAATTGGCCGAACGGGCTCCCTAACTGTGTAGAAGGGTTCATTGGCAGCAGATGCGGCTTGGACAAAAGTTTCCTTGTCTCCTTCACCGGGAGCTCCTTGGGAAAGAAGTGAGAAGTAATGCGATGGACCATAGTAGTTATAATAGGTGGCAAGGAGGAGGGTCGGTCCGTGATTTTTCTTAGATAGGAGAATTTCACCTGTCTCAGAGGAGGCCCTGAGGTTAAGTGGGGGCACAGACAGTTGCGAGATGAGATAATATTGAGGCGACACGGTAGAGATCCAGTAATCAGGCCAAGTCACCATTCCCGCGCCCTTATACGGCTCGGAAGCCAATAGCATCTCCGGTTTATAGAGTGGGAAACAGTCTGCATCAAGCAAGACAAGTTCTTCAAAAGAAGAAAAGAGCATAGCGAATACCTTGAGTTGAAATGTTTCAATTTTGACCTTTGTTGAGTTCGAGATTGCTGACCGTAAGATATTCGACAGAACGACACATTTGGCATTTAGTGCCGGTAGCACATCATTGCAAATTTTCGCCTCATACTCTGTCTCATCCTTTAGAAACAGTTCAACTGGAAGTTCAGATCCTGTGCGGCGCAACATGCGTAACCCAATAACAAATACAGGAAGATATCTTCCTCCGGCGGTATATACTATCCCTCTCGTTTTTGGGACGTACACCGGCCGCAATTCTGGGTCTTCTCGAACCTTTTGGAGGAATTGAGAATGTGCATCTCGCATTTTCAAGATATCGGTATCTGGCATTTCGATGAGAGCTAGACGCTCAGGAGGATGCGGATCATCGAACCCGAGCGCCCCAGCCGAGCCATTTCGCTTTGGAGAGGGACAGTTGGGTGCTGAGGCGTCAAGGACCGGAAGAAGGGCTTTCCAAAATATAATTTGTCGTTCAGTTAAAGATTTGGCAGAAATATGATGCTTTGTAGCGGAGGAGATGGCATCTTTAATGTGGGTGGTCTGGCCAGAAAAAAGCAGCCAGAGAAGCAGGATCAGCCCAGTCAAGGAGAGGATGACTCCCCTGATTGACAAAACAAAGCCATTGAGCAACATGCCGTTGACAATAGGAATACTACTACTGGTCCATTTTAGTCGGAGATCTCACAATATATCATTATGGTATGGAGTAGATCTCCTCAGATAGCCTGACACGTATTCGGTTCATTATTATTCCGCCTGGCCACGATCTTCCTTACTAAGCAGGGGTGACTAACCCAACAAGGAAAGGATTGTGGCCGTCGAGAACCTGATTCCCTAGTCTCCTGGACCTTTAGACTGACGAGGCTGGAGAACTGCAGTTATACCGACACCAACAATGTTACAACCCCCAAGGGTTTGGCTAGACTCGTAAACAACGCGGGTAAGCTGAGACTGAGAGAAGCTTAAAGTTTCGGGTACCTCAGCTCGAGCCATCGAACGGGTTGCCATGTACCATGGACGAATCAGGTCCCCGGGCATTTCCGCCACATGGGCTACAGCTGCAACCACGTCGTGGCACCAAACACTCAGCTGAAGGCCTGGATGGCTAGTCAATAGGGCTGCATTCGAACATGCTGTCGGGGTCTGCTTGATTGTGTTTAAATACTGGTGGGGCCCCAGAAGACATCCACTGGAATAATTCGATTTCACAGTTGGAACTCGCATTCCTTGGTAACGTCAGGTCGCCGTCCCAACGATCGCCGAACTGGGTCGGGTTCCAGGATTTCAGCGGCAATATCTACGACAGGAAACAAATGTCACATTAATCTATAATTTGCATATTATAAAAAGGTGCTATTATTATCCCCCATGCCCATCTAGCGTTTGACAGTTTGAGACAACAGATACTATTGGGGAAATCCTTCCAACATGTCGGCGGAATATCTAAACTCCAGCACAGACCTCGAATCTAATGAAAATGAACATAGCTTCCTGATGAATGATACTGTCCACAGTTTCGCATGGAAAGGTGTCACTGTCAGTGTCAAAGATCGCCAAACAAAAAAGAAGAAGAACATTCTCTCCAATACTTCCGGTCATGTTAATCAAGGTGAGAATCGCACTTGCTTTGCCAACCTGAATCTTTTGTCCTAAAAATACTAAGAATGACCACTAGGGGAACTCATGGTCCTCATGGGCCCTTCAGGGAGCGGTAAAACCACCCTTCTGAATGTTCTTGCCCATCGAAATAGCAGTCTTGGTGCGGCAAGCGTCGAGGGAGACATCCTAGTCAACGGTAAAAGGGTGTCCCTAGAGACATTCAGATACATTAGCACCTATGTTGAGCAGGAAGACATTCTCATTGGGTCTCTGACTGTGGAGGAAACTCTTCATTTCGCCGCCCAATTATCTCTTTCAAGGTAAAGATCCCTTCACTAAGAGGAGTAGCCCATTAATTCCTAACACACGATAGTACGATTTCGAAAAAGGAACGTTTGCACCGTATTAGGAGTCTTTTGAATTCGTTTGGTATCCAAAATCAAGCCAAAACTTTGATTGGAACTCCGATTCAAAAAGGCATCAGTGGTGGTCAGAAGCGCCGAGTGAGCGTTGCGAGCCAACTTATCACGCGACCCAAGATCTTATTCTTGGATGAACCTACTAGTGGTTTGGATTCTACTGCTAGTTACGAGGTGATGTCTTTTGTAAAGGAGCTTGCTGTCAAAAACAAGGTGTGTATATTCGCGACTTTGAGGTGGTTTGGGGATAAGCTAACTTTCTTGCAGCTCATTGTAATTGCGAGTATACATCAACCGTCAACTGCCACCTTCGAGACTTTTGACAAGCTCCTTATCTTGTCCACTGGAAGAGCGTGTTACTTTGGGCCGGGAACAGGAATGAAATCATACTTTGATGGAATTGGATATTCTATGCCCCTCCAAACCAACCCAGCCGAATTCGTTTTGGATTTGGTAAGCACAGATTTTGCTCATAACAAAGAGGCGGCGTCCGATCGGCTTGCACGAATCCACGAAGTTTGGGGCGGGTCTCCCGAAAATGCAAACATTGATGCCGAGATTGAATCTCAAGTTGGCATGTCAGAGAAATTTGAGCATATTCCAACTCCAAAAGGCGGAAAGGTTGGTCTATTGATGACTACTCTTACTTTACTGCATCGATCCTTTATCAAAAGCTACCGGGATATTGTTGCTTATGGGATTCGGATTGTTATGTATCTTGGTGTGTATTTTCCCAACGATATTTCCCTGCCATTATGGCTAACTTTATATTAGGTCTGGCTATTATGATGGGCACTGTATGGCTACGCTTAGGGAGCGACCAGGAAAACATTCAGCCATTTATCAACGCTCTCGTGAGTTAATATGTACCGAATTCTTGGTATTCTGTTGCTAATATCGCAACAGTTCTTCAGTTCAGCTTTCATGTCTTTTATGGCTGTTGCGTATGTGCCTTCGTTCCTCGAAGATAGATCAACCTTCATTAAGGAGAGAGCCAATGGCCTATACGGCGCGACGACCTTTATCATCGCAAATTTCATCATCGGTATCCCATTTTTGTGTAAGTGCCTCAATGTTTACGTTTTCATTAGGTCTATGCTAATGAAGATGTAGTCGTCATCACACTACTTTTCTCTATCGTCGCATATTGGCTCGTAAACTTCCGCGACGGTGCCGAAGCTTTCTTCACATTTGTAATGTGGCTGTTCCTTGACCTTCTCGCCGCCGAATCCCTCGTGGTGCTCATGGCCTCTCTATTTCCTAACTTTGTCATTGCCCTCGCTCTTACCGCCTTCGCCAACGGCCTTTGGATGAGTGTCGGAGGATTCCTTGTTTCCCCAACAATCCTCAATGTGTTCTGGAAGTACGTCTTCCATTACATTGACTACCAGGCCTACGTCTTCCAAGGAATGATGGTGAATGAATTCTCTAAACGGACATACGATTGCGCTTCAGGATGTCAATGCATGTACCAGACGGAGTTAGCCGATCAATGCAAGATTGCCGGAACTGGAGTGCTCAAAGCCTACGGATATAAGACTGGTAGAGACGGAAAATGGGCAGGCATTTTGATTGGAATTATAGCCGTGTATCGGCTATTTGGATGGGCAATGTTGATGATTAGGAAGAAGTAAAGAGTTTTCTTCCCCTCACTAATTACTAATTCTCCGGGACTTGCTGTTGCCGCCTCAAATCTCATTGTTCCTTTTTTCCTTATTATTTCTAATTAGGGTGGAACTTGTCTTATTTCTTTATAATTCACGATAGAATTCAATTGGCTTGTGGTTTTTTGTATGTATGTACATGGCTTAGATATCATTATAGGTCTTCCATAACTGTGTTGAGACCTCTTCCCTCTTTGAACAAATCTTCTCCCAAGGTCGACATAAGGCTGAAGGCGATCTACGTCATATGGCAAAGTTTCTCTACCGGTTTTCTCGGACCGACGGATCACGGTCTTGGCATTTTAGGGTTCCCTCATTCGGTCCGGTGGTCCCCGATAGTCCCCGATCTGCTTGCAAATCCCTTCTTTAATGGGTTATAAGTTCTTTCAAAAACATGGAACTCTTAATTGAATTTAGAGTTGGGATTGAAGAGCAAACAAAAGGTGAGAAAATCAAGAACCCGTTACTATATGGAGTAGATGATTCTGCTATGGGCATGTCATAATCGGTATATACATTATATACATCCTTGTGCAATTTCGGGTCGATCGTGGGTGATATAGAATAATAATAATTTAATAATACATTGTAAAGAAGGGAAAGTAGATCAGTATGGCCCAAATCTTGGCCCTTAGGAAATGTCAGTGTTCAATAGCAATGTCTCCAAGCCACACGTCACTGCTGATGATGGAGCTGATATCTGGGCCTTGGTCCTCGAGTTCAGGGAACATTGGTTGCTGGACTCCAATCTCTAGTACCTCCCTCGCCACCAGCTTGATTTGCTTCATCACCAATCGCGAGATCGCCCACGTAGAATTGAGTGCTTTGAGTTCTCCCACAATCAAAGCAATCCTGTCTCGCCTTGGCTCCAAACAATTGGATGCCCTGACGGAGCATGCACAGAGCTGGACGACAGCGCTTAATACAAGCCCACAGATAAAGAATGGAGTTTGCTTGATTATAGTAGATCGGAGCGCGGCGAGAGCGGCAAGATCGTTGGCTGCTTTGATAGCTTTGATAGCGTGGGTGAGATTCGTAGATGATGCTGCCGCTATGCAGAGACCTCGTCGGGCGCAGGGGATGCTGGCAGAGGCAGCAGGGCTGGCTAGAAGATTTGAACGAGGGAGATGTAGGTATATAAGGGCGCAATTGATAATCATATGTGCTTGAAAGAGTAGTTGGTCAACCGTGCCATCCGCGCCAAGGACGTTCCGTTTTGAGTTGGGTAGATGATGGAACCAACTGCTTATACTGGCGTCAATGGATTCAACCTGGTCTGCCAGCTGGTAATCATCAATGGCATAGCCCAGGTCTAGCGTTCTTTTGAGTATTCTCGTGGATTCAACGGCGTAGCAGAAGGAAGAAAAGTCTTCCTCATCTTCGGCAAAGACTCGATCGTAGAATTGGGTTGCAGTAGGCGATTCCGTGAGATAAATGCCGGCTGAATAGCTTAGATCGTCACACGGAAGTAGGGTGTCCATTATCGTATTGTTACTGATCTTCAAAGGTGATTGATCAAACGAAGAGAACATGCCATCAATGAGATATAGCTCCCACCATGTACGACGGAGTGTCTCAACTCGTACAGGGTCATCTCCACCCACAGTTGTTGCAAATGAAGCTCTGTTCATACCCATCCCGAAAGCCAAGTCGACGGCTGCGGAAAAGGAATCAAAGGCGTCGGTACGCTCATTGCGGGCGTGCAAAACGATCGAAAACAACAGAAGAGCCTGGACTTTGTAGAAAGACGGTTCAGTAACTGCTGTCAATTCTGAAACGACTGTATCGCGATATAAATCAGCAGACGGATCGAGTGTATAATGGGCACCAATGAATCTCATAACCGCTTGGAGGCATGGTGGGATCGGTGCTAAACGATGTAGTAGATGCGACGGAGGAAGAATTGGATGGGCATCGTGGAAGAATGCGTAATAGTAGTCAAAAAGAAGCCCATCGCCTTGCAGGTAAGCAGAAGCATCGGGTACTGCGAAGACATTGGAATTCAGGGAGGTCCGGTCCGTTGCCATCAACTCCATTCGGTCCAACGACTGCGATGAAGCCATGGATGGCATGGTCAAACACGAATCTAAGAACGGTGACTGAGGTGGTCCCATCGGGGTTCCAACCCCTTGGGGTGGAGCCTCGGAACGCGGAGTGCCAACTATCGTCGAAGGAGGCGCTGGCGGTTTGGAGCTTGGCTTGTATCCACGACGGGAAGGCGTATACTGACAATCAGACTGTGCTTTGCGACATCTTCCACAGACAGGGGTAACGCCATCACATTTAAGATGTTTCCTGCGACATTCTAGACATGCCAGGGGCGCAGGCCTAGCAAGGTTGGGTTGCTTGCTATTGGAGTTGGTCATGTTGTGACAGGTTTCGTTGGTCAAGACAATTGTGCTGTGTATAACAATTGAACGGCGATTCGGAGATTCGGGCAGGTTCTAAACGGGAGATTATGATCTGAGCCAGTCCATCTGTATCCACTTCTGGGATAGTAGGATGCACAAGCTCTGATGAGGTGGAATATCTCTAGAGTATGTAGAATCAAAGGAGGGGATGAGGTGCTCATGAACGAAGGAGTAGCTTAAAATAGAACACAACCCGGGTTTCCACGCATCATATATCTGACGCTGGAGTCCCAGGCAAGGCCAAAAGCAATCCTTTGCCCCGATTTCTAATAACTCGCCTCCCTGAAGAAGGAAATGCGTCTGGACCCGACCTGGCTGATTATGTAACATCTAGTCCCCGATTATTTCTCGGCAAATCACGTGGGACCCGGAACCCGTGTTGGCTTTCCGCTTCCTCATCCGACCGGTCGTGTTTCTTCGCAGAAAAATGCGTTTGGGAAGAGAAGAGCCAACCAGGCGAGTACGAGGAAGTGGGTGACACAGGATGCGAATTCTTCACCACCCATCATTCTGATTCCAAAGGCAGTTGTGAAGCCACAACCAATTCTTCCGATGCTGCCCACGCGCAGTTGTTAGATCCAGGGTGTGACACCGAATGTCTGAACAAGAACAACAACTCCTACGGAGTCTGGTTGCGTCAAACGCGTGTTTGGTGACAACAAGAGATTTGCAAATTTATAAGCAAAGGTTTTGAACCACCAGTCCGCTTAAGCGGTGATTTCAGTCCACTTCGTTGGACATGCCTTGCATCTCCAATAGGACCCTTAAAACACTCAACCCCATGTCAAGCTTGCATGCATATATACGATGGCCGGCCCAACCAGATGGGTTGCGGTGGTCTTTAAGAGCTGGTTGCTTCAAAGCCAAGCTTTTCTGCTGTGGAATCACTGCATTCCATGCCAAGACGCCGATTCCAAAGATGCAAAACTGTGGGGGAGGTGGGCTAGAAGCCAAAGCCACCCTGGCTCAACGCGGGGTTATCGATTGAGCTAGGAGACATTTCTCCGGAGTTGCACGATGGTTTGATTGATGGCTATACGGAGAAAGGATTTGGAAAGAGCTGAATATCCTATCCTGACTGCTCAAATCACGCGGTACAAGTCTATAAATTCAGGCACTGTCCGCCCTCAATTCGTCGAGATTGAAACCACATCAACGAACAACATTTATTGTCTTGCAGTTGAAATTAGCAATCTGACAACTTAACATTTTGCCCAGGATGACTTCTGTTCACGGAAAATGCCATTGTGGCCAGGCTGAATGGACTGTGAAGCTTTCAGACCAGGAGAAATCTCACATCGTCTGGTATTAATCCATATCCACACTTCTGACCTCTCCTAGCCTTTCCCAACGAATCGTGGTATTGATAAAACTAACCTGCGAATCTCATGCAGTCACTGCGATGCCTGCAAGGAAATCAACGGCGGAGAGTTCACCCTGAACCAAGTAATCCCCCAAGAAAATTTACAACTCGAAAAGGGGAGCCTAACCAAATACACATATAAGGGGGACTCGGGTAAGTTCGACCTTCCATAAATGAGAAATTCCCTTACTAATAATTTATAGGAAATCCTGTGCATTGCTTCTTCTGCCCCGCCTGCTCAACCCATGTCTATCATCACCAGACCGTTCTAGGGCCTAAATATATCGTCCGCACTGCCTCGCTAGAGGGTGCTAAGGAATGGCCAGTCGCCGCGGAGATCTATTGCAAGGATACCTCAAAATGGCTGCCGAAGGTTTCTGACCACAGCTTTCCTGCAGCCCCGCCTGCGTAAGCAGAATTTCTCTTTTGGCACTGGGCGAGGAAGGTTGAAGTTATTAAGTCAAAAGGCGAATAATGTACCTCCTATGCATTAGAGAGTATGAACGTCGTCTAGGTATTCTATCAATAGGGTAGTTTGCAAAAATTTTTATCAGCTCGAAAACTAATGTCTTTACTTGATACTGAATCAACTAATTTTCAATCATCAAGCACCAATGGAGGAGTTTTGTTTCCTTTTCTAAGTCTGGATGGTCAGTAGTTGAGCAAATTTGGAGGGATATGGAAAATGAACGTCTTAACGATAGCCTGCGGATGAAAATCCTATAGACGTTGTCTCTTCAATTATTTAAAGATTTGGCCAAGGGGAGGAAGAGATGGAAAGAAAAGAGAGAATTCTGCACACTCATGACTTACCTACACAAAAACATTGTTTATTGTGAAAGAAATTATCGCGTCGAGAGAAACTATCAAACCTGTGTGCCACTCGACCAAAGTGGTGAGCCCACTAACTAGATGGTATGATCTATCCCGTAGATCCCTGAGTCCTGACAGAAATCTCAGGCTGTCATGTTACACTTCAATGCCCGCATTCCCCAGATTTAACTAGTTAAACCAAACTAATGTTCAGGGCGTGGCTTGGGATAAGGAAGAAGCGCCGGAGGTGTCGGCCAGTTTTCAGAAAGAGTACGTACTCCATGCTAGAATTGTTCAGTACGTGGTTCGCGGAATTTCGTGAACACATTCCGGTTCAAAGAATAAAAAATGGAAGGAAAGTAGACATTATAGGAGTAAAATACCAGACTTCTCAGAACCCTAATTAATACCTACTGCTTATGCTAATGGATAATACGCGTCTCTTTTGCTGACACAGCAACGAAGTTTTCCGTTAAAGCCACGAATCGGGACATCCAGTTCTTCGCTTAATTACATTAAACTAGACATTCAACGTGCTTCTTTCGCCTTGATGGTCCTCGCGTTCGGGTGATATTACCCTTCGAAACGCGGCAATGGTTCATCCGGAGATCCCGCGTACTCGAGCTTCACGAATAGGTTCATACCTGACCTGGCTTCGCGGCAACAACCTGTCATGCTGGTTGTCTAGAACTGTGCGACAAATTTTTATAAGCGACCAAAATATAACCAATATGGGATTGATGCTAAACGAGAAAAGTACGGAAGCGAAAACGTCGGTAGCTACCTTTTGTCTGTCTCGGCGATGCTTAGTTGCATGAGGTTGGGCGAGTGCTGCTCAAACGTTAGTCGTGACTGTCCATAGAACTAAACTTTTGACGAAGCTGCCAGAACGATTTCTTAATCGCAAAGATACCGTACCTTCGTTGTCATCGAGCGTGGGTCGAGGTCCATGAGAGGGGGGGACCTTTCGGTCACATTGCTGATTCACAACATCACGGGCAATTTTTTCGTCAGCTGGAGTGCAAAGCTCCCAGATGCAGCGGTAGAAGTCTTTGCTTATGGGCGAGAGCACGCAAAGGCAGCTATACTGAACGGGAACATTGCATCCGCGGTTGGACTCTGCAACATCAAAACATCGTTTCTGCGGAAGACAAAAAGGTATTATTACTACGGGTGATATTGAACGTAGTTCGCGGTGAGGAAACCTACAGCGCATTTCGGAATGTCATGGGCCAGGCTGCTTGCGGCAAGCATCGCCGCGACGAAGGCGTTGATAAGCTTCATTATGTAGGGTTTGGGAGTCTGTCTAAAGCGATGTGCGAAATCGACCTCGAAGATGTTAATAGATCCGAGTTTTGGAAATCGAGATGGTAGGCTGGGCTAGATAAGAACGATCGGATGCTCAGGTATTTATGTTGTGGAGGAGCGGTGGTCAGAAGCATTTGGAGGTGAAAGGTTCCCTGATACCCGGATCAAGACAAAGAACTCATGGCTGTCTGAGCATCAAGGCCTTCCGCTTTCGGCAGAAAGAAAAGGGCTTCCCAATGCAACTCGGTGGAACATTTGCAGACTAAGAGAAGCTCTTTCTTCAATCTCTTGCCATGACACAGCAACTGGCCTGCCATTCGAGAAAAATCCCCTGCCGTCGAAGCCCTCCCATTCCATATCATGAGTCTCTTGAGTCGCTTTTCACACTATACACGTTTTCTTTGTCCCTGCATAGACGAAGCAAATCGGCATGAGCTAAAGAAAGAGCTCCACTGCCTCGAGAGCCATTACCGGGTCGGGTTGACACTTGCTTGACAATCCTAGTTCCAAGTCCGCACCCGTTGACGCCTAGCATCCGCGTTGTATATATGGTCTTCGCTGAGTTCTCTAGGAAGTTGAGCCGATCCTCGTACTACTTAATTGGGCCTAAATCCCTAAATACGAAATTATCAATGTAAGGACATTTATAGCTGTGCCACGAAGCACCAGCAGCGGCAAATGCTTCGAGCTTTTCAAATGGCTTTTCATGGCCTTTGATAGCGTGGCAACGGCTATTTACCTATCACCGACCACGCATATCCAACGGCCTGCATTAGCATTGGAGCCAAACGTTGGGGGAATTCTGGTGATAGGTCTATTCTTTGTTGCTTGGTATATCCCAACAGATATATCTTCGCAAACGCTAGCCAGAGCCGGGATATATATACAACTCAAGTGTGCATGTTGCATCCGTTTCATGACATGCAAACATGAGCATGCTTCTGGGGTTATACCAGTTTTTATGGACATTTCAACAAGTTAGCATCCAACCAAAAGTCGCCTTCATATGTTGTTTTCCTATATCAAACACATTGTCAGGGGAACTCAAGAAGGACGATGCAATAATCCGACGTTGCAGTTTTGCGGCCTATAACTTAAAAAGCCAATGCCTAAGATGTGTTGAACAGTAGCAAACACGATGTATACAGAAAAGGTTATGGATCCATTCTGCCGGGTCTAATAGCAAAGATGCCTTAGTCACACTTTCGGCTTAGATGTAGCATTCCAGACTTCGCAAATTCTTAGTTTGCTTGAAGTCTCGGTGAGGCTAGCGAAGAGCCCATTTTCCCAAATTCCAATCCATATTGTTTTCCTTTGAGTAACGATAAATGAGTAACGATAAATGCGCATGTGACACTTTCTTCGTGTGCCATCGGGAGGCTGAAACAGAGTCCTGCAAAATTGCTCTCATAAACTACCCATTATTCTCCAAAAACCAGTATAAGCCACCGCTCACGATATCAAAAGACGGCTTGAGTGACATTTAAAGGGGTAATACACGGTTCAGTGAACTTCTGTTCTCTGAAGAAATATAACGCAAGGAGCCTGTGGCGGCTCCTGAGTCAGGTAACTCAGGGTCGTAAGGCCTCGAAAATAAAAACCAATCCACGCTCCAGTCTAACTCCACTTAACATGGCCGGCCATGCTGCAACCTAACTGCACCAGCGGTGTAGTTAGTCTATAAAAAGACGCTGCGAACAAAGCGAAACGTCAAAAACGCTTTCTTGGCAAAACTCGACTCCAGAAACGGTGGACCCCTCTCATGCCTTGACAGCTGGCTCCCTTTCTACCCTGAACTAACGGGAGGAATGATTGCAACTTCTTCACCAGGTTGTATCATCCTGCTCTTGTCGTCCATCGTAGCGTCACTCCCATCCCTTTCGACATCAACGTATTCCAGTCCCACACTCACTGCGCAACTCGACAATACTTTATCCTTCATACCGGGGTATCGCTCGTCCAAGGCATCGAAAAGCTTGTGTATGGGCAACGGGGCAGGAAGGGACTCGGTAGCTTTGCCGGTATATGAGAAAGCGCTGGCAAAGTAGTGGATTTGGAAACTTCCGTCGCAGGGAGATGTGGTAGTTGTCGAGGGATGGGCGACGGCGCCGGTGGAGGTAGAGGTAGAGGTAGATGTCATAGCTTCAATCTTGTACTTGATCCGGTTCTTAGGAATTGACGGGAGACAGAGTCGTCTACTATGGAAGAAGTTGAATACCAGCTAATTGACTTGGCAAAAAGATGGAAGTGGCTTGATGTGGGGAAGCTTGTTGGCTGCGGGGTAACGCGATGGTTTCCCTGACGCCCTTTTCACTACACGATACATCAGAGAGGAAGAGAGAACGATTTATGGCCACAAACTGTGAGTTTCTATGACGGTCCGAATGAACGTGATTTTCTCACATTCATACCAACTACGAAATCTTACTCAAAACTGAACCATCATCAAGTTAAGCAGGCCTTGAACCCGGCCACCAGATCATCCCTAAGATCAGTCCAGCTCTCCAAACCTATGCTCAGTCTCATAAGCCTTCGGTCGACAGTTGCATCCGACATTGCACGCCATTCGATCGAGGACTCAACACCACCAAGGCTTGTTGCGTGATGGAAGAATTTCATCTTCGAAGGAAGCACTCGAGCAAAGCGCTCTTCTTTCATCGTAATTGAGAAAACAGGACCAAACCCACCGGACATCTGCTTTGATAACCAATCCATATCGTCCTTTTGTAGGCTAGAATGGAAAATCTCCTTCACGGTTGCTTGCACCACACTCGCAAGATCATCGGCTGCTGGGTTTTGCACCTTCATCGCTTGGTCTAGAAACGTAACCAGAGACGTAGCGTTCTCACTCTGTCGCTGGACTCTGACTTCCAAAGTCCTCAAGCTCCGGACACCTAGCCAACTCTCCATATTGCCCATCATATTTCCCAGGTAATGCCTGTCATGGAACAGTTTATGCCTCCATTCTTCGTTCCTAGTCGCCAACACCCCACAGAGCATATCACTATGCCCACCAAAATATTTAGTACCAGAATGCATGATCATATCGGCACCCCAACGAAACGGATCCTGGAGCCCGGGAGGACCAAAGGTACTATCCACAAGCAAATACGCCTCACGTGAATGCGCTTTTTCCGCGTATTTTTGAATATTAAATGATGTTCCATGCGGGTTCACGGGCGTTTCTAACAGGATCACATCCCCCTTTTCCAATTGTTCCGCTGGGCAATCGAGGTCGAGTTTTTTCAAGCCGGTGAGGCGAGAAATGATGCCGATGACGCCATGGCTGCCATGGTACCCGTTGCCAACCGAGATATGTTTCGGATTGAAAAATATTAAGGCGGCGTTCAGGGCTGCGAGACCCGATGCGTATGAGACGCACTGGCCGCCTAAAAGAGCCGAGGTGATCGCTTCGAACCGGTTGTAGTTGGGTGCTGTATATCGGGAGTAAACGTGTAATGTAGGGGCGGGGATCTCCTGCTATTTATTATTATTATTTTTGACAAAGAGTCAACAGGAGTTAGCTTTGGCCAAACTTTACAAACCCCAGCATGTAAAAGGGCAGCCAACACATACAGAAGCCTCTGACTCTGGAATTAACTCATCAGGATTGCCAGAATATCTAAATGTTGTAGACACATGCAACGGTGGCGCAACATCCGCAACGAGGTTAAGCGGGTCATCGGCGTGTATCGCAAGAGTGGCATTGCTGCGAGTGTCATCTAGATTGAGGTTTTCCATGTTGTTGCGGATGTTTTCTGCCATTTGTGGAAATATTCACGAATGGTTTTCTCACAACTTTCAAAGCGATGTATGGGTTTATTTATACGTCTTCCCAGGGGGTTGCATCTACCACAAACCAATGCCTGGCTGGGTCCGAGATGCATCTCCACCGTATCCAAAAACAGCCGAATATCCATGAATTAAGTTTTACTGCAAGGTCTATGAGAACGTGACTTCAAGTTGATGAATGTCGCAGGGCGTGATAATGGAGATTTATAGATTTTTACATTAGAGCGCCGTATTGGTTCAACGATGTAAATGGGGAATTTGATCAGGCTTTAGACAGTACTAGCTAATATGGCAAGCTTCGCCATAACTTCGAAGAGATCCATAGCGATCGAAAATAACGGCAATGCGGTAAAAGAGGTCAAATAACTCGTGCGTTGTCATCAAACTCCTTGGAACCCGTGCTAACGCCAGAAGCCAAGCACCGACAACTCCAAAATGCACCCATAAATAGAGAGAAAAGCGATACTTATTTCTTGAACGAGCCAACCCTTGACGGACCTCTGACGGATCCTGGTATAGCTGATTTAAAATTACTTTGGTCTGAAAACGTATATCAGTCGGAGCCAAAACCCGTCTAAGGGGAAGGAAATAAATGACTTACCTTTTTTAGAATCAAAATAGATAGTAATATCATCATGTTCGCCGGGATATTCAGGCATGTCCAAACACACGAATTCAGCGGACTCGTCACGGTTGTCTTTTGGCAATGCAAATTTGGCATCCACGATCTTGATGCCGTACTTACTGGAGCGGCAAAAGCTTTCGAAATTGTCTGTACTTTTAAGCACGAAATTCATACATTTGCCATGGCTGAAGTCTGAAAAGAACACCACAAGCTGGACAATCTTCTCTTGTTGGATGATTTGGAGTCGCGTTCTGCCAGCTTCCCATTTTTTGTAGATAGGGACTACCATTCTTCTGCGAGATATTGCGAAACTAGATGCGTGTCTGCAACAAAACTATCGTCAATACCGTCCATATGTCATACAAGATAGAAGGGATATTACCCGTCAAAACGAACCGTAAAGCCAGTTATTGCATGCTGGAACGTGTGCAAATCTGCGAACAGTCAGTTCCTGAGTTGAAAGAACAAGTAGGGTTATCAACCTATAATAGACGCGAAATTATATCGCCTGATTAATGGCTTTGAGCTGGCAGCTTTTACAAGACGAGCCAGTTCGTCAGGTAGTTCTTTTGGTACTAGGTTCTCGGCAACTGCTATTCCTAGGTCATTTTGCGGGGGGCGGTAGACGCTCATCGCTGTTGGGACATTGACGTCAAGGCCAATCTTAAGGCTTCCCGGTCCTTAATGGCATGGAATTAATATATCCCGTCGTGCATAAGACAATTTCGCTTGGGAACTTACCTAGGTTGATCCTGTCTGTAACGGAACCCCAGTTGGAGCTAACAAATGCCCGCAGGTGTTCTGACAGAACCGTACGGCCATAGCCATGCTCAGCCGACCCGGGCGTTTTGTCTATCACAGTAACAGTTGGAGAGGAGAATTTTAGGGGCGTCTTCGACTGCAAACCACTCGATCCCTTCTCACCCGCATGTTCGATAGAAAAGGACCTGAGGGGTATTTCGGCGGTCTTAAATTCGGAGTTGGTGGGTACAATACCAAGAAGTAACGAATGCATCTCGGTTCGTTGCTCAGGATTAGTAAACGTTAGAATCATAGAGCAAAGGGCATCGCCTTCCTTAATCTTTAACATCAGCGCCGGGGCGCCGTTCTCGCCACGAAGATAGCCAAACACAATGGGAGCATCGTTGCCGAGGAAATGAGAGACGCTAGTGAGCGTCTTGACTTTAGGACTCGTTACGGCAACGAATCGATACCCACGGTGCGATTCACGCGTCCCAGTCCCTTCAGTGATTTTAACTCTCTTTTCAAATAGCCTAATTCGGCATCGCGGCGAAGGCTCGGGTGGGAAAGCTTTGGAAGGACGAGGATCCATATACTGAAACACTTCTAGAATATCCTCAAAAATCACCCTCTCGCCAGCTTCAGGCTCAAGGCTAGCTTCAACTTTGCGGGAATATTCAACAATCTTCCAGAACATATTAAAGTCAGGCTGTTTGAAATGGACATCTAACTCAAACCCCCTGGGAAGCTTGAGCCGCATCGAGCAAGCCCTCACGTGCCAGTCAACATCGGCCCACGTTGGTCCTTGCTTTCTATCAGCCTGGATAGTGATATTCACTAGTTCGTTCTGGCTTGCGATAGTAGCGATAACATGCCAGTCCTTTCGATCACGAGTAATAGACAACATGCACGGGATGGCGATTTGTTCAGAATCGTCATCTCCGGAACTTAGATGGGCCTCTACAAACATCCGACCATAACAGAAATATTTGGTAGAATCACCCATAGGCATCACATCGCCGAGGTCTGGTTGTTTTGTTGAAGTATCAACTAGCATGGATTTCGAGAACGACCCCGACAGTATGGCTGAAATATCGGGTGCAAAGAATGGATATTTAATCCAGATGCTGGTGTCAACTGATTTAAGGAGTGGAGGCGGGTCGTTACCAGAAGGAAGCATGTTATGCCGTTTCATTGACATGGCCAGACCGCGGAGATGGTTGATCATATTCTGATGAAGGGTAATTAAATGCGCGACACGTAAATCCCCGGTGCTTTTAGCGACAGTCAGCATTTCGTCAGTATTTATTTTTCCGAACCTAAATAGCTCAGGATGTTGAGGAACAATGGTTTGGTTTATCCACCAGGCCTTTGCGAGATTTACTACTGCCTGTTGTGGGTGGTCGATTGGCGATGTCTGAGGAGAATTCCCACTAGAACTCGAAGGCCGCGATCGTATAAAATTTTCCAATTCTCCCCGGCCTTTTAGGAACCACCACACACATGCTCTTACCCACTCTGAGAGGGAGGTCTCCATCGAGGGCTTAACGCTTTCTGCAGCTAGGCTAAAGAGCTGATTGAAGTGACACACGTAGTCAGAAAAGTCCGCTAGGGCTGTGTCGCTAACTATATTAGCAACGTTTCGTAAGTTCTTTGGAAGCGAGGACGAGCCACTCTCCTCGTTCGGGCTCTGGGACGATTGTTGGGTAGATGTTGTAGAACTTTCTGGTGACTTGAGGTACGGAGGAGGACGTGTTGGTGGATATGTCGCTGAAGTGGTATTGATTTGAGCAAGAATGGGTGGCGGGCCTGAGGACGGAGGGGAGGCTCCGCGCGAAGGCTTCTTGTCGTCAGGCAAGGCATTGAGAACACTGGACCAGAAAGATTGTCCACCGGACTTGTCGTTCATTTTCAGAGGATCTGATTCAGCTTGAGGAGAAGGGAACTGCGCCGGAGAAGTCAATTCTGTAGGCGAGTCCCCAGTCTCTGTGAAATGTTTTTGAAACGCTCGTCCTTCATCAGCTCTCATCTTCGCTTGGACACGACGCGCAAACGAGTTCGGATCAGAAGACTGCCTTAATGATAGGCGAGAGCCACGGGCATTTTCTCCAAGTGAGAGCAGGAAGTCGCTGTCTTGGGAATTTTGTATTAGAGGGGGCCGCCATAAAGTATCTTCGGACACGGGTGATTGATGTTGGATGGCTATTGAGGGTGGAAGTCCATGGCGATAAGAATGAGATTCAGAGGGGGAATGAGAATCAATTGGCGATGCGTCGGACCTGTCTGTAAAGGTGGAGGCAGACGAGTTCGACCTGGTTCGGTACGCAGCTATCATGTCCTTTGTGGGCGCCTCTGCCTCATCGCCCCCTTCTCCAATGATTTCAGGAGGCGAAGTGCTAAATGCGACCTTCAATCCCTTGTGCCGACGGCGCTTAACAGGACTTGTAGTATTCTGTGCACGGTAGGGCGAGTTCGTCGACGACTGGGGAGCGGCTATATCACGAGGACGCTGGGAAACGGAGACATCGATTCGAGGGGAAGGAAGTCTGGGTCGAGGTTGAGGTTGAGTTTGGATACGTGAGGAACCGAGAAAGTCATCTATCTGTGCATCGCGTGAGAGTTTGGAGTCCTTCTCCTTGGAGAAGATCTTGTCCCGCCATTTCCTCGCTTTGGATTCGGCCACGGCGCTGATGCCATGCTCTGTTGTTTCGACCACCATCATCGAGCTCACAAAGACCGGTAATTAGAATAGTAATTGCAGAAAAGAACATTGATGTCCCGGCATCACATTTGGTAGCGGCTCGTCACACAGGCAAGGGAGAATGGGGGGTTGGAGATATCAAGAGCAGCGCTCACGTGCTGACCATAATGGGGTAGTTGTAAGGAGACTGGGGGCCGGTTTCTTGGAGGATCGGCAGGGATAAACAAAGTAGAGCAATAGTAAAAGAGAATGGGCAATGAGGGATTGGAAGACTAAGAAGGATGTAAATGAAGGGCAAGAAGTTGACAGATTGGTGCCAATAGCAATCAAAAAAGAGCCTGAAGGAACAATGCCAGATTGGCAAGTCTGAAGATCGCAAGCCGTTTAAACGCCAAAACATAGAGTGTTCCAGGGGTCTTGCAGTCCAATGCACGGCTTGTCATTCAACTACTACATGCAAGGCCCCTTGGAAGTAATATATCTGTTGTTCAGTTTTAATTTGCTTTGCTCGGATTAAATTAAGGTGCCACTATCATTGGCACCGGCTCCCCGAACCATGGGAAGCAGCCTCAGTTAGGAGAGTTTCTCTGTTCTTGCCAATGTATTTTGTTGCGGTTGAGGAGATGAAACATGGGTTGTGGTGGCCCCCATGGCCCGGTCCCTCCTGAAACGAGGGGCTACTCCGATCCTATCGATCATCACCTCCAGGCTGGTTGGCCCTCCGAGGAAACTGGCAATCAAAAGAAAGGACCCGATAGGTATCGATATATATATACATCCATATGTCGTAAATGAAATCTCCCCTCTCGCATCTACTATTTGTTTAACTAATCCGCCCACAAATGGAACCATGGTAGCGTGATCGATTGCTATTTCAGTGCCTGAAAATGGGTGGGGATTGTATTCTTGCGTGGCGTTCGGCGACGTTTGGTTGGAGAGTTATACCTCCCATACACAACATCTATATACACACACAATGACTCTGCAAACGGCTATTATACATTACGGAGTCCACGAAGATACTGTTTGCCATGCTTCTGACAGAAACGGCTTTTCCGTGAAATTTAAGCGATGGATGGCAGACTTCTGGCGCCAACGAGACCTTTGAAAGTGGAGGTCAGCCAGAGCTTGAGGGTGCGCCACGACATAGGAGCGAATGTGGCTTAGGCCTTGCGACCACGCGTAACTTGTCGATCGAGAATCAACCCCGTCGTTCACACCAAGGGAATCGTCTCACTCTCATACCTATACGCATGGTGTAGCAGGCTGCTTTTATATCCTCCTTAGCAAGAAAACTAACCGAAACTCGCAGAACACCAAGAGTGTCGAAGGACTGAGTCAGGAATCCAAGACAACAGACCCTCCCGCTGGCTTCTGGATGGCTAGCAATCGATCATCCGATTGGTAACTAGTTATATCCACGATTATGCTTTCTGAGGGCTCAAGAGCTATCTAACGCAGATGATTGGCTTCACCGAAGGTCGTTTTGCTTTTGACTACAAGGCTGACGACCTTTCAGATCCAGGTGTAAATGCGGCTGAGATGGTCAACCACCTCTTACTTTGGCCTCTGAGCTAATGGTTGGTTAAGGTCAGGCGGGAAAGCGAAGTTGTCGGCCCTTGGGATAGTGCCGTCACTGTCCCATTCGCGAGGTCTTGAGTTCTCCATCCGAGGCCTCAGGGCGGTGCTGTCCGTGCCGATGGGATGCATCTTTGCACACAATATGTACACATACACCGCTGTGGGTGTCGTTCATTCATGGTTGCTACACGGCCAAGAGTGTAGGCGCATTCCTAGCTGTACGCTGGCCCCTCTGGACCTTAAAACGTGCAACTATCAGCGATCCTAGGAGTTTCCATCTCTCCTTTTGGTTCTGATGATCACGATGATTGGAGCCGAACATCGAGTCGAAAGAGAATTGGGAAAACCCATGTTCTACACATAATAGTGTGGTTCAAACCTCGGCAGCGTTATTAAGATAAGCCGACCAGAGTATGGACCAAAAATAGCATATCGACGTCAGGCTCGTATCCTCTCAGTCGGTACCCGTCGAATCGTCGATCGCTGCCAGAATATCGATCTCCCAGAATTCCAGTGCAACTAGGGGCTTGTTGCAGCTGAGATTTCGAAAGGTTCGGTTTAGTTTAGGTAAACTCTTCTCCGGAGTAGTCGCTGGTGAAGTACGATGATATTAGCTAGAAATCCGAAATGGCTAACTACTTTGATGCCAATTGTAAAGTAGCTGCCGCAGTAATCTAATTGTACCCTTGAATTGCTTTCTCATGCATCATAAGTTTTATAGAACATTAGTGACCGCATTTTGTATCAGAAGCAACTATTCTACACACTTTGCATAGTAATTGATGGGGACATGTCTCAGTGTAAAAGAGTGGAAAGAATGCATGTTCGTGGACCACGGAAGAGAAGTGCAGTTGCTGGGCGGTGATATCGTTGGTGGAATGTGCTGGCAAGCTCATCAATGTCTCATTTATTCTCCCAGAGCAATTTGATACGCTGATGGCAAACTCTAAGCCAATGCTGACTGGGAGCTAAACAATTTCCAAGTTTAGGCTCAACTTTTTGGCTTCTTCAACCGGAACCAGACACCGAATTCCAGTTTTTACCCTATTACCCTACGCGGCTGTGCGTTTGAACAGCAGATTCTGCTAATTTTGTGCATTGTTTTGATATTATTATTTTTTTCCCGCTCCCCCTTTCCATTCGTTTTTCTCTTAGACTTAAGGATTTCTTGCCTCTAGAGTTCGCAACATCCTTCTTCCAAAATTACCTTCATGTTGATCCCAACCAGGTAGGATCAAGTTCGACAAGCATTTGCGGGATAGCCTTAGTGGGATCTTATAACAACTCAAGCTCCCCTGTCCTGACCAGCACCCCGAAAACGGTCCACTCGAACGATTTACGAGATATCTTTGGCATTTCATGCCTTCTTGTGGAGTGAGGAGAAATAAGGACAATTATCTCGACGTTGGTAGGGGAATTGTGGCTTCGAACTGCGAGGAGGAGACCGTCCTCCTTTTGGAGGCAGTCTCAACCATCTGCAGGGCATCGTGATGCATAGTTTTGATCCCAAGTTGATAGACTCGACGACCGATGGATTTGACGGAATTTCCCACGATTCTTCTTTCCAGGGCCGCCGTCGCCGCCGTCGACGCTTTGCAACGACTGGTTTAACTCCAAAACTTCAGTTCGCTCGACGCCGGATGGATCGACACACCTCGCTACTACCTCACTATCGACTACCCCTCATCGTGTTGCAGGCACTCCTCCTGTTGTTGGTACTCGTACCAGTCGATGCCGCTCTCGTTCCCTTTCAGAATTGCCTTCCGAATTCGATAACTCGGTCGAAACCTGCCAAGTTACAATTCGTCCCCGTCTTCGTTACGGCGAGCATCGATTCTTCGTTAGTACCGAATAATCTGACAGTTACCGTATATGGCAATGTGACAGGTCTAGAATCGCCCGGCTCATACCCGGCACCAGATGATCCTGGATGGTCGGATCCCAATGTCAGCGTTGGCAAGATCGTTGACGTTGACAAGTCAACATACAAATACACGACCTTGTTCTCCCACCTAGACATCCTTACTTTTACACCGTTCAAGGCAAAGCCGCGTGCTTTTTGCAGCTCTTTAGTTCAAGGGAAATGTCCATTGGGCCCTGTCTTCAATGCAGATAGGTACCTTTATTCTCCCTGACTGTTTCAGCCCATAGCTAATACCTTCCTTTCCTATAGGGATGACCTTTCACAATTACGAGCGTTTTCTTTTTCGCAGGACCTTTATTCATCGTACTCTTTTGCTTCGATAGTGCCAAATTTCAAAGTCCTTTCTGGTGACGGCGCTGGAACTCCTCTTGCGTGCATAACCGCCGACGTAACACCGGGCCTGAGACCAACGCTAAGCAATGCCCTATCTTACGTACCGCTTGTTATTTTAATACTTGTCGGTGTCGCTACGATCTCCGCTGCGATATTCAGTCCATGGGGTACAACAGACATATTTCGGTGGACTAGCAACTATGGGCGTGACGAAGATTTGTTACGTCTCGTCACGCCCGGATTCGGTGACTGTTTACAATACATTCAATTCATCATCCTGACTGGCTCGTTAACGTTGAATTATCCTGGTTTCTTTCAGCCTGTGGTGAGCCAAGTAGGGTGGTCTACCCTAATGTTCAACGAAAGCTTGGTCAGTCACGGAAATGGAGCACAGCC
The DNA here is from genome assembly GCA_001430935.1 of Amauroascus verrucosus. Lineage (NCBI taxonomy): Eukaryota > Fungi > Ascomycota > Eurotiomycetes > Onygenales > Onygenaceae > Amauroascus > Amauroascus verrucosus. The sequence continues at coordinate 378,297 of LJPJ01000065.1, forward strand.
GCTCAAAGATGGACTCTACACTGTCAACGGCACCTATGGACTTGACCGGATGAGACAATATATCGGTATGTCATCGAACAAAGATGTATGGCCGGGAATGGTCGTTTGGCTGCTCTCATTACTTGCGATCGTCACTTTGGCGATCCAACTGGCTTTCTCCTTTCAATGGATGCATCGCAAACTAGCCCACGTCACGGAAGAAGACCTCCGGGCGAAGAACTTACCTTTTACCTTCGGAAACGTCGTCCGAATTGTTTTTAATTATTTTTTGTTGCCAATTGTGTCCCTGTCCATGTTTCAATTCGTGGTCGCAGGTAACTCGCCAGTTTACACCGTCGCATTGGCTGCGGTTCTTCTGGTTTTCTTGATTTTATTCGCGGGTTGGTTGTTGATTCTCATCGCCAAGACACGGCCACGGTCCTATCTATTTGACGACCTTCCCACGGTCCTGCTCTACGGCCCTTTGTATAACACCTTTTCGGACAGTGCTGCCCCTTTTGCATGGATCTCTGTTCTGCTTACGTTCATCAGAGGTATTGCAGTTGGGGCGGTTCAGCCTTCCGGCATTGCACAAATTGTGCTGCTAGCAATCTGCGAGGTCATTCTTGTTCTCACAATTGCAGCCTTTCGACCTTTTGAGTATCCAACATCGATGAATGCTTATTATACTGTCTTGGCCGTGATTAAATGCATAACGATCCTTCTTAATGTTGCCTTTGTTCCCTCTTTGGGTGTTTCGGATGGTACGCGTGGCTGGATTGGTTATGTTATTCTTGTGATACACGGAGTTGTCTTAATTTTCGGATTTTTTCTTAATGCGATCCAAACGTTGATTGAAGTCATCGCGCGACTACTTGGGGCAGGCGGTGAAGGGGGAGCTGAAGGAGGAGCTGCTAGAGGCGGGCTTTCGAAGGTATTAAATTATCTTTGTTTATATATCGTCTTGTGCAGTACACTTACTGTTAAGCAGGTGTTTGGCATGCGTCAGCTCTCTCGCCGGACCTCGAGGCGTCGTCACATCCCGCGACATAGCATCAATTCAGAAGCAGCAATGTTAGGTAGTGAAATGGAGAGACCATCGACCCAGCTGGACGGAGAACGAGCAAGGAGCTTTTCTGGAAGTTCCGCAATTCTGTTGGGTCGACCAGGGCCTGGAAGTAGGTTAAGCACGGGAATTGAAGGCAGTAGTGTATATGGCCTGGGTCAAGGTAGAGGTGACGGAAGTGCACCGTACACCCCAACAACTCCAGGGGCTATTAGTGCTTTTTCGGGCCCTGGTCGACATTCAGCTGGAAGTGGTTCTCCGCGTGGTGGCCTCGTTAAACTAAGGCACGCAGAGACAGTCGATCACTTCTACAGGCCCCCTAGGCAACGCCGCGCTACCCTTGATGGTATGTCACCAAACAGCCGTCGACATAGTACTTGGAGTGATTGGAATAAAAGAGACTCGGGCAACACAACTAGCGGAGAAGAAATTAACATAGTTGATGGTCCATCAGTATCAGGAAGAGGAACGCCAGCGCCTGCATACCTCGGAGTTTCGAAAGATGACCCGGATGGAGATGAAGAAACTGGAAACCCAAGGACCGACTATGCTGTCCGTGAAGCTGATTTTTATTATCGGGTTCGTGGCCCAGCACTCTCCAACGCTCCTGCTCGAAAGTTGAAAACCGGCCCCGCCGACCCAACAGGCCCCGTATCCTCCGCTACTGGATGGCTGCGAAACCTGTTTCAAGGCAAGACTAAAGAGAAAGGAAGGGGTTTTGAAGTGGTTCGTAGTGCACGTGCGCCTCCACCTGGATTAATGCTTCCTGAGGAACCTGACGTGTTTGCGGAGCCTTACCGAGATGACCCTGAGCCTTCCAAGGATAGAACGCGGGCCACAGAATTAAACGTGGACAGTGCACAAGCCAATGCACAAGGCATTGATGAGAATGGTGGGAACTCCTCTGCTGAACCTCCTTCGTTGCCGCCAATAGCCACTACCGATGCGATTGAACTGCTAGGCCGTGCTGAATCTCGAAGAGAAGCCTCCGGACTTCAGGGATTGCGAATACGGCCTCCGACTATTCCGCGAAAAAGTTCAAAACGGCATTCCTCTGTAGACATTGACGCTGGGGCCGAAGGCACGCTAAAAGACATACCTAACCCCCGCCCTTCTATAGACCAAGAGTTTGCAACCCCGAAACCAAAGCATCAGCAGCTTAGCCACATCCAGCAACCCGGCCGGCTTCCTTTCGCGTCCAAATCATCGTCAACCCGGAGCGATCAAATCTCCTCTACTTCCGCAGGGTCAAGTATTAACAACCCTAGAGATGAAGACCCAGCTACACCACGTCCGACCCACCGAAGATTGAGATCAGGGCCTGAGCGTTATGTGTCAACTCAGCGAACTGATCGACCTTCAAGTCTGGGATACGTGCAACAGCATCGGGCAAGCGACCATATTCATAATACGAGCTCGTCAAGTCCTCCCTTTTCCGAGAGCACAGCTGAGATCGTCAAAGACCCTTGAATTGTATTTAACGTTATTTATAAATATTGTCCCAATTCCGGTTTCCACTGTCTCTGAAACGTTAAATTGCGTGTTTTGCCGACTTCCCAAAACCTCTCGACCCTATGATATTCCCCGTTTTTAGCATGGGTCGCATTACTTTGCCGTTAGGAAACCCAGCGGCTAATGATTTCCCTTTTATAAAAGGTTTACGAGTGAGATGTCGACTTTGCTAGGTCGCTTTCCTTTGAACTGGTATTTAACCCGTATCCATACTGATTCTGCGATACTTCCTATGAAACGTCGTTGATTGGGGCCTTTTCCGTTTACACTCTTATTCGATTCGATAGAAACAAAATGGGTTTTGTGGGATTATGGTTCAGAGTAGCATGTTTGGCTCCTTTTCCTACTCTTAATATTTTACGACATACTTCCTCTCTTGTATAAATATCGGTCTTCAGCGAGGGTCGACGGTTACGATTTCCTCAAGTATAAGAGCAGTTGAAGAGAAGATTAATAGCAGATAACTATATAATATTTGTGAATATTCTCTATTTGTTCTTTTAATTTTTCTCCTCGAGAAAGGTCTATTGAGATAGTGGAATGTCGCGGTGGGATTCAGCTAGTATCAATAGTCGTGTTGGCCACGGGCAGTCTGGACGTATGCCGTAGAAAAATCTTGGGAGTGAATGTCATGGGAGTGAAACCGAAGATTAAGTTTGCAAGAGTGTAAAGTGGCATGTGGCATGTGGCATCAGTTCTCTCCACTTAGCAATGATGTCTGCTGCTTTCTTGCAGGATGGATGGTTGCGCAGGGCGGTACGTTGGGCTTGAATCCAGGTTGGAGCGCGGACCGTATCCCTCCTGACTTCGAATAACTTTTCTGTGACGTCTCCTTTTCCAGCATCTTTTCTTCCACAGCTACAGTTGAGTAAACCGATTAACTCGTCCAGTCGGCCACAAAACGTTCTTTTAAATCATCCCGCTGAAGACGACTCGAAATTTCTCCGGAGAAATTTGACCTTGGTGGCGACCCGTCCTCCGTAACTACTGTCTCTCGGCTGAAACAACTGGACGCCGTGCCCTCGTAACCTTTCTCGCCAGCAGAGAGGTCAAGTGCTAAGCTGCTGCAAGAGCTAATATTTAGGGTATTCTTCTTTTCCAGCCTATTTTGACGATCATTCTCGACACCTTGGAAGCTTTCCCTGCCACTCTCCGCACGAGAGTGGAATTGTAGCGGGGAGATCACGCTTTCATCACATCTCCGGTCAACCTGGAATATTCTCGCTCTGCAACAAATGAATATCCCCCGCCCAAACGACGGAGATTGATTCCATCTCCTGCGGAAGATATCCAGTCATTGAATCTGTGCCCCTGGGCTCCATTTGAGTCGACCTCGCCGTACCACTTCCGTGACCTCATGCCCCCTCCTACGAATCCTCCCAGCTCCGGATCCCTTCCTAGACGAGACATACCAACCGTTAATGTGGCTCATGGTAGTACTTCCATCGCTCGAGCTGGGGCAGTATCAGGACGACGCACATTAACTCCCGTGGTGGATTTGACAGGCGAGAGTCCTGAGTCACAACCTTTCACTGTGCAACGCAGAGACAGTATAATTTCACAGAGGTCCGATCCAAATCGCCAAACGTGGTCCGAGTTTTTACAGGAACGGCCTTCAGGTGATCAGAGACCGGTTAATTCGAGTAATGAAAGTTCTAGAAGGGCAAGCCGCAAGCGAAGACTAGGTAGCGCTGCCGGAGAGACCCAGCCGGACAGAGTGCGAAGTTCGACCACTAGAGATCATGCATCTTCTAGCAACCGACCAGACCTTCCTATAGGCTCGTCGTGGGGAAGAAACAACTTTGGCGTTTCGCCTAACTCTCCTGACGGTGCTGTTGACTCTCTACGAAGCTCTTCTGCGGTGGCTCGCCAACTGAATTCTTTACGTCATCGTGAGAGAAGTTTTACGGACTACACTCTCCCAAGATGGCAACCGGACTCAGAGGTGACGAATTGTCCAATTTGCGGGGTGATGTTCAGTTTTTGGTATCGAAAGCATCATTGTAGGAAATGTGGACGGGTTGTTTGCGCGTCCTGCTCCCCTCATAGAATCACTATACCCCGCCAGTTCATTGTGCGCCCACCAGAGTCTCGCAAGTCATTGTCTACCATGGTTCAGCAAACCCCATCAAACACGGAAGTTGTCAGCCTGATCGATGATGACGAGGAGAATACCACACAAACAGTCTTAAGTCGCCCTGGCGAGCAACAACACCAAGCCATAAATCCAGCTCTAGGCGGAGGAGAGGAAGTTCGCCTTTGCAATCCGTGCGTACCTGATCCAAACCCAGAACCTCCGCGTCGTTACAGTGCTCTGCATTCCTCTGGTCACGAAAGGTCGTCAAGGGAAAATAGGCATCAACCGTCGTTTTCTTCTTCTCTTCGGAGCTCAGAGATATATAGTCATCTACCAGCTTTTCATAGAACTTCCAGTTCTCTTGGGTCCGCTTCCTTTATCAATTCAGAAGCAGTCGACGAACTCCGTCGACAAGGAGGCCGCGGTATGATTGTAAGTGGTTACCTCACTTAATTCTTGATACCATACTTATATTTATTAGTTCCAGCGCGAACCTCCTGAAATACATAATGCAGGTCAAGCGGGTACGCCGGCCAGCCGATTACCTTATAGAGCATATGATTATAGCGTTTTCCCAATCCCTTCCGGCGTTCCAGCTCAGCATAGACCGTCTCAAGATTTAGGCTCGCAGGCTCACTTCTCTTCTTTAACATATTCTCCATTCACTACTAGTATTCCGGTAAGTATTTAAACGTTAATGCTTACATTTAGCAAGCATAGTATTTATTCTCGGTTGGATTATTTACCAGGTTTATATGCAGGATGCACAGGGCTTGAGTTATCCGCCCACTTATCCCTCGCCATCGCACCAACAAATCCAGACGCATCAATACCGCCCGCAGTTAGGCGGGGACCGACCCCTTCCTCATCCTCCTGGGCGAGCACAACCACAGGCTGCGAGTGAAATTGATCTCTGTCCGATTTGCAATAGGGCGCTACCTCCTCGTGAACGAGACAGAAGTCAAGAAGCACGGGAGGCACACATCCGAGAATGCATCCGAAATCACAGTGGCGGTCAGGGCGCAACATCAGATCGCCCGGCCTCCCCTCCTCCCGGTAGTGGCCAGATGGTCCACTTCAAAGCCACAGAGAAGGACTGCATTAGCCAGGACGGGGCGCCGCAAGAATGCACTATCTGCATGGAGGAGTACGAAGTTGGGGTAGAGTTGACGCGGTTGCTTTGTTTTTGCAAGTTCCACAAAACCTGCATTATTGGATGGTTCAAGCGCAAAGAGGAATGTCCTGTGCACAAAGTTTTGACTTAAATCCAGGATCATGGAGGTGTTTGCTGATTGTATTGGATTGCTTGTTTTCGATTTAGACCCTTTCTGCCTACCTCAGATTTTGGCGTTTTCCTTGGGCTGATGAAGTACTATGTTAGGGTGGTTGGGATTCTCTGCTTATTCAATTGGCTTGATGGATACTGCGTTTGTATCGGATTTTTTGGAAGGGGGCGTATTTAGTTTCGGACATGGCGTTTTTCGCTTGATATAGATGACGCGGAATTGATTCTATCTATTGTTAACTATGGGTTTTCAATTTTCATGATGTTATTGGCAAAGCAAGTGAGGCACTCTTGTGCAATGTTTGCGTTCTGGTGCATTAATCGCTGTCGAGTCAACCTGGGAGTGATTTCTTATCCTTGAGGAGATGCGTAGGGAACTAATATTGCCTAAGAAACCTATGTAGAACCCCAGGCCATGGCGGATCAGCATCTATATACCAATCCTACTCACCGCACACAGAAAGACATATTCTCCAAGAGACGACACTAAGCCAGTTTTCTATAGAGTATGCCAACCTGTGGGCCCATTCTCAGACCCTAAGCTGAAGGAATAATTCACATCGTAGTCACTGGTGGTGGAAGAGGTGATAATTTGTTGAGGTTCAGTACGGAATAACATAGCGAAACTAACTAACAGCTAGTTTTAAGTCCGATGTTCTCCGTCCGAAGGCCGAGAATAATTCTGCCTATCCAACTACTCAGCTCCAAGTTTGGTTTTAAATAATCATTTTAGGCATTAAAACGGCATGCACCTTTTTACTGCAACCTAAACTTTCTTGAAAGATCGGATGAACGTACCATCGGTGCCCCGATACCACCGTTGTCCGAGCTTGGACCGACCAGATTTGCAGCGCGTCACCGACTTCTCAAGCTAGCCACTGCGGCGTAATACTCCGTGTTACGATATATTATTCCATGCGCCGCCGCTTTTCATTGTTGTAGATGGACGTTGACCACCACATCCGTCAATCTACACGAACCGACTCGTCTGCGAATTCCGTCCCTCCGGCCCCTCTACGCCACACTCCGTCCGAATCTCCACATTCACCATACTCTACTCAAGCGCAGAATGACAATGGAGCCGTTCCGGGAGGCGCGCCTGGAACGGTTCCAGGGCAAAGAGTCAATTCCGCAGCGTCTGATCCATTGGCAGACTTGAAACGACCACGAGCCTGTGAGGCGTGCCGCCAGCTCAAAGTCCGCTGCGACCCTGACACGGATCATCCGGATGGATCTTGCAAGAGGTGTACAAAGGCAAATCGCCGTTGTGTAGTGACGGTGCCGACTCGCAAGCGGCAGAAGAAGGCTGATAGTCGGGTTGCAGAGTTAGAGAGAAAAATCGATGCATTAACAGCGAGCTTGCACGCGTCAAAGACCCAGAATTCTGCTGGAGGTCATGGCGATTCATCTTCGCGTAGGGCGTCAGAGGAACACAATGAGCGTTGGTCGGGGCAATTCTCGTCGCATCGTAGCCCCTCATTGACACGACAGTCGAGTAGACCCTCGACCTATGCCGGCACCAAGAGACATCACACAGGAGAATTCAAGGAATCGTTTGCGAACCATATATTTCCCTCGCTGTCAGCACGACAACGTACTCCTTCAGAAGATGGACCTACCAGCACGCACAATGGACAACTACGTGGAAGTGGCGACGGAGAGTGGCCGCCGTTGTACAGTTCCTTAGAACTTGCGCCTAGACCACGAGTCGAAAATGAATATAGGGATGTCATAGATAGAGGAGTTGTCGACGTGGAAACCGCAACCAAAGCGTTTGAACGTTATGTTAACGATATGACTCCATCCGCTCCCTTTGTCGTGTTTCCACCAGGTACGATGATGTCTGATGTTCGCCGCACGAAACCCGTATTATTTCTTTCAATTCTCTCAGTATCAGTCGCTGCATTTCGTCCTCAATTGCAGCTTCCATTGCAAAATGAAGTGCATCGTATCTTTGCTGACCGCGTTCTGGTGCGAGGAGAGAAGTCGCTGGATCTCGTCCAGGCTCTCCTCGTAGCGACTCTGTGGTACCTGCCCCCTGAACATTTTGAGGAACTCAAGTTTTATCAATTCATTCACACAGCAGCTGTCATGGGCGTGGATATTGGAATGAATCGAAAAGTCAAACCAAACTCCAAAGCTTCCGGGATGTGGAAGGAGATCTTCGGGAGTAAAGCACCCATCGTAGACCCTGCGTCACTTGAAGTGAGAAGAGTATGGCTAGGATGCTACTCGATGGCTATCAAGTACGTATCTCCCTTATTACAATTTTTTTTTTGCGTTTAGGGTTGTGATACGCAGGATCTAATTTGAATAGTGCCTCAATGTCGTTAAGGAGACCGCTCTTTATTCGTTGGCAATCCTATAATGACGAATGCATTGAGATGCTCAAGACCTCTCCAGAGGCGCTACCTTCCGATCAGGCTGTCATTCAATGGGCGAAACTGGCGCGCATAGGGGAAGAAGTCAGTTTTCAATTTTCGATGGATGACCCTACTACAAATGTGAATATTACCGATCCGAAGATTCAATATGCCTTAAAAGGGTTTGAGAGGCAGTTGGATGACTGGCGTAAGGAAGTGCCGCCAGAAGTGTATTCTCGTAAGTTCAACTATTCCACCCTCCTTTTGAATTCACGAGATTGATTGATTATTGTAGCCGTAATGGAACATTATGAGAATATACTAAATGTTTATATGCACGAAATTGGAATGCATATTGACCATAACATCGATGATTTTAAACCACCGTTCATGGGAGATATTGGTGAAGACGCCCCAGCTGACCTGGGAACTGTCGCGCACGTCGATGCCTTGACTACTTGTCTAACCTCTCTACATAAATCCTTCCAGCTATTTTGCTCCATCGGACATCAAGATTTGCTTTGTCTTCCAACAATTCATTTTGTCCGTACTACCTACGCATCGATTGCGTTAGTTAAGTTGTTTTCCTTGGCAATATCATCGGGAAGCCGGCTGAATAATATTTTCAATCCTGCGGATTTCAAAGTCGAATACTTTCTTGACAAGCTAATTCAACATCTGCGGGCATGTGGCGACACGGATGGAGGACGTCTTGGTGCAAAATTTGCTCTCATGATGGCCATGTTGAAGAGTTGGTATACTCGGAGTAAAGACAAGCGACAGCCACTGATGGTGCCTGCTTTCTTTAAGCCTCGAGGCATTGACGATTCCGCTTCTTTGACTTCATGCAGTACCCATGGCAAGGTATAGATATGTCGCTGCACCCCTTTAAAACCATAGCTACTAATCGATCCTTTGATAGACTTCGAGCGACAGCGCGCCCACACCATTACATGTTCTAAGCGAAGTAGCCACAGGTCGTCCGGAGGATGCTACTTCAAAACAAGAACAGAGTAAACAACCTCAGGTGCCATCGAGTTCGAAACCGCATGACACGAGGCCTTCACGTGTTACCGTTCATCCAAATACTAATTCTGCACCCGCTGACCAGCCCGCGCCAACCAACCGGCCTATTTCCACTGACGCATGTACAACTGGGGCTCCAAGGGTTTTACTTACTCCATACATTGATCAACAATTGGGGCTTGGGCATATTCCGACCACTCATCCCGCCATCACCACTGGCTATCAACCGAGCTATGACCAACATCCAAACTTTGCCCAAATACCGGGAGTTATAGATGCGTCAGCAGGACAGCAGCAGCAAGACCTGTGGCCGCAAGATTTCCTGCCAAATGCGGATCTTAATCTCGCCTTAGCTTTTCAGGGAAATGTGTGGGATGATGATTTCTTTCCATTCTCGTTTGAGTGGGGCGATAAGGTGTTTTGATCCGGGGTTTACACTTACACGAAGCACATAATTTGAATTAGGGTATCTAGAGGTTTCGCGTGTCATCAATTCTGGAGAATAGCGTAACCTTTTGGATATTTGACTTACTTTTTTTTTGTTTTTTGTTTCAGAGGAAACTGTCCACAGCCATGATATATTTTCACTATATCTGGGTAATGGAGCGGGAAATTTTTTTTTTTTTTTCTAGCAAAAAAGTTTGGACTATCACATATATAACCCTTAGTTATCGTCTACAATTTCTTAAAAAGCCTTTGAAGCCTCATGACTCGACCCGAAACACTCTATCATCATACATCTTCGCCGCTGCTCCTTTATATAACTATCTATCCCCATTTATAACTTGCTTCTTAAAGAAACACGAGGTTCGTCTCCTATTTGAGGTGGGGAGGAAGCCCCCTTCGCTGACTTTGTTAAGTCAACAGACATTTATCGCAAACCTGGTTCGCGCCGTCATGTTCGATGTTCCATCATTCTCTTCGATTTTCAAAGCCTTGGATGGAGTTCGGACAATGACGACCTTAGGTCAACAAAGAGGGTCAAATATCCGTCCAGAGACGGGATCTTTACTGCAGGTAGAAATGCAGGTTTTATTGAACTCGCACTTGTCATCCTTTGTGATATCATAAAGAAATGGTATCCAGCCCGACTGGACGCTCTCAAGCTTGCCGAAGCAATGCTAGAAGTTCTACGCTATGAATGTGCTGGCAAACTCCCCTCTAGCTTCTTCCTCCATCTTGGGCCCTGGATTTTCAACACTAACGATTCAACATATACACCGGAACAAAAGGGAACATTAGCAAAGGTGACCTTCAGGTGGCTAGATGGGAAGAAAATTGAGGAAGAGTTCCATTCGCTCTACAAAAATCTGCCGGGCTGCTTCGTGGACTCCTCGGGAAACCACGGGCGAAACTGCGTAACACCGGAGGTCCTTGATGATATTGTGGCCTTCATGCAACATTGGTTGCAGCAACATCCAACAAAGCCCCTCAACAAAGAAGGCATACCAAGAGGAGCACTTTCTTAGGATGATACTTACACGGTATCCCAGAACACATGGCTTTATTCTTTCTCTCAATTATTAAGATCCATGTGGTTTGGGTCATGCTATATGCATTGCAAATCATTTTCAATTCAGACTTATAATATTTGATTCCTTCCTTTTATTACCTGTGTTGGCCTCGTGGCCGTTGACCACCGCACGCTTTTGTGGGACCCGATTCGTCTTCCGATGCGGACTTAAAGCACTCAGTTCAATACTGGACATATTATTCGACGTAAAACTAGGAATGCAGCCCTGAATAATATGCTCTATGGCTGAACTGTGCTTCCCAGAATGCACACGCCTAGAGCAAATTGTCTTGCTCGGTAAGTGCCGCCATGTCGTCGCGGCAAGGCACTTGTATCGAATAACCACGCACAGGGAGCGTTGACACATACACAGAAGCGCCTATCAAATCTTACATAGAACTGAGACTCCATACGGGGACGGCAGCCCAACACACAAGCCGCGCTTGAAGGGTTGCAATGACGCTCGAACAGGCATGCCCCCAGGAATACCAGAGGGTGTAATGTGCGTTCAAAGATTCGATGATTCACGGAATTCTGCAATTCACATTACTTATCGCATTTCGCTGCGTTCTTCATCGATGCTGGAACCAAGAGATCCGTTGTTGAAAGTTTTATTTGATTCTTATTAGAATACTCAGACTGACAATATTCACATCGAGTTCAAATTTTCCTCTGGCAGACACTCGCCCAGGGCGCCTGACCGGCGCTCCCCGACGGCCGCGAGCGGCGGGCCTGCCAAAGCAACATTGGTTAAGTAGACAAGGGTGGGAGGTGCGGACCGCGCGCCCCCGGTTTAGGGGCAAAACGCGGTCCGCACCTCCCACCCTTGTCTACTTAACCAATGTTGCTTTGGCAGGCCCGCCGCTCGCGGCCGTCGGGGAGCGCCGGTCAGGCGCCCTGGGCGAGTGTCTGCCAGAGAAAAATTTGAATTCGATGTGAATATTGTCAGTCTGAGTATTCTAATAAGAATCAAATAAAACTAAGCGTGACAATTGATGGAATAGTCTATCTTATTGGCTGCGGCCTATCTAAGCAGCTGTCTTATAATCCGCGCCCTGGCATATCCAAGGTCAGTTATTTATAGAATGAAAAGCGAGATCGGGGTTCTGGAGGGTATCAGAGTCATACAAATGTGTGAGATTCTCTAGCGCCCGAAGCACGGTCTCAACATGGGGTGGATCAGTGAGATCAAACTTGAAAACTTCATGGTAGCCAAGCAGCTTAAGAGTCAAGAGAGCTGCGTCGAATGGCCCTGAGTGAATGCCTGGTGTTGTCGATTTAGGCATGCAAGTGTCATGTTCCTCCTTAGTGTAAAGCCGATATCAGATTCCCGGCTTGTACGTCCAGCTCTGCCCATCCGTTGCCTGGCAGAGGCTTGTAAAATCGGCTGAATTTGGAGACAACTCTGTTCAGCGGTGCCATCGAACCTCCTACGAGTGACAACCCCGGCAGGCTTACAGCCCTCGGCCGGTCTATTGGAAATGGTCCAATATACCCCGTCTGGCTCTTTGCAATCTATACAGCCAGCAAACTTGGCTGTTCTGCTGATATGCTTGACTTGGCCGCCGTATGCAGTACCCATTATGCGATATTCTTACGGTGTACTTTGTTTCGCCACACTGCAGACTTATGCAAGCGAATGTTTGCACAGCATTTATCCGACCACATAACTCATCTGAGTGCCTTTATATGCATTCTGCCGTACTTTAAAGACTGAAAAGGTGGATATGGACGGGTGGTGTGGGAACTTCTTTCTCAACCGTCGGGGTCTCGATGACCCATTGAGTATATGTGAAGATCTCCAAAAGTACATGAGACAAACAAGTTTTGTCAAAAAAAAAAATTTTACAATAAAAGGGATCGGATTACACAGTCTTGTGCCGGGCTCTTGCAAAGGCCATGTTCCTTTTAGTTACAGGAGTTACCAAACCAGGTAAAAAGTTTTGGACACCCCACCAGATTGTTCGCGTTTTGACGCTTCTGTGAAGGCCTGAACGACATCAGAACTGAACACAAGCAAATGTGATCCCTGGCAGAATGAGCACTAAAAGGAAGTGTATTCTTTAATTGTGTGCATACTCTGATACAGACGTTTTCATCTCCAATAGTTCCGATGAAGACAGCATCAATTCAAAGCTGTTCTTGAGGTAGGCCAGGTTCGCGGGCTAGGCATTTGTCACGGGCAAGTAGTTCATCAAGTCAACCGGAGTTCGGGTTCTTGGGCCAAAGCGTGGGTTAGGCATAGATGCAAGCAAAAAGTTGGGCCGGCTCGCTAGGCAGATCTTTGTCAAGGAACTCAAGGTATCCAAGGTCGTTGCTACCACACTCAACAACTGTACTGCAGATGCCATTCAATTAACCGAAGGTTTCTGTCCAGATTTCCTTTTTTGTGATGAATCTGGACAATGTTTGGAGGCTGATACGTTGATTGGTCTGATGAGGCCCTCTTTAAAAGCAGTAATTTTCCTTGGTGACCATGCGCAGTTACCCCCTACTGTGCTAACGGAATCTGCTGCCAATGAGGGCGCACTTTTCCTGAAGCGCTCTCTAAGGGAAAGACTGTTTAAGGCTGGTTCCAATTACCGGAGCCATCCTCAAATTATAGCCCTTTACAATACAGTGGTCTATGCGGAAAGGTTAAACTGGGCGCTACGACCTTGGACCTACACCGAGTAGGGGTAACCTAGGACTCTTTTACCCAAAGTCGCGACGCATTTGGCAAAGTTGGAAAACGTGCGCCGAATATTCATCAACGTTCAAGGGCAAGGCGAACAGCACCTAAAGAGCACCTCTTGGCACAATAATTCCCAAATCGAGGCGGCCGCAACCATTTTGGAGGTTCTATTCTCACACTTTAGGGAATGATCGGATCGTTCCGCAGGACGTGATGTTGATTAGCCCCTATAGAGAGCAGAAACAAGAAATCGCCCGGCTGTTCGATAAATGGGGGATCAAGTACGGGGAGAACATCACCGTCGATTCATCTCAAGGACAGGAGGCAGAGATCGTGCTTTATTTGATGACAAAGCCTGCTGGCAATTCCACTTCCCTCGGCTTCTCTGCAAATAGCGCCAGAATGAACGTTGCTCTGAGCTGCGCCCAAAGGGTGATAATCATTTTTGGTGATCTCGACGCTTGTAACCACCTAGCTCGTACCTTGAATTCGGCGTCGAATTTTCAAAGAAAATTTCCTTTCTTGGCCCAGCTGTTGGATGATGTTCGCCGCAAGAACCATATCCTCAGTTATAGTGGAAGTCGGACATTTGATCCACGAACCGCTGCCATCGAGTCCTCTACACTTCGCTTCTCCTCTAGAAGCAATGCCCGCGTTGAGCTAGGTGAGCGAACCCCAAGGAATACTGGTGAGTACGCGCAGGGGTACCCTCGAGCAGAGAAGCGACTATTTCAGTCAAGCTCTCCGGAGGACCCCCAAACGAAGCCTATTCTGACGAGCTACTTCGAGAGGACGCGTACTCCAGGTCCCGACCCCAACATGCAGCCCCCTCCCGAAGCTCCGCGAGACACCAGTACACGGTCAACTTACGGCGGCCACGAGGAAAACTTCGGAATACATGCCAACCTACCTTCCTCGAGGGTCTTGCCAGTGCGGAGACGGGACGCTCGCGACCACCCGGCGCCAGCCGGCAACGAAGAGGTACAGCAGCGGCAGAGAACGGCGGCACGCTCTTTATCCTTTGAGGCCGCTGATGAGACGGAGCACCCGCGGAAGAAACGAAGAGGGGACCCCGGCGACCAAATGCAAACACAATCTCAGTTCTCAGGGACCAGACACGAGGATCTTTTGCGGCTAAGGGAGCAAGAGTACGACAAGGCAATAGCGGCTCGACGTGAAGCGGAGTTGGAGGTTGCTGAAGCCAAGGCATTATTGGCTCGAAAGGAAAGAAGGCTAGAGATTGCCAAAAGCAAAGACGTTATAGCCAGGCTGGAGTGGGAGAAGGAGCAGGAAAACTTCGAACTCTAACTGACGCTTCAAGGGGGAAACGGGTGACACGCGAACTTGGAGAGAGAAAATTACGGCGGGGGAATTGAGATCCTATGTTTCATTCAAATTGCTAAAGATGAGTTTTCAATGACCATAATTTACTGTCACGCCTAGCATGTAACTCTCACCTAAATTGAGCAACAACCTTATCCCGTAAGCTTGATCGCTTGAGTAAGCAAATACAGAGCTTTGATTGCATTTGCTTCAGTTCCTCGCCAAAAGGCTAAGTTAGTTAGTTAACCCTAAAGGGTATATTTGCTTACCAATCACCTCCGCGTCCTAGCCCAGGTATAGCTACCTCGGCCCTCCGCATTCGAGGAGCCGTAGGCGAGGAGGGGTTGAGGATACTGAAGCAATGGATTGATAATCGGAGAATAAGTCACAGCTCTCCGCTTCCGATGCTTACTGAGATCTGAGGGTGTTACTGTGACGACCTACCTACCTACATGCCATGTTATAACCCAACCAAAACCCCACAATATAGGCCATACTTGCATGCTTACAATAACCCCACCAGCCCGACCATAGCTTACTAACTACCTCACCCCAGCCTAGTCCCTAGAGTTGAGATACTAGCACCATGTCCTCTCAACCACAGCACTTCACCGTTCAAACCAAAGGCATATATCATGGCCTTCCAGTCTTCCCTGAATCAATCAAGGGCCTTTCTGCCATCGTCACTGGAGCTAATGGCATCTCTGGTGACCACATGATCCGCGTCCTGGCGGAGTCTCCTCAGCGATGGACCAACATCTATGCGATGTCCCGTCGACCACCCGCTGTGCTGAGGAAATGGGAGACAAACGTCCAGCATATCCCCCTAGATTTCTTGAACAGTTCTCCAGAGGAACTAGCCAAGGCTATGAAGGATAATGGTGTGAAAGCGTATGTTTCCATGTCTATATCCTGCGCAAAGGCAGGTTGCAACTGATGATGCCTCGTTTGCGGTACAGGGACTACATTTTCTTTTTTTCATATGTACAAGCCGAGCCTAAGGAGGGCGGCGGCCTCTGGTCCGACGCGGATGAGATGACAAGAGTAAATGGTAACTTTTTAACCGCAAACCCTGACCCCATCTTGATGATAATGGTTCTCATTCATTTAGTCTCTCTTTTACGCAATTTCCTGGATTCATTGAAACTCGCAGATATTACACCAAAGAGATTTATGCTTCAAACCGGCGCAAAACACTATGGAATCCACCTGGGCCCGACAATCAATCCACAGCATGAATCTGATCCGCGAGTCACGCTCGAATCGAATTTTTACTATCCGCAGGAAGACATGTTGTTTGAATATTGCAAGCAAACAGGCGCTGGATGGAACGTTGTCAGGCCATCGTCAATCCTCGGTGCGGTCAAAGATGCTGCAATGAACTTGGTGTATCCTTTGGGAGTGTACGGCGCCGTCCAATCTCATTTGGGACAGCCCATGGTTTATCCAGGCGACCTTAATTCATTCCAAGCAGTACAGGATATGTCCACTGCAATGATGAACAGCTACCTTGAGGAATGGGCAGTTTTAAGTCCTGGAGCTGCAAACGAAGCCTTCAGCGCCTGCGATGGCAGTCAGTTCAGCTTTGGAAAATTTTGGCTTACGCTGGCGAAATGGTACGGAGTTGGATATGAATTCCCAGACGAGAATGCAGAATATATAGCAATGCAGACTCCATATGAGCCGCCACCAAGAGGGTGAGTTTTCCGTTTAAGCCCATCGCCGAAATGAAGCGGTGACTTACGATCTCTTCCAGGTTCGGCCCACGTGCAACGCATCGGTTCCGATACACCTTTGTGCAATGGGCGAGCAAGCCAGAAGTCCACGCAGCTTGGAAAGAGATCATGAAGAAGTACAGCATCGAATCAGACTTATTCAGCAATGAAAAGAATCGTGCAAGAATCTTCGGCTTTGCCGATGGTATGATGTTGGGAGTCACAGTTCTCCAATTTAAGTAAGTTCTCTCCTGTGCCTTCTGAGGGAGGAGGACATCTATAGGATCCTTGCTAATGCAATGGGTTATTTAGCATGGACAAAGCCCGCAAGCTCGGCTTCTTTGGGACGGTTGACAGCTTTGAATCCATGAGAAAGGTCCTGGAAGAATTTGTTGAACTTAGAATGCTTCCGCCGTTGCCAACCTCAAACGACGCTTCTCTTTGAATGGGCAGGCGTGCTGATTCCTAAAAGGCTAGGTATTTTGGGAGATACTTCGAGGGACCCTGTCATTTCGGATCATTTTATGCGAATGTTCTTTCAACATGTATTCTCGGATTAAGCACTTTTATAATTCAGTAAATTCCTGAAAATGCAGACCAAGCAAATTAAAGCTATGATTCGCTTTGTATGTCCATACCTATAATCTTCCAAAGCGCTTAACTCTGTGATTCGGAGCTAGCTCATTCGCATGACTGATCACAAAGTGCCGACAGAAAAAAGCAGAATGAAACAATCAATACATAGTTAGGGGAATACCGCAACCTTAGAGATCGCCATTACAACCAAGTCCAATACCCTTCAAAACGTGCAATCTAATACCATCAAATAACTAATTGATTGGCTTTCCCGAGAAGACGCATTGGCTGCTGTGTCTTGATTAGTAAGCATTGATGAGAAACTAACTGATGGCGCATACGTCATTTCGCGGCTCGCTGGTTCATTTCCTGCGAAGAGGAATTTTTGCTGGACAAGTGAAAAGGAGGTGCTATACACAATCTCAAGGGAACAAAGTGGCCCATTATTGAATATTATGCGCCCCAAATGTCGCAGGTGGAAGAACACCCAAATTTTAGGCGCATATGACGTTAGTAAATGGAAGAGAATAGGTTAGGCTGTTATCCTACCACCCATTTACAACCAGCCCGCGAATTGAGAAGATCTGTTCTATACATACATCACATGTCATGCTTAGTTAGCAGTACTTTATACTGACGGGAGAGTACCTAGCCCAGATATGCGTGGCTGTCATATATTGCCTGCTAGCTGCAGGCATTGTTTTTGGCTACGCTGCCCTCAAACCTGTCCTTGTCAAGGAGGGCGTCTACAGGGACCGCTGCACGAAAGATGAGATTGATGAGGGAGTAGATCTGTGCCACGGACAGGAAATTCGGTACGGTTTGCCCGGCCATCCGCCAGCTGAATTGTGCTTGCGCAGGGGCTTTGTCTAATAGTTTCTCAGGCTGAATCTTATGTTTACCGTGGCTGCCGTGGCCACCAATATCTGTGCGCTACCCGTTGGAAGTATTCTAGATACGTGCGGCCCTCGAGTCACTGGAGCTATTGGAAGCATTTTCATTGCTCTTGGCGCCCTTCTTTTCTCCAACCCGACCCATTTCCCATATGATGGCCGTTTGACGGGCTATCTATTATTTGCTATTGGTGGCCCGTTTGTATTCATATCATCGTTCCATTTGTCAAATACGTTTCCAAAACATTCTGGACTTATCTTGTCCCTTCTGACGGGTGCATTTGACTGTTCGAGCGCGTTGTTCTTACTATTTCGTCTCATGTATGGAAAGGCGAATGGCTTCTTTACCATCAAAACCTTATTTCTGTTATACTTGCTCGTACCGGGGTTCATCTTCGCGTCTCAAGTGCTGTTAATGCCGTCTCGATCTTATGGCACCGTGAGAGAACTATTTCAACATGCCGACGAAATCCTGGCGGAAGACGAAATCACATATGGAGACCATTCGACAAACCCCGAGGAATGCAATCCGGTAGATGTCTCTCCTCGACATCAACGCCTAATATCCAAAATCAATGCTCTTATCGGTAATCAAAACGGCGTCGCAAATTCACATGGCATATCAGGACCTGCTGCCAACGAACCTACCTGGGGAATAATGCATACCTCTTCTTCCTTCCAACAAATTCGTTCCCCTTGGTTTATCCTCATCACCTTGTTTACTATCGTTCAAATGCTCCGCACAAACTACTTTATCTCCACCATTCGACTCCAGTACGAATACCTTCTCTCCAACCCCGATCAAGCTAGGCAACTAAATCATCTCTTCGACTTCTTTCTTCCACTCGGTGGCCTTGTCGCCGTTCCTTTCATAGGTGTCATACTTGATCGCACCGCTCTATCCAGCATCCTTACCCTCCTTGTGACTGGAACAACCTTGATCGGCATTCTAGGTTGTATACCGCACAGCATACCGGCCGCATACGCGAATGTAGCCCTCTTTGTCCTATATCGACCCTACTTCTACACTGTGGTATCTGACTATGCTGCAAAAATCTTCGGGTTCCAAACGTTTGGAAAGGTCTACGGACTGATTATCTTTCTTGCTGGTTTAGGGAATTTCTTTCAGAGCCCGCTAGATATTCTGACTATCAAAGTCTTCCGAGGGAACCCCGTTCCTGTGAATATTGGATTGACGAGTGTTGGAACCGTGGCCGGTGGAATTTTAGTCTGGTTTGTTTGGTGGAGGAAGAGGAAGCTGGTTGGAGTTGGTATCACTAGGGGTGACGCGGCTGACACCGAAAGGCTCCTGCCTGATTCGTTGGATGAGAGGCGAGAAGGATCTTATGGCGCTTTAAGGCAAGAAGTAGGATAACCGTCCGCATTCTTGCTTAAAGAGCCCGGAGGAGTCAGGACATGGCATTTACATAGACTGGATTGTTTCAATTATAAAGTCAATAAATAGTCTCGCTTAAAAACTATACAAAAAGATGACATGCGGTACATATACGTGTAAGCCGGAAAATAACAAGCTCAATCAACGTACTGCCATCTTTTATAGGGATATATTTATAGATAGATATCTGGGCAATAAGTATCAGATAACCTTAAAGCTCGATATGTCTATATTTCCCCCCCCGGCCATTTGAACCTTTGTATTCCTCCAATGCCTTCTCCACTGCGTCCATGTATCCTAAAACTCTCTCCTCGTGCCATCTTCTTCCGACAACCTGCACAGCGGTAGGCAATCCATGCATCGCATTGGCATCATAGTATTTCCAAGCTCCTCTAGATACACCGTTATCCACACCCAGGTCTTTCAGCACACCTTTGTATGAATTCTTCTTAGCCGGTCTACCGTCAGACGTAACTAAGGCATCTTTGGCTCTGTCGACGTGATCAACTGGAATAACACCCGCAGAGTAGTCAAGCATGTTCCATAGGAAAGTGTAACCGCAAGAACTGAAGGCGTCGCGCATTGCCCCGTGGGGAAGAGCAGGAGTAGCGTTGGCAGGGCAAAGGATGAAGTCGTAGTTTTGTTCTTTGGCGTCCCACCAATTATGCCATGTGGCGCGGAAAGCTTCACGTTGAGCAACAAGTTTCCATAGCTCAGTTGAGGATTTGAGACCAAAGTCCTTGATTAAATAGGCCCAGACTTTGTCGCGCTTAATGTAGCGGACGTACAGGTAATAGAGGTAGCGGAATGGTCGAAACGTGCTCACGTATTTGGTGAGTTGGTCAGCGCCGGGATCGCAGGTCTCACCTGTGCGCCTGTGGGAGTTAAATGTCTCGCAGCCGTCCGAATTGAGGAGCTGAGAGGCGAGGTTGAGTCCGATTAATGGAGTAGCTGTTTTCGGAGGCGTAATGTCAACGAGCTCATGGCCTGCAGCTGACAGAGCGGCTCGCGTAGTGTCTATTGCGCGAGCGATAGCAGGCGTAGGTGGCACGACCCCTATACGAATTCTTGTGTTAGTAGACGATCATCAATGGAAGATCAGACAAGTATTACCGTCAGACTTCATAACACCAATTCTCAACTTTCTTGTCCGTGCGTCCTGCTCCTCGTCATCCCTCCAGCTAATTGGGTGCACAGTCGTATCATACTTCCATGGTTTCATGTGGATGATAGAACGCGTGAAATAGGTCAAATCGTCCAGTGTTCGCGCCATTGGACTGAAAACACTTGGCACACCTTCCTGTCCTGCCATACTAGTGTTTACGCCGGCCTTCGGCCAGCGGCCAGTGCTGCATCGAAGGGAGTAGACTCCACTCCATGCTGCAGGTAGGCGAACAGAACCAGCGACATCAGAGCCGACGCCGATACGACCGCCCATGGCAAGCAGAGCGCCCTCACCACCGCTAGAACCTCCAGGGGAGTACTCCGGTACATGGGGATTGCGACACACGCCCCAAAGAGGATTCCAGGACTCGAATGAAAGCAAACTTATCGGCAAAGCGGTTTTCGCATACGGAATGGCACCTATCGTGAGAGGTAATTTTCAGCCGACCACCCTATCCCTGAATTGTCCAAATTGACGACAAAAGACAGTCCGTCATACCAGCATCTTTAAGTAGCCTAACCAAAGCTCCATCTTCAGGCAGTGGTTTCCCCGTATTCTTTGTATACCCCACGGAAGTGTCAAATCCCTTGATATGTATGGAGTCCTTTAACGAAACAGGAATACCTGCCAGAGGCCCCTTTAGATTGATTTCTTCATCTGCCCATTTCTCAGCCTCAGGAAGAAGAAGCTCCGTTACACAGTTGGTTCGTTCTTGGGCTTTCATGGCTACCTTGCCATATGTTTGCAGGATGGCCCGTGCTGAGATGGTTCCCTTATGTACACCTTCGACAAGGTCTTCGATTGGTTCGTCGATAATCGACCGGTCGAAAGCCGTAAATGCGGAGTGATAGGCGGCAGGGAGATTCGCGAAGCGTTGTGTCCGTTGTCTCTGTTTCAAGTCCCTTTATCTAATATCAGCTTGCTATAAGAGTGAATAAGTACTATCATTTTAACTGCTTACCGAGCTCGGCGATGCTGGAAGTAATCAAAGGGAGGAAGCATTTTGACTGCCTGACGAAGGATAACACGCCACTTTACGTCTACTTCCTCCAAGATGCTTCAGGTGGAGAGAAGAAAATGGAAAAGAAGATCGCGATAGGGAGTGTCGGATGTAATAAGCTGCGGTTTGGTCTCGGCGTCTTCATTTATTGACTGGATCGCTTGCGCCGAACCCGAGTGCGGGGAATTCCCCAATTTAGCCTCCAATCATTTTAATTCCCCATAAGCCCGGCATCTGAAGCTGCTGGCATGGATTGCGGAGATTCGGCACGCAAGACATTCGGGGTCGACCTGCGGATAGCTTTCCGGCTCATGAAAAACACATTCTACAACTCCTGCCCACGGAGCTACCTCTGGAACTGGGGTTTGCGAGGAGGATTCTGTTCCTGAATCGGCAGCTTGCATAATTAACTGACTGACTTCGTTACATAACTAACTAAGCCGCTTAGGCTAGTTGCTTATTACACGTGACTGTTTACTTATCTATAACATCTGGCCCTTTCCCCTTTTGAGTAAGTCCATGCTTTATCAAACAACCTCATGAACCACAAATCCATTAAGGACATTTATCAATCAGCTTAACATCAGAGTCGACGATTGTAAATGCAACTAGAATTGAAAGTAGAGGGAATATAAATGCGAGTGTTCAAGCTATGACCTCAATTTGTCTTCTCTCGTTGGTTCTATGCAAAATCTTCAAATTTCGCACTCATTGGACTGGGCATCAGTTTAAAGCTCCAATGTTTAGGCAAATCCTCTCCGCTGATATACAATGAAAATTATTCCAATAGCGCTTCTTTGGAAGGCTGGACTTTCATTTTTTTCCCCATTCCATGCTCCACATGGCAACCTCCAGCGAAGCTTGTCATGCAATGATATCCTGCTCGAGGGACCAAAGGCGGTTCGCAAGGAGCAACACTGCCCATTGACGTATGACACAATGCGATGTTAAAAACATTCTCGCATCTGGCGAGTCAAACTCACGTGAGCTCGGGTTACATCCCACAGACATATTTATATGCCTTCCAAGGGGATTGCCATACCAACACAACGTGCCTTTCCATCACTTTCATGCTGAACAGCATGCAAGGGGGGAATGATATAGTGAGTGTGTAATGGATAGGAAAGGCCTGTAGCTGCAGCTGCTTGAAGGAAGACATCTTCTCACATACTTGCCGGTTCATACTTACCTTTCATCTTCAAGCTTCCTTATCTCAGAAGATTTGAAAGACCTTCTTTCTTTTCTCCCTATTTTGACTGCAAGACCAATCTTTCTTTCCCAGTCAAAAATTCCGGCCTATCCTCAATGAAATTTGCATGATTCAGATATAGCGTGCTAGGGATAGGATTCCATAGTTCCAAGGTGAGTCGCCATGGCAAAAGAGAGCCAAAGGTAAAAGAATTTCGACCTAACCTCTTATGAAGCCTGATGTCATCTATTCCCATCCACACCACTAGGAGAATCCCACTCCCATGCGGTGACATTATTGTCACTGCCGGGAGAGAAAAGTACCGTGCTGTGCTGCCGCCAGCAATTTCGAATCTGGAAGTTCTCGGTAGCATAAGTGACTATTACTGTATGGCTGAATACAGATCAAATGGAAGGTCGACACTCCTAAACGATACCCCTTTCTTCACTTTCGGCGAAACGATACAGAAAGGCCCCAATGGCCAGTCAATAGGTTCCATTCCAAATACCAGCGCCCCTGCCATTAATAGAGACGTAAGCCCATGTCGACTCGCCCATATACCAGAAGGGATGCCGGTTCCATTGATCGAGTTAACAGCCACGGAAAGAGACTTCGAGACAGACACAGATTTCAGAATTATAATCACCCCTGAAGGAGGTTTATGTGAGGCAACACCGCCGGGCCAAGGTTGGGTATGGTACAGAAAGCACATCGAGCAGCCCGATGAGAGCGGATCCGTGATGAGAGTCTATTGTGGGACCGGAATTGCCCCAGTGAAGATCGACCAGACAACGGGCCAACTTGTTAGCAGGCGAGTTGTACATGGGCAACTGATTTTTAGCCATCAAGAACCCTCATTTGGGACATTCTGCGCAGTACGAGATTCCACTTGGTACTATCTCTGGGGGCGACTTGGAGAGCATATATATCTTGCCCGTGTAGGGATTTGGTACGCGATACAACGCGAATTATATGAGTTCTGGAACGGACACGTATTCGCTCATGACATGGATGTAATGGCACCTGTCATATCTGGCTTTTCATGTGGCTCCTTTTTCAGAACCGACCTCTTCGGGCATCGCTACAATTGGGGATTCATTGGGGCAGATTTATCGGAAGGTCCTTGCGTAGCTGTCGGCTATGCAAATGGTGCCCCAGGACCATATCAGATGATGAGGACCGTTGACTTCAAAAGTGTCTCGCCAGGTTACCTAGGAAGCAACTGCGTACATGCGCATCGGTGGGCATTTGACGAAAGAGAAGGCCAAGTTATGATAACTTGGTATGAGGAAAATATGGAAACTGTTATTGCAGCGAAACTGCAATTCAGTATGTGTAAGTGCACGACACCGACTCTAACGGGGCAGCAAATAACAACAGAAACATAGTGCACGACGGCGGGTTCTGGAAAGACATATCTCTAAGGGAGTTACCAGGTAAGCACAATCTATAATGTTCACAAATGTAGAGAAGACCAGCTGAGAGACCCAGGCATATTGGTGGACCGAATTCGAGTCCGAAGTGCACTAGTTAAAGGGATGGCTAATTTGGCAAAAGTGCATCGTAAGAAGCCCACAACATTTGCTATGATTGCCATCACTAATTGAGAGATAGATGAAATGGATGTTGGAAATGAAGGTGAAATAACGATCAGGTTCGTGGGCACCACTAGAGAAGCGGTTGACCAAGCCGCCAAGAACGCACGCAGCATGATAGTCAATGTGTATGAGGAGCTCACAAAGGAGGACGGTTTCGACGCACAAAAACATGGGTTTCCAAAGCGTTCTTTCAGTACAAACTTGCGTAAACGGGCGACGGCTCTGTGGAAAAATATTCGTGGTTCAGGGAACAAATCGGATGATGAATCATATTGAGTTTAAACAACCACGTATTGTAGCGTGTGCACGAGACGTAGTGTACGCTTGCACCGTTCCATCTAAATTTCATCTATTCCAGCCACTCGACTCTCCTCAGCTTCAGGCTGTTGAATATGCTGAAGTTCGCTGGGGATTAAATCGCGAAGTGATGGCTGGTTTTTCCATCTCGTGGAATTTTCTCTTCACAATTTTATTAGTAATCAGATCTAATCACGTGACTATATTGCCACGCCAGCGGGAGCTCGAAGGAAATGGAATCTCTTCTTACAATATCACAAATTCGACATCTTCATTCTCTTTCTCCCTGAGAGCAGCTACGTTGGCTATATAAGTAATCGGTTTTGTGCCAGTGCGCCCTTTCAGTTTATTTACAAAATGGCTAATTATCTCGCTTCCATCTTTGGAACTGAACAAGATAAGGTCAGTAGATTCATCTAGCTCTTCTCTTTTGAGCTAGCTAACATGCGCACCAGGTCAATTGCTCGTTCTACTATAAAATTGGCGCTTGTCGTCATGGCGATCGCTGCTCTCGAAAACATGTGAAGCCATCTTATTCGCAAACAATTCTCCTACCAAATATGTATCAGAACCCGGCATTCGACCCGAAGAACAAAATGAACCCTAGCCAGCTACAGAACCATTTTGATGCGTTCTATGAGGACTTTTGGTGCGAGATGTGCAAATATGGCGAGCTAGAGGAGGTGGTTGTCTGTGATAATAACAATGACCGTATGTTGTTCTGAAAGCCCTTCATTCTATTCCAAGTAACGTTAACGTCTCTAATGTCGTCAGATTTAATCGGTAACGTTTACGCTCGATTCAAATATGAGGATTCTGCTCAAAAAGCGTGCGATGCGCTAAATTCCCGCTGGTATGCTGCACGGCCTATATACTGTGAACTATCACCCGTGACGGATTTCAGAGAGGCCTGTTGTCGGTTAAACAGTGGCGAAGGATGCGTTCGCGGAGGCTTTTGCAATTTCATACATCGCAAAGAACCTAGTGCAGAGTTAGAAAGAGAATTGGAGCTCTCGACTAAGAAATGGTTGAAGATGAGAGGAAGAGATGAGCGAAGTGTCAGCCGCAGCCCAAGCCCGGAGCCAAGTAAGAAGAGATTTTAGGGCTATAATGCATATTGAATTTTGAAAGTGTGTTTACATGGTGGATAGCGAGCCAGCTTTTTCCATGGGTATTCCGCCGTGTCCCATGTGCAATGGAAATGTGACAAGGCGGTCTTTGGCTTGGGCAAGGCGTTTAGGCGATGGAGTTGCACGCCTTTTGGGTTCATTTTTTAGGAATGAGGAGTGCTGAGGATGCTTGGTGCAATTAAGAATGGCCTATTTCTCTAAGGTGCCTTACTTCTTTACCGCAATGTAACAATTATAAAGCAAGCATCTTTCCGTGGCCTTGTGGGAAATTAAAATATGCCGTGATGCCTGTCGATCAGGTAAACACTTCTTTGAGTTCTTGAGCATCCAGGATTGTCGCTGTTCGGTCAAGCACTCTTGTTGATGGAGTGGTCTATTAGTGCATTGCTACTATTGGAGGCGGCGACCTCTTGGCTTTTAGGCTTCAACAGGCAGCCTGGCGCGACTGTTAGCCCTGCCGACCCGACATCCCTGTTGTTCTGAGCCATCGAATCAATTTCAAAGGCGTTGCAGGCGGCAAAGCCAGTGGGATGAAGGAGGGGTCAACATCATGACCCATCATTTCCCAGGCAGGGAACGTTCTATAGATAAATATCAAAGACAATGACAAAGGCGCATTTGAGCAGCGCCCATTGAATATTTTTTTTTGGGCTTTGTTTCCACACTCGAGAACTTCATCGCAGGGAGCACTCAACACTCGCTATTGCCCTCGTTGCTTTATCGGCTGAATCACGGCGAATATCCGCACAATTTATCGTCACACATTCTACTTCTCTTCTTGAGCTCAAGGAGTCGCTTCTTGTGGGGAGTTTCCGGTGTTCAATGACGTCGGCGCTGGAACGAGACGCCTTGACACGCCGGGATCCGCCCTTTGACCAAGGAGAGCGGTGCCTTTTAAGAGCCATACAAGCCCGAAGACATCATAAATCCAGTATCCGTCAATCAGTCTGGCATAGTTCGTCCGAATGCACGAATTAATCAAGTACGCATCCATGACGTCGCAGGAGAACCCAACGCAGATGCAATGGACCTATCTCGTTAATCCAGATAAAAGTCCTACTGCTCAGCTTGAGCAACTGTGTTTAGGCATTGCCAATCTAATTGTAAACGCCCTCACCTATTCTGCTATGATAATCTTAGCTAACATTAGTGTTGTAGTCAAGCCTAACGAAATCGCATACGCGAGATCTGACACCAAAGAAACTCGCCGCTTTTTATCAAGAGGTTGGAGGTGATTACGATGATTTCTTCCTACGAACTCCGCTTGCATCACTATCCTTCATATACCAAAAGCTAGGGTGCTTTCATTCGCTCCAGCCAACATGTGATGCTTTTGAAGCGCCGTCCATTCCAGCTCTACTTCCTCATGGCTTTGTTCGATGGCAGACAATTCAGCTTTTACTGTGCCCAGAAGAGCATGCCTTTTTCTTGCAGGAGGCCTTGAAGAAATTCGATATTGTCAATCCTTCCTCGGGAGAAGTATTCCCAAAAAGCCTCCCAAGGTCAGTGTTTCCGAGTGGTCCAGACCTTGAAATAGTGCGTTGGCACGACTCTGTGTCGAAACGACTGGAGCATGATTTTTGGGCAAGCAAGACTGGGATGTTTCCCCGTCGTAACCCGCCAGACCACCCATCAAATCCAAAAGGACCTCCCGGCCATACTACCCGTGAACAATGCTCGCAAGAGAACACTACCTCGAGATCTAACCAGGATGTCCCTTCGAGGACCGCACCTTCTCAAGGAAATCATGCACCCTCCTCTCACAACCGTGTGATGTATGATGGCTCATCGATATCGCGCGAACATCCGAAGCAAAATACCCGAGGACACCACCAGAGCGGGAAAGATCGAGATGCTGCTGTTAGAGAGAGCCGATCTTCTCAATCCTTTCGCCATGGTCGCCCATCGCCTCCGCAAGAGGATAGAAGAGGTCGGTCATGCACTCCAAACGGCCTTCGCTGGTCACAAAGAATGACGGATTCATCGGATTCGTCCGATGAGTCGGAGTTTGAGGACATGTCTTACCCCCAAGAACACTACCAACATAGATCACATCCTACGCCACAATCTGAGCACCGTCGACACTCCCTAGATGTTAACTCTCTCCATCAGCGTCGATTGAGCACATCACCCCGAAGATCGCACAACCATGATCCAAGGGAAAAATTACGTCCACATTATCCCGCGACGGCTGAAGAGTCGCGAGGACACCACTATGCCTACGTCTATGTCTCGGATGATGATGATGATGATGATGATGATGAAATCGATGTAGAAGAAGAGTCATTCAATCATGTCCCGTCGCAGTCCGCGTCGGCATCAGCGCCACGCCAGTCACACCAACGCTACCAGGAAATATATCCAGAAGCGCCCACTCCTCCTGAATACGAACATCTCTACCGCACCAACTCGGCGCCTGTTCGCAAACCTCTCTATCCCACTCCTCCGAATCCAACCAGTCGACCCATCCGACCTAGGAACAAGGAACACGTTATCCATCCAGACTATCTGAAACCTGAACCCAGCCCCACACGACGCCGATCCCACTCCGGGACTCCTCCAGGTAATGTAAAATACACTCGATATTATATCCCTAAAATTGAACCCGAGATTATCCCACCGCCATCGTTTTCCCGCCGACGTTCGAGGCCGAGGGATACAGAGAAGAGTCGAAGTCGAAGTCGCGGCCCTGTGGAGCGACCGTTCACATTGTTAAAATACAATTCTACACCGGGGCCTGGGAAAAGGTATCGACATGATTGGGGATAAAGCCTTTACTCAACCTTTACCGCTTGGATGTTGTGATTGTGTTACTTTTTCCCGGCTCTTCTTTACACACTTTCACTAGTTTGAAAAGAAAAGAAAAAAATCTCCATGGACATATTTCGTCCAGGCACTGCCTTTTATCACTTCCTTCAATTGCATTTTAATGATGAGTCATATTCCTTACCGCGATAGCCTATATACCAGCGCTTGCATTCTTCTTTTCTGATGACCTTGACGACCGTGCATTGTCTAGTTTTGGTTATGTAATTCGGCATGAATACTTCCAGATTGAAATGACATCTTATTCTCTGACTCCCCGCCCAACAACCCCCAACTCAGAATGGACTCTATTATTAGCGAAGTTGAGACGCATACATACATTAGGTACCTTAGGTAGTTAGGTGTTCTTTGCAAACTACACACATGGTTTAAAAGCTATGCCCACCAAAAAAGCCAACCCAGGCCAATAAGCGTCAGTGTCCATTTCATCCCTTCAATCGTTGCCACTCTCGAAGCTGCATTACTACCACCACCGCTACCAGCTTCTTTTTTAGGTCCCAAACTCCCTTCTGCGATATGCCTTGGTCACACACATGTCAATCTTGTCTCAATAAGGTCAGACATATCATGACTGGTCCCATTCCCAGGTGGCGGAGAAGCAGCGTAAACAAGTAAGAAAATGGGTTTGATACGCTTCAGAGTGGCAATATATGGTTCTGGATCATCGGGCCGGTGAGGATTCGATATTGAATGAAAAGGTATTGAGCGAGGAGAGAACGCCGGGAAGTTTGAAGGTCATTGGTCGCATTCAAATTCAAGTATCTGCTCCATGCTTCTCGGAAAGCTCTTGATCAAAAATCATGTCTTCCCTTTTCCCAACAAGTGATGTATCTCATTTATGAAGTCTGAAAATGGGGATGCGCCCGCGTTCATCATGAAGAAGATCACCCACAGAAATGTGCTAGATTCCCTCAGGAGCTCCTTTTTTTTTAAAAAAAAAAAAAAGGAAAATAATATAATCTAGGATGAGTAGCAAGTAACTTCTTAGCATAATGAGGGAAGGGGAGGGAAAAAAAAAAAGAGAGATGAGAAAAGAAATCTTACCGCCAGCGATATCAAACTTGAACCCGTTCAAGTTTCCACAGGGCGACGATACGCCTTCCGATCCTCGACTATATGCGCTCTCCGCCACAATCTGCATTTCAATCTTCATATCCCAACTCTCCTCGTGGCTAAACACACTTGAACAATCACCACTTTCCTGCTTACCCTTCCCATCATTAATCACAATCGGCTGCCGTAGCACTGCGCACACCTTCCTCGGTATATCATACTATCATCATCACATATCGATCGGTACGCAATTGACCGTATAACCCAAACGTCTGATGAACGATGTTCTTATCTTCGAGAGATGAAGAACTTGTTTCCCTTTCTTTGAAGTATGTTTTCAAAACGATCAATTCTACCTCGTCAATCTCGCCTGCTCCTTGTTCTGGTTGGAAGAGCGAAGGTATGACGTTGCCAACCTTGATAGCATGGCTGATTCTACACTGAGACTACCGCCCAATACTGAGTGACAATGAGAGAGATAGTGAGATATAGAGAGGCTACAGGACAAACAACATTAACCTTAATAGAATAGTTATTGTGGGTAATAATCTTCAAAAACTACGAGACGTGAAGCTAAGAGTTCCATCATCGTTTGGAAAGGAAAAAATGTGGTTGACAAATATAGGCCTCGAATCCTTTTAAGCCATAGAATATTAAAAGGCGATACAGCAAATTTCACGCTCAGCAATCTGGTACAATTGAAAACGCCCGTAAAAAATTGTGCACGTCTAAGCCCCCCGATGGAAATCAAGTCAAAAGTCCCTCAACAATTTAAAGACGCATATTGAACTAATGCTCCAAGATACGCAAGCTTCCCTGCACAACAACATTTTCGAGGATCGACCCTGGAGGAATATCAATAGTACTTCCCTCTGTAGCCACGATGATGACAGTTCCTTTGAGTGTAACACCGCGGCCGAGGTTGACGGCTCCACTTATTGTGAGATGGTCAAGTTCCAAGATGCGAGGAATGCTGGGAATACGTTTCTGGAAATCAGAAACTTTTTTGAAGTCGGTTCCCAACTTGATGAGCGGAGCGCCGCCGAAACGGTTTGGATCAATGACCAGCTGACCGTGCTGCAAGGTGTACAGGTCAGACTTGACCAACATGAGATCAGAACATGTTTTGACAGGCAAGAAACGACGACGAGGAACGTTAACGCCGTGAGCGCCCTTAAAAAAGCGGATTGCGGCACCGACGGCAGTCTCAAGCTGGACGATGGAAATGTCTGCTTCTCCTTTCTTGTCTGCAGGGATCGACTTTTCATTTGGAATAATCTCCATTTCGAGAGCGTTCTCCTCCACCACGCGTTTGATGGCGCGGAGATTCAACCAAATGTTGTTGGTATTGAAATATTTGAATTTCTTGATAGACTTGAACTCGTTTACATGCTCCTTGGGCACCTGAGCGATCTCAAGAAGGCGAGCTTTGCCCTCGTAATCGATAATGGTGCCACCCTTGACATCTGCCTTGGTCTTGTCGGTCAATTCCATGATATACTCGGAGTTGTTCTTCACCATGTGTTCCAAGATGCGCATATCAACAACTGCGCCTAAATTATCGGCATTGGACAAGAAGACAATCTCTACGCCACGTTCGATCAGCTTATCAAGAGTTCCAGAGTTATAAAGAGACTCGAAGACGTCTCCATGGCCTGGAGGGTACCAGTCTGTTATTGGAGAATAGTAACTCTTGGGTGCGGGGAGAAGCGAGTCTTTAAGAACACGCGGATAACGTGACTGATTGAAGGTAATGATATCGATGTTATGGCCCTCATACTTCTTAATGATGGATTGAGTGTCGTCGTCGGTATTGAAAGAGTTCATCAAGACGAGAGGAACATTGACGTTATAAGTACGGTTGAGATACTCGATTTGTCTGACGGAGAGATCGAGGAAGGACATGCCTTCTCTAACTTCGATAACGGATTTTGGGCCTACGCAACCCATGGAAGTACCGAGGCCACCATTCAACTTGATGACAGCTAGCTTCTTAAGGTAGTCGACGGATGCGGAGTTGCTGAGCTCGCTGTATTCGACAACTTGACTGGGTTGTGGAGGAGCAATGCGATCCCAAGAGATAATGTTGCCCTTGGCCTTGTCGTTCAGGAATCTGCGAAAGAGGGAGAAGAAGTTGTCCATTTCAGCTTCGAAGCGCTTCTTTTCTTTGGGGTCTTTGACGGTGTCCGAGAGGGCGTTGAGAGCATTGCGCATCTGGGAAGCGGCGACATTGGTAGAGGCATGCTCAAAGGCCTTTTCGAGTGTAAAGAATTCAGTTAGCCTCCGTGTGATCATGGCGTCTAGACCTTGTTTGTGCTTTTCTTCTTCTTCGTCTTCTTTTGTTCTTTCTATCTAAGTCCACGCGAGGAAAGGCAGCAATGGCGGCTAATGATACAGCGGTGATCAAGGATAGCAGAAGATGCTGCCCCTTGGAGACATTCCCGCTGTGTTCAGGGTTGCCAGACGCTGCTTCCTGCATTGACAAAAAGGGCAGGAGTTGGGACTCACCATGTGCGACTGAGACTTGCCATGGTGTCTGACGAAGCTTCTTTCCTCGGCTGAGCGAGGTTCGGTGTTTGGAGTGCGAAGGTGCGTTGGAATTGCCCTGCTGGCCATGATGAGAGGGAGAGGTGATTGTCAGGGATTCAATTGTATCCGTGTAAGATCGTAGATCTAGCAAGGGGGAGAGAAAAGAGATATGTTAGCCGCGAGACAAATGGCCACGAAGGAGTAGATAGTATTAGAAGAATAACAAGTCGATTGTCAAAAGAAAAAAAGAGAAGAAAAAGAAAATGAAAAAGCCAACAACAATGAGGGAGAAGAAAGGGAAAAAAAAAAAAAAGGGAGACAATAAATTAAAAAGAAATAAGATTCGAGTTAATAGGAGGATGGTTGAGGGGAGACCTTGTTGCCGCCAACAGGGAAAGCTTGGTAAACAGATGACCGCATCGGACTGTCGTAACCTCTTGGCGCAGAAAGAGATGACGGAATGGCAGCCCAACGTGAAATCTCACCGCTGAGTGAGGAAGGGAGATATGGAGGACGAGGCGGATGGAAGGGAGAGAAGCACTCACCTCGGGAGGTTTGACGACAGCTGGGGAGAGAATTATTGGCGTTATTATTGCTGGAAGGGAGAGGATGCGATTGTGACAGATGTAACTATAAGAACTTTTGGATAGCTCCAGTGGTAGTCAACTGCAGCTTGGAGGGAGAGAGAGAGAAGTGAAAGAAACTAGGAAGAGCAGAGTAAAAGTCGAGTATGTATTAATTGATTGGATTGAATGGTTGATTGATTAAAGGAGTCACCGAAAAAGGAGACAGTTTTATTCTATACCTGGTTACCTACGGAGTATTAATCGTTCATATTAAAATCAGGTTCTGTTCTTATTTTCTTTCTTTGAGCTTCTGGTCAACTAAGGTTTTAAATCCCCACCACCAAGTTAACTAATCGAACGTTATCCTGACTTTTCTTCTCCTGGAATCAGTTGAATCAACAACAACAACAACAACAACAAGCAAGAGACAACTCCCTGGATTGTTGCTGTTTCAAGATTCTCTCTCACTAAATGAAGCCAGACACAACCATTGAACTTTCCACGCCGCCAGTTACCCACCCAGGCCCCGTCCAATATTTGATCCTACCAAGGTCAACACACAGACTGCTATTTATAGCCTTTGAGACAGGCCGACCTAACCCCTACTAGTCCAGTCCATGTTGCCACACAAGCTGCCGCCACCATCCACTCTAAAGGGGGATTTGAGGAACTAGGCGGATATGCCCGTTGTGGCGGCAGAACCTATGTCTCAACAGACCAGTCCATGTGCAGGGCCCGCTTGAACCAAGTCACAACCATTGTGCTACTGAACACGCATACTGACAAGTGTAAACCGACCAAAAGACAAGAACCAACGCCATCGGGGACTGACTTCCATGGACCCAGCCGCTGGACTTGTTCAGTTCCTGTAGGCCCAGTCTTCCCGCAAGTACTTTGTGATGATGGGACTTCTTCCGTCAAGTGGGTTTCGGCTTGGCAATCCACACACTTTGTCATCCACCAGAAAGAAAGGGAAAAAAAAAAAAAAAGAATTGAAAAGAAAAGGGAGAAAAAGGAGATGAAAAAGGGGCGTGAATGTATCTAAAATACTTGATTCTACGCGCAGTCCTGTAGGGTAGGTAGGTCAATCCCATCCTCACTTCCCTCCATAACTCTCTCTCAACGCGATATTAACATCCTTCCACCACTAGCCAGACAGGTCCCCGCAGCGCATAGCGTGATGGCCCAAGTTAATGAGGGCAATGAGCCCGGTCTCAAAACTCCAAGACCACCTGTGAACCGCCGCTGGCAGAATTCCCCAAATTGGCGCTCAAAGGAGCCCAGTGAGCCACCCTCTGAACATGAAGCTCGCGAGAGTGACTCCGGCCTACCACTCTCCGTTTTCAATCGCTCCAATTCCAGTCTCCGGAGAACAGGTCGCGAACAAACAACGAATTCGTCTCGCCCCTTCAAGAGATTCCCTGAGAATGGGGCTAATGGCTCTTTATCTCGTCCCGATGTTCCAGCTTCGTTCGCCGAAGGAAGACGATTATACGTCGGCAATATGCCATACATGGCCAAGAAAGAGGACGTCGAGGCCGTGTTCAACAGTGCTACAAAGCATGGCGAGGGATATTACCAAATGTACCGTACAATCACTTTTTGAATTTGTGCCGCCTGCTTTTGTCGAAAAAAAAAGTTTCTTGTTGTTCTTGGGCTAAGCGAGTGCTGATCTTTAACCGTCTCTGCCATTGCTTCATATAAAGAGAACGGATTGATATCTCGATCGACCCCTTCACCGGGAGAAACCCTTCGTTTTGCTTTGTTGAGCTCGTCAGCAAAGAGCAGGCAACCAATGCCATGGAAGAGCTGGATGGCACCAACATGCTCGGACGCCCCGTGAAGATCAAACCCGGTGTTCCCAAGTCACCAAAGCTACAATTCGGTAGGCGCGACCCGTCAGGCCAAGATGAGAAACGTCCGCTGCCATATATATTCGATCGTTGGGGAAGGGATGATGCTTCGAACCACTGGTACGGTGTTGCCGACGAGGGCCGCCGTCTTTTCGTTGGCGGTCTTCCCCGAATGCCAAACCAAGCTACGGTAGACTACGAGATTCAAAAATTATTCTACGGCTTCAAAATGTGAGATTCCTTCATTAACTAGCTTTATCTTTTTTTTTTTTTTTTTTTTTCATTTCCCCTTTTGTTTTTTCAATACTAACGTTCACTATCCGTTTTATCAAAACAGTGAGGCCATCAGCAAAGTCATCTCACCCCATCCTTCTAAACGATCGCAGCCAGGAAATCATTATTTTCTCTTCGTCGACCTCGAATCAGCTGAGGAGGCTGACAGAGCCATCAAAACCCTAAGTGGTTTGAGTGCGGTATGGGGAAGTTCAGTCCACATCAAAAAGGCTCGGGGTAACTCCCAGAAGCCAGCAGAGAGGGATAAGTGGGACGATAGCAAATCCAGACCTAATGGCCGCCAGAACAGCGACTCGTCCAGATCTACAAACTGGCGTGCGCCTCGGCGACCTGAGGATGACACAGGAGATGTCTCCGCCGGACAATCCAACCCAGTAGAAACATTCCTGTGAGAAGGATTCTTAGTAAGTTTTCTTTTTTTTTTTTGGGTCGTCTCAGGGCATTTATGTCTTAGAATTGTCCTTTTGGTATAGAAATGTTCTTATTAGAGATGCTTAAATCATGAAAGTTATGATGCCATGCGATCATCTTGTTTGGTCTTTTTGCTCGATGTCCGTGACGCGGAGATTCAGGAGCTACTGCACATTTTTATGCCCGGGTAAGCCTTTTGCGCCTAGGTGTCTTCCTCCATGAACATAATCAACGTTTTGATGCCAATGCATCAACAATTCATGCTAGCAAGGGAGCATTAAAAATATCTGTACATCATCGACTTGCCCCGGCTACTATATTCACTGAACACTCCATCCATCCCTCTCACAACTTATTCTCAAACAAAGGCGCCGTCCTCCCTCCTCTAAACAGATCCAACATCTCCTTGCCCATCCATTGCTGTCGTGACTTGGCGAGACCCCGTTCAACATCCACCATTCGATCCTTCTGCACGAGCAAGCCCATACCGTTGGCTTTCATTCCTAAATCGAACAGGTGAGCAACCGCCAGAGCCACGCTCTCAGGTTTATTAATCGGGACACCGATCTTCGCCATGTTCGCTGCCCATTCTGCCGGATCAACATTCGTGCGTTGAGCAGGGGCAGATATTATTGGTGTCACCGTGATCGCCGGCGCAACCACGGACATGGCGATGTTCAAGGTTGCCGTGTCATTCTTAAGCGCGCGCATCAACCCGACAATTGCTATTCAACCCAGTAAATAGTAAGCACTCGACCAGATCCAATGCCTCCTTTCCAATACTACCCCACAAAAGAAAGAAAAATTCGAGAAAATGGGAGGGGGCGGCGGAAAAGGGAAGAAAAAAAGAAGGGATTATACCATGCTTCGCAGCACTATACAACGGCGCCCCCGCACTCGCCAAGTACCCCGCCAAACTCGCCGTCATCACAATACTCCCCGTCCTCGTCCTCTTCCCTCCATCTGCTTCTCTATCACCACCACCCTCTACCCTCCCAATATTAGTCCTTTTCATCCAATAAATCGCCAATTTCACCGTATCATTCGCCGCCGCCAAATCCACATCATACACCCTCCGATCCGGCTCCTTCAACCCCCCACTCCCATCCAACTCATCCTTGAAAAACTGATCCCCATACTCTGTTATTCCCGCATTGACAAACACCGCGTCAAGGTATCCGAAGCGCGACACTGTCGCTGCGAACCCGGCGCGCTGCTCTTTCCACGCGGTCAGATTGCATTTGTGGAAAAGTACACGGTGGGAATTTTGGGGGTTGGTGAGAGGGGAGGTGGCCGGGGGAGGAGAGAGGTCCAGGATGGAGATGTTGTTTGTGGGGGAGAGGGAGAGGAGCAGCTCGGCGGTGCAGAGGCCGATGCCTGAGGAGCCGCCGGTTATGAGTATGGTTTTGTTGTGGAGGTTTTGGAGGGAGGAAGGGGAGACGGTGAAGGTGTCGCTGGCCATTATGTGCGTATATCTTTTGTGCTTGGGGTTGAAATGTCTGTAAAATAATACTTATATGCTAAACTAGCGTCACATGTACGTATTTCCAGTGCGATGTGTGTGTGTCTATATTATGCCAGGTATGTACGAAATCACGGCATGCAGAAGTCGTCGAGAAGTTCGATTGTATATTGAATGAAGCTCAGTCGAGACAACTTAACATAAACAAGTCAAGTCCAGGCGCGTTGGCGTTACCTCGGGTTCCAAACCCCGGGCACGAACCGTCGCTAACGACGGTTCCTGGCTGTGAGTGCGGGGAAGCTGTGGGGTAACTATAAATAGGTCAAAAAGAGTATCGTATCAGCAAAAAAACACCAAAGTACAAGATATTGTAATAGAAGTTGTTTCTATGATATAGGTATTGCACGAAGTACTTTGCTTGATAAACGAAAAAAGATAAATCAAATGCTCAAGTTTTGGAAAGCTCCAAATGCAAAGGACAAATGATGAGGTACATACATCCCTTCACAAAAGACATTGGGATATCAAATATGCCAGGAATATACGGGTCGACTTCATGGACAGGAAGTATTAAAAACATACAGAAGCCCATACAAAATGGGTATATAAAGCGGCTGCATAAAAAAAAGGAGGGTATATATCGACAATCCCTCCAGCCGTAGAATCAACAGCAAAACGCCAACCCCGAAATAACTAAACCGAGAAACGAGAAGAGCTAATATGCACGCAAGACAACAAAACAAGGTATAAGGAATAGAAAAGAAGGTGACTCCAAGCAAGCTATGATTAATCTATTAAGTACCAGAAGAGCTGACGACTCGTTTCGACAAAAAGCTTCTTCGCGGCTTTCGTGACTCTGGGCTATCTGGGTCCTCAAGCGGTCCCACATTCGAATAGGCAGTTCCTGGCCTTAAGGAAAGGTTATCCGCTGGAGTAAACGTTGTCTTGATATTAACAGATCCGCTTCCAACGTTGACACTACGCTCTTTTCCAGCGCCTGAACCTTGGTCGTCCACGAAGAAAATGCTTTCGCCGAGCACCTGGTCTGAACCGAATGTAGCGTGATCCTTGACTTGAAGCTGATACTGAACGTCCGCTGCCACGTCTTTGACCCTGAACGTTTCGTGCGCCTGGTCAAAATTGACTACGGAGGAGCTAGAAGCCTTATGAGCCTTGGACTTGTGGATTTCTTTCCATCCCTTTGAGGTAGATTGCTTAACAACGATACGAACGTTAGTGGACGGTGGAAAACCAGTAGCTGAGACAATCGTGAACGTCGCCATTCCAGGTTCTCCCTTTACGTTGGGCCCGCCAATTCCAAGTCTTTCTCCAACTTGGGAGGCGGTACTTCGAGAACGGGAATGTACTTGGGGAGACGCTGATGCCGAGGGTGGCGGCGAGGCGTCGACTGGATTCGGGGTCTGGTGAGGCGTTGAAGTCACCTCAACGTCGGGCACAGGAGGAGCCGCGTTGCTTGGAGCCGCAATCTCTGCGCCAGAAGATGCATCGGAGTCGTCCTTACTGCTGTGACGAACTCGTAGAAGGCCGTGCTTCAGGAAGGAAGCGCCCTTGACGACTCCACCACCAATTAGTCCGACTGTCTTAACTGGTGCACCGACAATTTTGCCGGGAGTCGCAAAGGTCCCTGAGAAGGTTGAAGAGCCCTGGCGGGATCGTATAATATAAGCCGATTTGAAAAGAAGCTTCAACCGAATGGCACCCGATTTTCCGTCTAGGGGAATGGACACTTCTTGCGAACGGAAGGGATCAAGGTCGTCTAGAGCAATCGTAGCTCCACCTAAATAATCGGCTTTTTCTCCGAAATCCCAATCATATACGTCGACTCTGAAGTCTGCGGCAATTCGGGAGGGGATCGCACTTTCAAACCATTCATTCCAAGCCGGATGCAAAGTCTTTTTTTGTACTTTTGTCTTGAACACTTCTTTGCCATTAAGCTTGAATTTACAGTACGGGTCGCTATAGCCATTTCGATCCGCCGATGGCAGATCTGCAGCATCAAGGACATCGACTCGCAGATTGCCCATGTTGTTAATGCTTTCTGAAGGATCCAGCTTCATCATCACTGGTATGTATTTGAGGCTCACTTTGACCTTGCTGACGGCGCCATCGGAGGACCTTAATGTCAACTCAGTGGGTTTATACTGATAAACCGTTAGTTTGGAAACATATCACAGGAATTGGGCAATTTTGGGTTTAGTACCAGGCATTG
The DNA here is from genome assembly GCA_001430935.1 of Amauroascus verrucosus. Classification (NCBI taxonomy): domain Eukaryota; kingdom Fungi; phylum Ascomycota; class Eurotiomycetes; order Onygenales; family Onygenaceae; genus Amauroascus; species Amauroascus verrucosus. The sequence continues at coordinate 417,298 of LJPJ01000065.1, forward strand.
TTGAAGCGTACTAAGTGTTGCACCGCTGAGTTTCGCCAACGAATAGTCATGGTCATCATCGCCCTTTTTATCGGTTTTCTCAACCAAGCGAAGGGTTATCTTCGAGAATTCAAGTTCCCGGACAAAAGCATCTCCAACTAAATTGTTTGTCAGCGGTATGCCCTGCATAGCGAAAATACAAGTTCCTTACCATCGTTAAACACAACATGCTTAGAACGCGCCTTGGTGGATGTGTAGCATGGAAATGCATAATCATCCATCAGAACCTCGAGCTGAACATCGTGATGCGACAGCTGACCTTCAATGATCTTGAATACAATCAAACCAGATTCTGTTTTGAGATCTTGTTAGCATTACGAGTCCTCTGGATTTAAGGAAAATACGTAGGCTAGAACATACCGTACTTATGCACATCCTGTGGCGTAATATGTATTTTCGGAGTAAGTTTTTCGGTCGGTGATTCGGCTTCCGTCGCCTCCCCATTAGATGATGATCTGGAGTCGACACTTGGGCGGCCATTGGTTTTGGCATCCAAGTTCGCTTGAAGAGCGCCTGTAGCGGCAGAGCGCGAGCTATCAATGCTCTTTCTTGTTTCAACGGCCACCTGGCCATCCATAGCCTTCTTAGTTTTGGCTTCTTCTTCTTCCTCTTCAGGGTCCGCTACGTTAAGTGTGGGGTAAAAGGCAACTGTGTAGTTAAGTACCCCCTTGGGATGGCCACGACCTTCCAGGCGTAGCGGCGTTGACAGTAGCTGTCTTTCATCATCAACTTCATATTGACCGTCCTCTCCTTCATGCATATAATCCGCGGCAGACAATTCCAGCATCCCAAGGGGCCGATCCTTGCCAATACTTTCTTCATCCATCACTTCAAGAATGATCTTTTCTCGAGGGGAATGCATCGGAATATACACAACTTCGTCCCAGTCGGGATTCAAGTTGTTCCTCCAGGTGACTGTGCGTGCTTTCTCTATTCCGGAAAGAAGCACCCTAACGTAAGGATCGGATTTACCCATAGTTTCCAAGTTCCTGAGATCCCTGGCGCTCTGCAAATGGATGCGCATAACTCCAACAGGAGTTACATAGCCGCCGCTACCAACGACGCCCCTAAGAGCAACGGGCTTCCATTCTACCTTCAATTTAGCCCGACCGGTCTTTGCACCATTTAGGTTGAACCATTCGCGTCCTTTTTCCATCATTTTCAGCATGTCGTTCAGCTTGATTTGATAGGTCCCTAGAACGGGGTCGGTCACGAGGTCACGGTCATCCTTGATTATCAAACCAAGGCGAGCGGTTTTACGGTCAGTGATAAGAGCTTCTTTAGACGGATTTGTGAAAATCGGATTGTTCGTGCGCTTAAGCTTTTTCGTAATATGAATTTCCTTGCCGTTCAAAAGCAAAACTCCGTAGGGGTTTAACTGTCCCACCAGACTCTTGGTGCCGTCGAGGTCCTTGGCTTGCTCAATTGTGATTTTTGCAATACCTGTGTTCAATTCCGGTGGAGGTTCCTCCACACCAGTTTCTGGATTCTTTCCTCCTTTCATAACCGGGAAGAAACGGAAGTCAGCCTGCAAAGTTCCCCGATGTCGTCCGTTCGCCATGATGTCGAGTGACAGATTTTCATGCTCCGCTTCGGCTTCAAGTCCCTCCATTGGAAAGGTCGCAGTGCCGAGTTGTTTATTTTTTCGAAATTCATTGAAGTCATAAATCTGTAGAGTAAGGGCATCAGTGAAAGAGGTAATAATAATGTAATGAGTCTCGTTCCACTTTGGATTCGCGGTTTCATGGATGGTTTTGGTTTTAGCAAGCGGAGTGCGGCTGTTAATAGACACCACCGCATATGGGTCGGGGGAGCCAGAAAATTTGTCGCTATTCTTAAGATTGTGGGCGCCATGGATTGTCACAGCGACCACGCCAATAGCTTGGTCTACTGGGTTTCCAGCAAGCATCTTCGCAATTTCGATGGGAAAGACATTCGGGTCGTACATCATCGGTGCTAGATTGCTATGTATCTGGTCCTTGATGAAGCTCTCCAAGCCTGGGATAACATTGATGTCAAAGCCCAATAGATCTCCACCAAGAGGCTTGCAGACGTAGTCAATTTCTGGCTCGCCTAGAAACGATATGTCCACTCGTTCAATATGCGGGAAGGGAATTTGTAGCTTGAACTTCACTCGCATTAAACCTGAAAAGGCAAAATCCTCAACAATCACGTCAAGACCCTTGCTGACCACACCCTTGCCTATGCGAACCTCCAAAACGACTTTGGGGTTGATTTTGTTGCGAAGTTGGCGCGCTGTCAGGTCCATAGTATCGTTGGGAGTGAAGCTGAATTTCCAGTCCATGAGAACAGTATCGACTTCAGTCTTGGGATAGGTTTTAACGTGTTCCAACCGCGGAGGTTTGGTGCCTAGGATAAAGGTTTTCAGTCGCAAACTATCCAAAAATGAGGGCGTCGCTGTGCTGAGAACCTGGTCAACGGAATTGATGATCGTGTCGCAAATTACAGGTGAGTATATGGGCCAGAACTTGACCAGGAAACTGTTTATCCATTCCAGACTCTCGGTGTCATTCTCTAATCGGTTCTTGGCCAATTCTCGATTGATATCATCTCGGAAGTTTCTTCGAGTGCGGCGTATTGACGTTCGGTAGTATGTGCCACACGCCGCCATGACAATAAATAACCATCCTAGGCCACCGCCGATAAGTGCGACGAACCAGGAGGCGAGACAAGCAAACACGATAATACCAGCATTATGGTACCAGTCTAAATGGGAGAAATGCATGGATTAGTCCACGGAAGCATACCATCAAGGTAAAGGAATGCCAACGTACCTCCAAATAAATTCTCGTCTAATTTACTTTCAAGAAGGGTCTGATGGTCAAGGAGGATCTCCCCCTCGTCTACATCGTCCTCTGGTATGTGAAATCTAGGGGCCCACCCTGTTCGATCTCTCGCCCACCGTTCTTCCTCTGTGAGTTCACCATTGGGATTTAGGGGCGGTGATATCTGGCCCTCCGATGGTTTCCCTGTTGTGGGTGTTTTTCCATCGGTGGTGCCATTAACCTAAAAGAGATATAAGCCATTTATTTCCATACCTTAGGAGGCATAGAATGCAGGAATCAATTAATTGGTCGAACGTACAATATCGGTGGCTACAGCAACTGGCGCCGGCTTTTTGTCGCGGTGATGAAATTGTCCAGGTATAGTCTGACAAGAAAATCAACGAGTTGTAAGTAAGAATCCATATATTAATATTGGGAAAAGCTTTTGGATAATCAAGTTACCATTTTAGCCTGGTCTGCTTTTTGTTGGGGAGTGGCATTGGGGTCGAAATGATAGGCGGCAGCACCGGCCTTCTTGCTCTCCTCAATTAGGGCTTTTTCGGTGGCTTCTGGGGAAATATTCAACTGAGGATCTTGAGCAACTTGGATAGCCGCTTGTTCTTTCCGTTCACTTTTAAGAGGGTCAAAGTGCTCAGCAGCGAGCGCCATGATGAAGAGATGGCGAGAGCTGGGGCAAGTTAGTTCGCTGGGCGTGAACGACACACAAAGAAGCCCATTCGTTTTTTGTTGCAGCTGTAATGAAGCTAGAATTGAGGGGTTAAGATGCTGCAATTATCGCAAGAAACGGATGGTTCTCGGTGTTAGTTGATGGCCATAGGTTACACCGCAATGGATATGCGGGGAGGAGGAGGAGGAGGAGCTGAAGTCGGTCGTTTAATAGAAATGGTGACGGCGTTAAGGGATTGGTAGGAACAAGGGAATGACGACAATGGGCGTTAAGTAGCTGGACAATGGGTCAATGTTTGCGTCTCCCTTCACTCGATGGTTATTTGGTCAATGGAGGAATTGTTTGAGGGCCAATGCCGGTGGGATTATTTGCACTTGCTTGCTCCCTCCTTTGTGGCTTTACCTTTTTTTTTTCTCCTTCACTCCTGGATTTTTCTTTCTCTCTGGGGGAAAATTGCAGAAGAAACGACATCGTCATCATCCCCGTAAAATACGCTAATGATTTAATAGTCGCCCATCTGAAGCTCCACTTCGTGCCGTAATATTACCCGTACCAGCCACAAACACCTGATAACCCGCTAGGCACAGCCACACCTACTGCTGTTTTGCTTACATCGATACGGCCCATTACTTACACCCCCTAGAACGAGAGAAAAAGATAGGCAAATCGCCTCGATGGCAAAAAAAAAATAAAATAAAAAGCAAAAGAGAGTTCTGGGCTTGCGCAAGCCACAAAACTTCTGGCTTGTTGGACAGCGAAAATGTCAAGTCAAGGTTAACCAGGGATTATTAGCAGCCTTGGGTTATTACTCTTGTAACAAGACATTGGTAGGTTTACTACAATCTCAAAACGACTCCACAAAACAAAAAGCACAATCCATTAACGAACCAGGGAAATTTGGGAGCAAGAATTACTGCTACTCTCTTCCCCCCTCACCCTTTAATCCGGTTGTCTCTTCCTCCAATTCCCATGGAACCAGCTCCCGTTGCGGAGAAACGCACGATGTGGCAAGAGGCTCAGGCCCCCAAGAATTGCTTATGCACCTTTCAAGCCAAAACACGCTTGACGCTGCATCCTTCTTTTGCCTCAACTCCTTCTCGCTAAGGAGTGTCGATTAGCTCCTCTTGGCCGAGAGATCGTACCGAGCCCTACTGGTTGCCAAATCTCCCAAGTGGTCAGCCCTCTTTTAAACAATGTTTCCAAAACTCCGTAGATCGGATCTCAAAAGGTCCACTTGGCTCATTCGCCCAGCCTGACGTGCAGATTTGAACCCAACAGGCCAGCTGGCACAAAAAATATGGTGTAACTGAAACTCTCAAGGAAACTCTTTGAGCCCTTTTTCGGAGATGCAAAAACCCTCTCTAACAGAAAAGGGCGCTGGATTTAAAGATCGTTAAAGTGCAACAGGGCCAGCAATCGCTTTGAAGCTTATTTCAATGCTTGAAGAATCCTCTTCGTGGCACAACAAACTTGAGACGGTGGGCAAATCATGCCGATAACCGCTGGGAAGCCAAGAGCTCGGAATATGTGCGGAGATGTGGCGACATGTGTCACAAACCACACCTGATCATGATGGGATTTGGACGGAACTGGAGGAAAAACAATTCAACACAGCAAAGCTCACACCTCACGCAAAACTCAATTGCTGCCTATCCTTCTCTTCGTCGGCTGAACAATATGCCGGTTTGAAGTACCCCGACCTCTGCCATGCTTTTGAGTGTTTGGATGACAATCTACTCTACCTCCAGTTACTTCTAAAACCGGTTGTGGCCGCACAAACAAACCCTCTTGCTCAATATGGGCTCGATACTTGTATCGCATGAAACTATTCAGGCAGGCATTGGAAAGATAGATACCTGCCGTCTTGAAGTAAAAAAGCCTGTTGAGATCCGTTACCTTCCCTTTCCACTTTTCTGGTAACGTCTTGCGTAATAGTCCAATTTCTAGCTGCGAACATGAAGCTGCCTTGCAAAAGTTATATATGCCTCCAGCTCATGCTAAATCAGGAGACTTGTGAGATCGAAGAGAATGGGAGACTTTTGCCTAGTTTTCATAAATATCGGCTTATCGGAAAGCTCGAGGATTCAGCTCGAGGATTAGACAACATGAGCGTAACAAAATAAAGGAGTAAGGCCTGATATCTCCTCAGCTGCCATATCCATACAGAGAACCAACTTCGATTCAATTAATGGATGACTTTGAAAATTTGATTATTGATATTTACCAAAGGGACACCAATTTGATAACTACCGGCTAGACGCACCTAGCTAGTAAAGAGAACAGCCCTTGATTGCAAAAATGATAGCGATTATGAGGGCGTGAAAGAAATCTCTTCGTGAGCTTTTCGACTGAGATATAAGTATTAGTCTCACAAACTCTTAACAAAGGGGAAGAATAAGGGCTTGGGTAAGCGAGGCACCAATCGTTCTAGGCATTGATTACTCTAGCGTCTTCAAGAGCTGGAAGCCACCCGAATTCTTGTCTTTGTCCTTGCCAGGATCTCGCTTTTTCGGGTACGTTGAAGATTGTTTGCTGTATTCATCCTCTTCGCTTTCGTATCGAGGGTTTCCCTTGTCCCTACGTTCTTCTCCCCCGGCTACCTCTTAAGCCTGCTTACCCTTTTTCTTCGCAAAGCGATGAGCCAGTTCTCACGCTTGAGGACTCCCTGCTGGGTCATAATCATTACTGGTGAACTGAGGTTCAGTTACCTGTCGGCTGCTAGTTTGACGATAAGGGCCCAAACCGCCCGGAGGCCGAGTCGACGAGAGTTTCTGGCGAGTACGCACTCTCGAAGTCAGTTGCTCCAAAGATTGATACGACGTTTGGAAGATACCCAGTCCTAGAGATTGGTGTCGGCGACATTACTGAGTCGGCAACACGTCAAGTAGCTTCAACTTCTCGAATGGGATACCTTTGTGCATCAACGTTTGACTATCGCGTACCATGGGCCAAACCATCATCAGAACCTGAATCTTCAGGCGATGTTGCCGATAAGAATAAAGCTGTCGAAGGTCGTTGATGTTCCTAACCATGCCCTCTGTTGATCTCAAACTGGTTTGGTACGTCCCCGAGGCCTTTCACACCTTTGAATTTTTCTAGTAGAGATGACGGGCCTTTCGCCACATTCCCTTCTGGAAATGGTCTGGGTTTTCGATCAGGATCAGAAGTCAGCGATGCCTGCTTCTTGGAGGAAGAGTTTAGAGCCACGAAGTTCGAACCCGGTTTCTTTGTTCTCCTGGCCGCCCCCATCACTATACTCGATAATGGTGCCTCTCGTCGAATGAGTCGAAAACAGAAAGAAGCGTAGCGATCATTGGCTTGAATAGCACGACATGCTGCTATTAATGGCAACTGGCCGAGACGATTGGCAGCCGTTTGTCTATCAGGTTTTATCTAGCAGGCATCTCTCGCAGCTCATTCGACATAGTTCAGCGACGATGTGCGTCGGGCGCTTAGTTAAGAAGGCCAATCAACGGATTGAGTGACTGTGCCCGGTTCCACAGAGAATTTCGGTGTGAATAATGAAAGGAGGTCAATGCTGGAGGGAGTGATGGTAACATGTCGTTAAACGTTGCCAGGCAGCCATGAGCTGGCTTAACTAGTACATAGGTGGTCGTCCTCGGCAACTAGTTAACTAAGTAGTTACTTAACTACTAGGCTCGTTGCTCTCTTTGAGTCAGATATTCGAATTCCCCTTATCATTTGTCTCTATTGTTTCACTTTATCCATCTTATTGCACATTCAACTCTTACCGTTTACACATATCCTGTTTTCTTTGCACAATGCGCCAAGAAAAGCCGACTTGGATAGGCTGTTTGTTCGGCGACTTCGCGCTGTGTTGCCCTGATGGAACTAAATGACACATTGGCGGGAAAATAAGTGAAAAGTCCTATGTGATCCCTGGGGACTGAGCAAATCCAAAGTCGATATCGCAGAGGCTCAAGCAGTTTACCACTGCCAGCAAAGCAAAGGCCTATCCGTTGGACTGGAAGCCATTCTCAAAGTCTGAATGCAGTAAGTTGCAATCCATATAAACAAAAAAATGATACCATCTTGTACCACCAATTTGAAATTGCAATAGGGTGCCACCCAAATATCCCGCCAGTCCCGATCCATTTGTCCGTTCTCAGACTGCCTCCGAGCAGCTCTCGGGTCGGCTAGAGAGTACCTTGATAGAAAACGCTGTTCTGTGACTCCACGCCTCTTGAATACAGAGATTACATGTTAACCCATGGACATGCCTATGCCCAACGGATATTTGGCTTTCCTAGTGATTGATAAAGTTCCTGGCGTACCCCTGACACACTTCGAGGAAAACGTATGTCTACTTGTCCTCATCACCTTATCGCATTTTAGTAATTCAACCCGTTTGATGGGAAATAGGGAGCTCCTGGACCACACAGCTTACCTTGCTGATACCAATCGCTCAAATCTCATTTATGACGAGAAGAAGGATAAATGGTAAGGTTATTCTTACAAAGGAATCCTATTTGCGGAAATTGTTCTGATATTGGCGTTCTCATTTATTTTGTGGATTATGAAGATACATCTATACATGAAGACTTGACCATGAAGTTCCGCCAAAGCGATTTTGGCTGATGTCGAAATGGTTTTGTGTTTACCCAAGTCCGATTTTGCGCAGTTTATACACGAGCGGTGTGTCTGGTATTTCTGTCTTCTTGATGTCATAGTATTTGTATACATCATATCTTTTCTCCTTTCCTTTCCCTTTTTCCCTTCTTTCTTTTGCTTTCCCGCTTTTTGTTGGAAATCCCCTGCATTCTTAGCAGATGATGAATTTGCAGGGTGGGAAGTTCCTCCTGAATTTCATGCTGCGTGCAACCCCGTCAAGGACAATAATATAAGCCAAGCCTGTGCATAAATGTATGATATTTACTAAACTCTCAATCCACATGTCGTATTTGTATTCTACGAGTTCTTGTGGATCATTGAATATGTGTGTGCATTTATCGATAGAGGAACATAATAGCGATGCAGGTCCGAGGCGCTCGTCGAGAGATGGGCTTCAGCCCCCGTTCCACGCTTATTATACTCATGTTGAAGCACTCCATAACGTTAGCCATTTTATAATTAACAATGCAAAAGCGAATACACCCCGTCTCGAAGGATATGAATTGGTAGATATGGCCGACAATGAATAAGCGTTAATAGTTCCCTATCTACGGCTCCACTAGATAATCATTAACGGGTAGATAACTACGTCAGACCAGAACGGAGCTATGCGTTTCGTCAAGTCATCCACTTCGTCAATTTTAACCCAACGGCACTCCAGCGAACAAGCGCACATTTACCGTCCGAGACGAATAACACCAGCCGCAATCAGTTTCTGTATCTTCATCCTGACCGTTGCATTCTTCATGTGCTCTTGCAAGGCTGCAGGATCGCTTTTAGCCTGCTGGAGGATACTCTGCATGACTGGGTCTTGTACAATTGCCATAATCTAAAAGAAAGTTTATGGCAATTAATATCTTATACGTGAAATTCTATTGGGAAGCAACATACCTCAGGATCACGCTGGATTCTTTCTGCAGTCTCAGCTTCTGTCTCGCCCGCACGCGAGCTGAATTGTGCTTCCAATGCCTTCTGCTGTTGCTGTTCAATTTCACGAGCATTGGCTCCACTTTCATCATGCTCGGCAGCTTCAGTACACACATCAAGGCACTTGTTGTATTCTTTCATAGCAAAAAGTGCTTGCGCTTTCCTCAGATACGCTCGGATGAATTTTGGGTCACGGTTAATCGCTTCATCGCAGTCCTGGACGGCCTGAGGGAATGCCATAAGCTTAATCAATGCAGCCGCACGGTTACTATAACCACGAGGGTCTTCCGGAGCACGCTTTGTCATCTCAGTATACGCATCAACAGCGGCCGGCCAGTCAGCTTCTTTGAACTTCTGGTTTCCAAGCTCGCGAGCTTTTTCCGCCTCTTCAGAGTTTATATAAGCGTCTTTTTCAGCTTTAATCTGGTTCTTTTCAGCGTTTCGAAGCTTTGCAAGGATATCGGGAGTCCGATGCTCAGTGAGAGATTTCTGGTAATTAACAATAGCTTTGGGTAGATCTCCCAACTTTTCGTATGACGACCCGATTCGTCCAAATGCCCTAGTTCAAAATGATTAGAGTAAAGAGGTAGATGAGAGCAGGAGTTGCATTGAGACTTACTTCGCAATAAGTTTGAAATCAGCTAGCATCTCCCGACCCTCTGTGACTGCCTTTTCACAGGTCTCGATCGCCTTTTGATATTCGCCTTTTTCAAAATACGCAGCGCTAAGATTGGTAAGGTAAGTAATGTCCTTGTGTAATTCCCAAGCCTTGCTATAATGTTCAACTGCAGCGTCGAATTGTCGCTTCTTGTAATTATCTGTTCCAAGCCTTTTCTCTTCATCGGCCGCTTCCTTTGCCTTGCGCTTTGCAACTGTTTCTTCATCTTCTGGCTCGGGTTCAGGTTCAGGTTCCGATTCGCGCGTTTTCTCAGGCTTCGCATCTGGCATGGGGACGTCTTCTTCAGTCTCCTTTGGTTGCGCAGTGCCCTCGGGAGGCGCCCCGAACTGCATGTCAATTCCAAGCAAAACGCTGATGACTTGTAGGAACCGAGGATCACGCATTTCGTCGCCGATACTATTTGGATTCTGTGCTACCTTCTGGAGCTTCGCCATAAACGATGGGTCGGCGAGGTATTGTGATGTCTTGGGATTATTTGCTAGTTTCTGAATGAGCTGTGGGTCGTTGAACATGCGACCAAGACCGCCTGATGGATCCCCTGCAAGTCCATCTTCCCGAGCTTCGGCGTCAATCGCTCGTTTCACAGATTCAAGGCCAGATTTTGCCTGGGCATTAGCTGGATCTAGCTTGAGAGCCTCCTCGTATGCATCGTGAGCCCCGACTAACGTAGGAATTAGCATTATGTCAATGTCGTGGAAGGCATCTCGAATTTACCGAGATCTCCTAATCCATGCATGGCAGCCCCCTTTCGGCCCCAGCCTTTGGGCCAGTCCGGCTTCAATTCTGTAGTCTTGCTAGCATCCTCGAGAGCCCTGTCAAAGTTCTTAAGTGAAGCATAGGCACCAGAGCGGTTGGAGTACAAAACATGGTTGCTGGGATCAAGTTCGATCGCCGCTGAGAACTTCTCACTGCCTCGTAACCAGTCAGTTAGGCCAATGCGTGGATGACAAGCGTTGTTGGCATACTCACACAGCCAAATTGAAGTCCTTCGCGGCGAATGCCTTGTTGCCCTCTGCCTTTAGAGCGTCGGCCATTGAGGAAATAAATTAAGCAATCGAGTGAGAAAATGTAGAATATCACGGTATCAAATATCACACCAAAAAGAAAGAAATTTGAAAAGATTAAGAGAGATGAGAGAAAGACTATGGGAGGGGAGAAGTCGTGGTGGTGTTTTCGAGCTTCTGGAAATTTCGAGCTCCTCCAAGCGCGGCTCTTTGTGACTTCATCCACTATGGGATTGGCCATTCAAACCCAAAGTAACCATATCGAGCCTGCAACCACAAACTAGACTGAATTTTGGCTCCTCAGAAGCTCTGACTGTCCCCCACTTCGCTATAAAAAAAATCATTGACGACGCCCACCAGATATGGCTGGTTGACATTTCGAAGAACCGACGCCCATTTTCAAATGACTATCAAAGAGTCGACTATGAACTATCCTCAACCTCACCGGTGATCTTTTTCGCAGTTCACCCTCAACGACATGGCGTCGTCGTCTTCCGCCGGGCCCTCAAAGGCCAAGGCGTCAAAAGACGTAAACGAGCTTGCATCGGCTCTTTACGATGAATGCATTTCGGCGTATCCCTCAGACCATCTGTTCTATCAGCAAGACCTCTTGGGCCTGGGCGTTGTTCCGAATAATGATCTGGCTCTTTTGATGAAATGTGCGCAGACTCTTGTGGATCAAAGCTTGCTTCGTCTACTTCAAGGCAAAGATGATCGGCTTGCGTGGAAGATTGTCGAACAATCGGATGCAGAAAAGTGAGTGTTCTAGCGAACCTGCGTTTCGCCTGCTTTCCAGTGAAACTAACCACCTCGTGTCCAATCCAGACTCCAGAATCTAAATCCCGAAGAGCGGCTGGTCTACAATGTCATCCACTCCACCGGCCGTCAAGGCGTGTGGACGAAGATAATCAAAGCCCGAACCAATTTGCACCAAACGATTATGAACCGATGCTTGAAGTCTCTTGAGGCAAAGAACTACATCAAATCAGTACGCAATGTCAAATACCCTCAGCGCAAGATTTACATGCTGGCTGGACTTCAGCCTAGCGAGGAAGTCACTGGCGGAGCTTGGTTTACCGATGGTGTGTTGGATGCAGATTTTATTCACAGTTTGGGTGTTTGGATAGAGCGTTGGGTCAGCGCAAGAAGCTGGCACGATATCGAAAAAGCTGATCGGCCAAAGAAGAAGCGAAAGCTAGAAAGTGACACTGCAAAAACCGCCGAGTCCCAATATCTCCCATATCTACCGTCGTACGGAGGTTATCCCACCGCAAACGAAATTACCAAAGCAATCAACGCCTCGGGATTGACTCCTGTTACGTTAGGAGAGGGAAGTATCGCACAACTACTCGAGATGCTGTGCTACGATGGTAGATTGGTTTCTTTACGAGACGGAGCAGCCTACAAAAGTGTTAAGAAGCCCAATCAAATTTCTCTCCAGCGTGAGCTCGGCCTCCAAGGCCCTGGACTTGAAAAAGACACCTCAGATCAAGATCAGCTTACCCTTGGAAGTAATGGCATGACAGAAGTGCCATGTGGTAAATGCCCGGTCTTCTCACTATGTCATGAAGGTGGGCCTGTCAATGCAGAAAATTGCGAATACTTCCAGGACTGGCTAAAAAGTGCTCTGTCATTCTAAATCAACACCTAAAGGTACGCCTTTTCTAACCGTCCAGTTTTGTTACGGTCTCGACTCCTTCGTTTTTTTCCGGACATTCTGTATACTCTTGCTTTACGGATGGTTTTAAACATACATACCTATCTTTCCTCGACCACCTGCTTTTTCCTATCTTCCATATTCTCTTGACAACACGAACCTATGCTTACAAACGACAATGTGATTCGACACCGACAATAAGACCCACGGTTGAATATTCAAGAAACATACGTTTGGAAAGCCTTACAAAAAGAGTACAATAAACACTCATCGTATACTGAATGCAGAGCATAGCGTTGGAGTTCTTTTTATTGTTGAACACTACCAACTCGCTTGAAGTGTATGACAATTGGAAATGATATTTAAAAAAGTCCGAAGGACAAGCGCAGAACATGTATTTAATATTTACATAATTATTGCGAAGATAAGGATATCAAAAATACATCAGAGTTTCATAATTCGTTATTTCTCGTTAATGGCAGTCAGCTAGTAAAGGGCGGGAAAAGTCTCTAGATGCTCCTCATTTACCCAAATTCCTCCGGCACTCGTCGCAGTACCACGTTCCCAACGGCTCCCTTGTTAGCCCTACGCACTTCCAATGAAACCATTCATACAGGCAATTATCGTTGTCACAGGCAACCATGTCCCCGTGGCTCACACTTCGGCAAGTACAATAGACCTTGGTGTCCTCTCCCGCCTCATCTTCCTCATCCTCCATGTCCTCGTCTGAATCCCTACCAGCCTGGCGACGGGATACATTATTTTCAGAGTCAGAAAGATCAGCACTACTAAGCATCGATTCGTCCTCTTCTTCAACAACACTTGCCGCAGACGCGGGAGACCGCTTTCGCGATCCAGTGTTGCCAGAAACAGGTTTGAGACGACCGTTTCCACTAGACGAGCGCTTAACTGTTTTGCTAACTGCAGCTCCCGCCTTAATCTTACGCACTTGCTGGTGAGGCGCGACCTTTTTAATAGTGGCTTTCTTGGTTGCGGCGGCTGCTCTGGGCCCTGCACTCCCCGCCCTTGTGGCACCAGGAGTCCCAGCTTTGGGTGTACCAGGGCCTAAGGAAGATTGGCGCAAACCAGACGGGGCGGCAGGCAAGTTACCTATTGAAGCATTGAGCCTTCGTCGTTTATTCTCAGTTGCACCAGCAGAAGATTCACGCTGGCGTTGCTGGAAGTGTAAGGCCGCGGCACCGGGAGTGGCAGGTGCCGAATTTCTCCCACCGGCTCCGGTCGTGGCAGAGGTACCAGCAGCAGATGCCGCAGCACTGTTTAGCCGTTGAAGGAGATTAGCCGGCAAAGCGGCATTTCCGGAGGTGGGGTTAAGAGGAGAGGGATATGCATCGGCCTGAGAGGATTCGTTGAATAGTATAGATTTAGTAGAATCGCGATATTGGTCTTTGTTGTTAAACAGAGACGGGATAGGTGGATCACTGGAAAGAAGCCCGTCGGTTTGCAGGTCCCGTATTTTTATATCCAGCTTTTTAATATGCCTATCAAGAATAACGGCTGCCTTTTCGCTCAGTGCAATTTTCTCATCTTGTAATACTTGGCACCGGTCCATGTTTTGAAGTATTGTATTGCTGTATGTTTCCTCCTTTGGATTGAGCGAATGGCTGCCGTTGAGCTTTATGAATTTTTGGAGGCTGGCATCGCGGGAGTTTATTACGGAACGGCATTCTTGTATTATTTTATCCTTCGCCTGGATTTCTTCCATCAAATGGTTAATCTCGGCTGGAAGGTTTGCCACTAGCATCAGTATTAGTTTTTCTATCTTGAAAGTGAACGGGCCGAGAGGTACTGTGTAGATGACTTACCGTCATGGACAAACTGCTCCAGAACGGTGGAGCAGTCCTCGATATGTGTCATCTCCCTGAATGCCTGAACAATCAGGTCGTTATAGCAACCCAAGTAGTGTTGATAAGTGCGTCAGGAGCAACTTAAGAAAAAATCTAGAGTAATAGTAGCTTGCGCGGAATCTTCTGAGTTGAACAAAAGGCGGTTGAAGAACGAAAGAGCTCCGGAGGCAGAATCCCACCGCTTTCAGAGGCAAATGTTCCCAGCACAGACCCACAGGCTAACTATATACGGTATAGCGCATCCTAATGCATCGAGGCTCACCTGACTAGTCTATAATGGGACTAGTGTCGAGCCTCAACTGAGAACATCCGTGATTGGCCACCCAATTTCATGTCCCAGAGCCTCAAGCAGAGGGCTTCTGGTCGTTTCACATCACCAGCCATTTCTTCCTTCAATTCACCGAAAATCAAGTGTCCGATATACAGCTACAATCTGGGCTGCTCTCTGATGGCATTTTTACCTACCTCCAAGTTTCCGTCTCTTTGAGTCAGCCATGGCCCGATCCACCATTGTCCAAGAATACGGCGCCCCGCCGCTCCCGAATATGACATTGACCCTTGATGGCAAAACCGCACACGAAGCCGAACACGATGCCATCAAACGGCCCAAGGGCTACCGCGTATCATGGCACGCGAACCCTGCTGTCGAGCCGCATCACTTTGGCTCTAATCATCCTATGAAACCATGGCGTCTCACACTGACAAAACAACTCGTGTTAGCCTACGGGATGCATCATGCGATGGACTTGTACCTATCGAGATCGGCGACGTACGAGGAAATGGCGGACTTTCATAGCTCAGATTACCTGGAGTTTTTAAACCAAGTGATACCGTCGGACATGGAGTCAACCGCCCAAGTCGAAACTCTTGCCCGTTTTAATTTCGGTGACGACTGCCCCGTCTTCGATGGCCTGTACAATTACTGCTCTCTATATGCCGGCGCAACCCTTGACGCAGCGCGAAAGCTTTGCAATAATCAATCCGAGATCGCGATAAATTGGTCTGGTGGCCTTCACCATGCAAAGAAAGCCGAAGCCAGCGGGTTCTGCTACATAAACGACATCGTACTCGGCATCCTTCAATTACTCCGAATCCATTCTCGGGTGATGTACATCGACATCGACGTACACCACGGCGATGGAGTCGAACAAGCCTTTTGGTCAACGGATCGCGTCCTCACGGTATCTTTCCACAAATACGACAAAGAAAATTTCTTTCCCGGCACCGGCCCATCAGATAGCACTGGCCCCTCGCACCCTCTCAACCCGGGCGCCCATCACTCCCTCAACGTTCCTCTAAACGACGGTATCGAGGACGGTGACTACGTTGCCCTCTTCAAAGCCATTATCGGTCCCTGCATCCGCACCTACCAGCCGGGTGCTATCGTCCTCCAATGCGGTGCCGACAGTCTCGGCTGCGACCGCCTCGGCTGCTTCAACCTCAACATCCGCGCCCACGGCGCCTGCGTCGCATACACCAAGACCTTCGGCCTGCCGACCCTTGTCGTCGGCGGAGGGGGCTACACCCCGCGCAACGTCTCCCGACTCTGGGCCTACGAAACAGCCATCTGCCTCCAGGCAGAGAACGACCTCAATCCAGCCCTTCCCGAAACGCTAAAGTTCCGCAACCACTTCCGTCCCGATTGTACGCTGTTCCCCCCGTTGTCAGAAATGCGCAAAGTCGAGAATAAAAATTCAAAGGCTTACTTGGAGTCACTGGTGCAGAATACAATGGAGCAGCTGAGGTACATAAAAGGTGCCCCGAGTGTGCAGATGAGTGTGATTCCGCCGGATATATTGGGCTTGAGGGAGGAGATTGAGAGGGAACTTGAGGAGGAGAGGTTGTTGGGGGAAGAGGAGAATGAAGATCGTGACATTGGTAGCTCGAGATCAAGTCGAAGGAAAGACCAAGAAAAAGGTTTAGGTATAGGAGGTGAACTGTATGCTTGACATGCCGGTTATGTTTTGGCTGTTTTACTCTTCCGATTTTATGGGATTTGGCGGGCTTCTATTGGCGAATTGCTTGGGGATTGCCTTTTATATCGGCGTTTTTGAATGGTCAGGGCTACGAAATGCGTCCGCATTGAGGGATATACCTATACCCAGGGATAGTCATCACAGGAATTTACACATTGCCATCTATTACCAAGTTAGATTAGCATTCAGAGGATGATAGATTTTTGTTTCATTACATGCTCAGGTGGGATGTATTATTATTTTCTATCATTATCCTGTCTACACGTTGTCATGCATAGCTCTGTCAACGCTTTTCAATTTAGCCCTTCATAAAAACCCCATTCGCCATGGATGTAAATTATTTTTAGTGGAAATAGTAAGATGTTCATCAAAATATCAGGGGATGGACAAAATCCACAGCCATTATTTCCATATCGTTAATTAAACTTAGCCATGGATGTCTAGTCTTTCGACATTCATTCGCTCATTTCCAGCCCCCAAAAGTAGTAGGCTAGAATAAGCATGTATCAGATAAGCCATGTAGCCCTCGAAATCTTGCGGTGCTTAAAAAGCACGCCTAGAAGGTTGACCTATGCGGCTCTAGTCGGCACCCGAATGAAAATGCCAACCATAGCGCGGCGGGTGCGCTCAGAATGCTGCGTTCCTGTTGAAGGTTATGTATGAACCATCGCAGCTCAATCCTGAGCATCAACAAACTCATCTACGCCAGAGGAGTCCGAGTCTCGCCTTTTGATTGGGTGGCCCTTGTCGCTGATCGTCGGCCCAAGGGGGTTCATCGATAATGCTTCTCGTTCCTCGGCGTGATTTCCATTGCCGCTGAGTAAATCCACTAGCTCGGTTGATGCGTTATTTTTAGCCGGTTCTGACTGAGCTGCGGCTCCGTCATTCCCAAAGTCAATAAGGTCATTAGACTGTTCGGGGTTGGGTGAAGTAGGAGGATGGTCTTTTCCAGAGCGGTGAGACGACGGACAATGTGGTGGGATATCAAACTGGTGATCAACGACTTGCCCTTTTAATATTGGTGCTACAGCCAGTATTTGATGTGTAGCCAGCTTAGGATCATGTGAATCACTGTAAACAAATGATTGTACATGGTCAGAATTCATGCCAATGGCCTTATTGTCGGTTAAATCACTCACATATGTGCATTCAAGATCCAGTCAAGGTCCTCTTCTCCCTCCTCCGGGCCACCTGGTCCACCTTTGACGCGTCTAAACAGCCTGGGACGCCATTCAACACCTTTATCGGCTCGTTGAGCCGCTTCTTCGCGTTGCCTGTCCTCAATCTTCGTCTTTTCTTCGGTTGCTACTTCGTGGTTTCTTGCGATTAACGCCTGGGTTGTTTTGTGCCAAAGCTTCTGTGATTCACGTGGTTCTTGTTCCTCAAGAGGCCTAGTTAAAGGTGGTGTGTGTTTGGCATTTGTGGCGTTGAAGAGTAGCTCCTTTTTCCCGGTCTGTTCATATGAGCGATCAGTACACAAAGCTTGCATGGCCGAACGGTACACTTACAACCACATTTTTGATGTACATCTCCCCATTCCAGAATCCAGAAAGCTCGTAGTACACTTCGCCGGTGGCCTCATTCTTTATCGTACCTCCGATGGCATTATAGGTCCCAGAGAAGTAGCCTTTGGTTTTAAATTCCACATCTGCGACTAGCTTGTTTTCAGGACACCTTACGTAGCTATGATCGCCAAGCTCATACTTCATCTTGCCAAATAATATGCCTCTTGCATACATGTTTGGCTGGGTAACGATGCTATATTAAACGTCAGCTCAGCTACTCGAAGACTAGAAGGGCGCTTTTCCATACTATCTTTCACCATGCTTTTCCTTGCCTCTATTCAGAAATTGCAAAATGGCGATGCCTTCCATCATACTTGCGGCGGAATTTCCCAAAAATCGACTTCGAGGCTTTAAGGTACCATCGATGCGAATATGATGTTCCGGAACCATGAAGAAGTAGCTAGATTTGGGTGGATGGTGTGACGTCTGTTCTGAAATATAGTAGCCGTGACTGCTATCCGGATACTCCCAATAACACGTAAAAACTTCGCCCAAAATTGGGTTCAATGGCTTCTTGACACCTCTAGTCTCGAGTTAGTCTTGCACATCACACGTTAGGGCGGTATCACATACGGAGGCTTGATGTGCCAGCCACTAAGGTAAAATCTGACCACGGACACAAATCTCTCGAGCGGGTCGTCGATTTTTGGCATGTCTAACAAAGTCTCGGGATGCGCCATGAAACTAGTTAAACCGAATTCAGATTAATATAGTTCTTGTGCCCCGACAAATAAATCGCTGTATGCTTTCTGAATGATATCTTGACGTACTTAGTGATCCTTTCCAGCATAGAACGTGGCTCAAGTATAAAGGTAGGTAGCACGACACGGCTTAGGTCTGCGCCGGGCCGCAGCTGCGAGATTATGTGCGATAGAACTGGGAAAAAGATAACGAACCATTAGCACTTGTCGGTTGAACAATGGGGCATTAAGCCTCCATCCGCTCACAAAACAGCCTAGAAATTGCGAGTACTCACCATTGCCTTGATCAGGCTCCACGACAGTCTCATCTTCAACTCCCGGTGAGGCAGGCTGGCTTGCCTCGTCCGCTGTTGACGATCGGTTACCTGCAATTACAGGGGAAGGAGTTAGAGTCAGTCCAAGCTGCATGGCAATGCCAATTGGCGATAAAACAAGTTGAATTAAAAGAAGTCGCACGGGCTTCAGCAAGGACCTTCAAGACGCACTGTTTAACGACGAGCGACGAGGAGTATGATGGCTGTGATGGCCGCCGAGAGGTAGCTTTGGTAGCATAGTGGAAGAATCACAGAGATGTATCTATTAAGTAGTCCGGCTCCAGGAATCAAAAATGAGCAGGTAGAGGCATCAGGTGTAGCAAAGAGACTAAATGCTAGGAACCTGCTTTATTGTTGCTGGTTGGATGTTCTGTATATACGGCAGTGGCAAAATGGTATCGGCGAATATCTGGATGCCTCTTACGTATGAGGTCAAGCAACGAGGGAAGGAGAACCAAGTATATACAGCAGAGAAGCTTGACTAGTTGTTGATGAGAAGGAAATGCAATGTTGTTGCTACGAAGAAGGGAGAAAGGAGAATTAGTATATTATTGGAAGAGAAAGAGACAAGGCACCAGTCGAGCAAGCAGGTTCAATCCACAATTCACTTTTTTTTTTTTTGTTGGTGGAAAGAAAAGGGACGGGCTGGCGAAGAAGAAGCTTTTGCGAGATTATCAAATGAGGGGCAAGAGAACAACAGTGACGAGCCCTTAAACAAATTCCCCGCCAACGCCGATGCTGTTGTCGGCATTGTATACGCGGACATCCCTGAAGCCATTGCATTCCTCATTTTCGAATGGGATGAATATTCTTCCATGCTTACTCTTGAATACCGTCTTCAAAGCTCTTCCAAAGATTCCTCCAGGATAAGCGGGCTTTGGACAGTTTTTGTCTAAAATTTGGTTGGGGAGACATGAAGGTCCAGATTCCAACCCTATTGGCGACTAAGTCCTCTCCCTCTTGCATCTGCATGTTTACAGGGGCTAAAATATGGACAGGAATCGCTACGATGGCCAGTCAAATCCGTTCCGGGTTGTTGTTTAGAACCTAACTTTGCAACTAAGCGGCACATCGCCATTTGTGATCTCGTGCACAAACTCCATGTCTGGTGCCTTTAACATGATATGGAAGTGCTCCACCGAATGAACTGACTTCAATGACTTCCAGTTTTTAAACCATACCACCTAGAATCGAAGAATCAGAAAGTGCCAGAACCACCACTGGTTTCAACCTTTCTACACCTTGCAGTCGCTTACCTGATGCTCTGGCACCCTTGACCTGAATACCTTTTCCACAAACTCATCAATCTCTTTCCTCGCTCGGGGTGTCAAATCATCCGTCGTGGGGTCATCTTCAAGCTCAGATTTTGTCCATACAACCAAGTGTATGATGTCTTCTTCAACTCCATAAGGCCAATCATTATACAGAATCCTGTAGTCCTCTGCAAAATCAACACCCTCCATTATACTGCTGTTAGCGCAAAAGCTCTTCTTCCAAAAAACATGTTTAAACCATCGGTTGGAATCGGGTCGGGAATAAAAAGGAAGATGCACAGTTTAAGACATAAACAGAAGAGGGGGCGGCTGTCTCAGGGAGGATATTTTTACGAACCAGGGTGTTCAAATGGACGGGAACCCTTGGGTTTCAGGTCATCCCAGCAAAGTCGCTCCCTGAGAATGAATTCTAGAACCGAACCATACGTCGTTTTGATCTTGGCCATGTACTCAAGGTACTTCCTCAGATCCGACGGTACACGTAGAAATCGATGGATTTGATTAGTTTCTACGTCATGACGAGGAGTTAGTATTTGGTAGAGCAAATACGGTTAAAGAGGAAGAATCATTCGAAACCTATTATCTCCTTAACCTTGGACCAATCCTGCCGAACATATTCTGAATCAGGGGTTGACAGTATGCGTGTTGACTTTTCTGGCAAATTTTGAAGAAACTTAGGACATTTTGATGGCCATTGCTCTGGAGCGACATTGACCAGCCAGTAAGGAAGAGGATCTATTTCCGTTATTTGCTTGTCAAGCTGAGTGATTGCTATGGAGGCGGCCGGCTGTTCATCAGGGGCTGCGTTGTAGTTGCACTGTGGCATTTCCAGCGGCTGTTGGGATCTTGAAGCATTTGTCGATTGTGGGATGTGTGCTTTGGTCTAGTTAACTTCATAACATATCCATCTCGTTTCGTCACATTGATGGGAGACGCTCAGCCTCCCCCAAATGTCCGACTTGGTGACAGGGAAGCGGTCCCACTGGATGGTGGTTGCCATGCACCTGGCGTCGACCGGTTCAGAGGATCCTACCACTCCCGCAACCTCAATGCCGCCGTAATAAGCACAACTTCTTGAGTAAATATATACCTACTTTTTTATAGGTAGCTTTCGACTGCATTTATCAAATCAAGGTAAAAAATTTTCAATTATCTTCATATGTCTGTTATTACTTTTCTTTACGAACTAGCCTTGAGCCCACAACAGTAGTTAATTTATCGTTTTATTATCCATCATCACATTGCTGCCTTGACCCTGCTCACCTCCAGCCCGTCAAGCTGAACAACTTTAGCTCCTCGAGCAGCCAATTCGGCCTTTGTCTCTCCCCATCCCTTTCCCGGATCAATGCACTTGGTTGCTTCCTCAACCACATATACATTAAATCCCCTCTCTGCTGCATCAATAGCCGTAAACTTGACGCAATAATCGCCAGCAACACCAACCACAAACACATCTGTCACCCCTTTCTCCCTCAGCACCGCTTCCAGATCTGTGCTAGCACCTCCCGTAGCCACACAGTCCCTATTTCCAAACGCATCAGCAAACGCCGAATACATCTCCACCCGCTCGTCCATTCCTTTCTTCACCACAACATCAATCTTATCCCTTTCGATCGCGGGAAGTATTTCCGCACCGGGAGTATTCTGCACGCAATGAACAGGCCATAACCGTTGTGGTATGGTTTCTGCTTCTTCGCCTCCGGCAGGATTTCTCATTTCTATTTGCGATTCGAATGGCTTGTTGTTTGGTCCAGGGTGGTTAGTAGCAAAAGAGATGTGAGCGGCGGGATGGAAATCTTGAGTCGCAATTCTGACGACAAAGCCCGGGAAATGGATTATCTCGTTGACCAATGGAACGAGGGTACGGGCGCCTTGAACACCAAGAGGGTTCTGCGTCGAGGGGTCGTTTGTGAGACTGAGAACATAGTGGGACCGCGTCAAAAGTCAGCAACTGGACTCACTGGTGGGCAGAAGTCCTCTTGCATGTCCACCACGATGAGAGCCGGTCGGAAACCATTTTTGGTACTTGCTTCCGCCATATTCAACGGTCAGTTTGCAGGTAATCCGCTAATCGATATAGAGTCTTCTATTATATACATCATTGTATGAACTGTTGGGTGCTGCCGACGAAATAACTATTGGTTATACAACAGGGTTTCGATGATGTAAGCGAGTTGGAGGGGCTGTTTGGGATGTTTGCCCGCGATCAAAGAGCTCCTTGAGACTAACAGATTGCAGCATATTGTCTGTGAGCGAATATAGCATCCAAATCTTACAAATTCTTGCCGATATTAAAACATCTTGCTTGAAGACTTTAGGTCAAGGCAAACGGGCTCTAGCCGGGCCAATTGGACGATGCTGCCGAAGCAACATCACATGCCGAGGCTCATCCCCAAAACATTCGTTGAAAGATGCGAAGTGCGGAGAAACCTCCGCGGTATTATAGAACCGGTAGGTATATCCTGACTCTTTAATGAGCCAGAAGAAAGGCTTTGGCAGATTTATCTCTGCGCTCGAAACTCTCGGAGATCTAGCAGTTATTTTAAATAGCATGCAAAATGGAACCCTCTAGCTCAACTGCTGGCTTCTTTCAAAGCCCACCTGTCATCCATCCAGCAATCCAAGACGATGTCATATACCGCCGTATAGTATCCTTGCATCTTCCCGATCCAGTTCCGCAGCAACTCCTTCAAGATCTCACCCGGTTCTCGAGTTTGGTGCTCTCCAGACCCATCCAGTCGCACGTTGTCGATGCAGAGCGTAACCTGCCGTCCTTGAAACCACTCACAACATTTGGCGTGGAGAACAAACATGATTCCTTGATCACCGGTGAAGGCTGGCGAGTGCTCCAAGATATTGGTATCAAAGAGGGGATAGTTGCTAGTGGCCATGAAAAATCCAACGGTGGACACGTTTGGAATAATCGGGTGTACCAGAGCTTGAAGATCTACCTCTGGACGCCAAGTGCCGCGATGGTGACATGCCCCAGTGCGATGACTGACGGTGCAGCGTGCTTACTGAGTAGGCACCTAGGCGGCGAGCATGGAGGAATATTTGCCGAAGCCAGGAGGAGGCTAATTAGTCGCGATCCGGCTATTGCATGGACAAGCGGTCAGTGGATGACGGAGCGTAAAGGAGGAAGTGATGTCCGGGGCACAGAAACAGTGGCCAGGAAACTCTCGGGCGCGGAGAAATTAGAAACAGACGGCCTTGATGCCCAGGGTATGCCATTAGGTCCTTGGCAGATTGATGGGTTCAAATGGTTTTCGTCAGCCACCGATGCGAATATGACCATATTGCTTGCGAAAACGAATAAGGATGGGGCAGTTAGTGCCTTTTATGCCCCGCTACGCAGAAGAGCAAGTGGAGATAACGGTGAAACGGAGTTGAACGGGATTCGGATCCAACGACTCAAAAATAAACTGGGTACTAAACCAGTGCCTACAGCCGAACTCGAGCTCAAAGGTATGAGGGCGTACCTCATCGGGAAAGAGGGCCAGGGTGTCAAGGAGATTTCTACTCTCCTAAATATAACCCGATTACAAAACGCCATTGCGGCAGTAAGTTACTGGGGCCGGGCCCTGGCCATCTCGAGGGCGTATGCGAAGGTCAGAGCGGTTAGGAACACACTGCTGATGGACATGCCAGCACATGTGAGGAAACTGGCGCAGGATCATGTGAAATATGCTGCCAACATGCACTTGACATTTCTTATAGGTGCCTTGCTAGGCCTTGCGGAGGGGCAGGAAAGGGGCTCTACACCGGCCGCTCGAGCAAATGTCGTTCCCCAAACTCAACAGCAAGCACAAGCCCTATTGCGAATTCTTACACCTATGGCCAAAGCTCAGACCGCGCTTCGAGCAATTAAGGGAGTACGCGCGTGCATGGAGAATCTTGGTGGCGTTGGATATCTTGAGAACGAGGACCCGACGTTCAATATTGCACGAATTTTCAGAGATGCATGTGTATTAAGTATTTGGGAAGGAACCACAGATATCATGGCCGACGACGTCATCCGTGTGGCCAAAGGGAGAGAAGGACCGGAATGTCTAAAGGTTTTAGGTGCCTGGGTCTCAAATGCACTGAATGTAGCCAATTCCAAGGGATTCCGCAACGAAGCCCAGCAACTACAACGAGTTTGGGAACAGTGGCTTGCAGGCGTCAAAAGCAAGGATAAGGAGCAATTGAAATGGGAAGGCCGGAAGTATTTGCGGGACCTTGAGCATGTAGTCTGCGGCTGTCTCTTAATTTTGGATGCAGCAAGAGATCAGGATGATATCGCTCAGGAAATCACAAGACGCTGGATTCTTGGAGGCGCCACTTCTCAAGGACCCTGGAAGGCGCAAGCTGAATGGGACAAACGCATCGTATTTGGCGCTGAGCTAAGAAATGCTCGATTGTGAATCTGTTAGGTGCTCCGGCTCACCTACGTTACAACGTGTATGTTAGCCGAGTCCCATATATGTAGTATACTTAGTACACACATCAAGATCCTCTCTATCAGAAACTTAGATACGCCCAATGGAGTTTGGATAAAGCGTTAAGGTTGTTTCGAACCCTTAAAATTACGTAAGCGGAATATGGTTATGTAATAAGACTCATTCCACGACTCGTCTTCAAATTTCACCAAAGTTCTCTCACAAAAACACTAGGAGCAAAGAGCCTGTCACAGCCATGGATGAATGCCACAGTGCTTCGGAACTAAAGTAGATGCAATTGTGTGAAGGTATGGTAAATAGTTAGACGCTTTTCTTTCTTCCCAATTCTCCTTTTCGATAAAGTGATGAACCTTTTTATTGGAGCTGTCCTACTCTTCCCGTGAGGATAAAACTATCATACGCAACTTTAATCTCTTCTGATCTCTCAATAACCTGTTGATAATCGTACAAGTAAATCCCTTAAAGAAGCCGCGCCTTACTAATTGTTGATTTCTTAGAACTCTCGTGACGAGCTCACATTTCCCCGAGCGCCGCCCCATCCTTGAGCTGCCAACTCGCAACAGATAACCCGATGAGCTCAGATCCTCGTCTAGCTGGCGATGCCAGCTCAAGGCCCACGACTCCCAATCCTTCTCCGCCACCTCCGCCCCCGCCTCCACCAGAAGAGGTTTCATCAACCTTACAATCGTCTCAAACCCCAGATGGGTCCGTAGAAAAGTCATCTTCTACCCCTCCGCATCCCACGTCCACATCCTACAAGCTCAGATTCTGCACAGTATGTGCAGCAAATCAGAATCGCTCTATGGAAGCTCATAACCGCCTTGCTGCCCCTCCATCTTCATATCCGGTCATCTCATTCGGCACTGGATCCTTAGTTCGCCTTCCGGGCCCGACTATCACCCAGCCAAACGTGTATAACTTCAATACTGTATCATATTCTCAAATTTATGATGAGTTACAGGCCAAAGACCCACGCCTATATAGGAATAATGGTGTCTTGCCCATGCTTGATAGAAACAGGAGTGTGAAATGGGGCCCCGAGCGCTTCCAGGAGTGGCTTCCTGGAATGCCACGTCTAGACCATGTTTCACGTGGCGATAAAGGCAGCCTCGGAACAGAGGGTGGTGTCGTTGACGTGATCATTACATGCGAAGAAAAATGCTGGGATGCTGTGGTGGATGATTTGATGAATCGCGGTGCTCCAATGAACAGGCCTGTTCATGTTTTCAACGTCGATATCCGGGACAATCATGAGGAGGCATTGATTGGTAGCAAGGCCATTCTTGATCTTGCTGATCGGCTGAATGAATCGGCAGACCAGGAGCGGAGGATAAACGGAACAGATGGGTGGGATCACGGAACCGGTGCGGCCCGAAGGGGATTCGATGAGAAGGTGCCTGAGATTCTTGCTAAGTGGCAGGAGAAATGGCCGAATTTACCTGCATTATGGACCTTGTCGTGGTTGTGATTCATGATATCCTAGACGGCGTGATTTTGGTAGAATTTTCAGTTTTTCTAGCGATGGAGTTATGGGATTGTGTTTTCCACGGTTGGCTCGGGAGGTAAGGACGAAGTTCAATAATGGCAACAATATGGGATATCTGCTTTTCTGTTATTGATTTTGCATCTGGTGCGCTACTTATGCTCCTACAAGTTCAATAATTGTATGTTAAAGCCGAGTGCGTGTCAATCGTACAAAATAATGCACTCTTCACATGCCATTTTCGCCACATGAAAATTTAATCTCATGTGACCCAAGTCTATATATCATGGACTGACCTGGACTGTATGCCATTGTGCAAATTTCTTTTGCCAATTGCTCTGGGTTGGACAGTCCCTGACCACAATACGCATCATTAACGAGGCCTTCACCAACGCAGATATTGATTGAGGTCGGGTTTTTCAGTCCAACTGCCTTTGCGATACCCTATACAAACCTCAGGTATCTCTCGGCTCCCAAACAAACTGTGATACAGTTTTCCCGGTGCAAATCGGCCTTCTCAGGCTTAGAATGCTGGAGCGGGTTAAAAGCCATGAGTTTGGTAGGTTTTTGTGAAGAACCTACGTTGGTGCCATTGCCTGGCCAATCAATCATTTATTAATGAAGCCTCTTGCCTGGTTTCTTATCTCAAATCTTTCATCCGTTGATTATCCCTGCAGTAAAGCATCCCTTCGCTTCTTGTACCATTTCTCCAGCCATGCCCGTCTCTCGGCTTGAGTCATCCCTTCTACTGCTAACGCAAACTCCGTGGTATTTTCATAGCCACTACCCTTCGCCATGCTGCAAAATTGCCTTCTCATAACATCTTTGGGTGGATGATACTTGAATCTCATCAATTTCCCATCCTTCGCCAGTGCAGTAAGGGTCGTTGAGCTCGAATCGCCTTGGGACTCCTGGAATACTTGCTCTTTGCCAAAATCTCCGCTATCATCCGCCATTTCTGCCCGACGACTGAGTTGTTCTTCGATTTTTGAAGGGCCAATGATTTCTGAGTTTTCGTGCGTGTACTCCACGCCAGCGCTAGCGAGAATTGCTTGGATGGGGTCATGCCTAGCGGGGGTAGCTGATCGGTTTTTCTCGCCCCATTGCTTTATAGCATCGGAGCCGTCTTGGACCAAGGCGGCTAATTGACTCATTGCGGCGTCCTCGTTCTCTGTATCATTGGGGTTTAAGGGATGGTTCTCGTCGTTGCGTTGTTCGTCGACTTCGAAGTCAACCACTTGAACTCCAGCTTTGCTTTCTGCAACATTCGTCTTGTTGACGATATCTCTTAAAACGATATTACTATCTTGGTATTCAAACAAGTTACGAAGGCCAAAAATTTCGCCTTTTTGGTCTTTCTTTTCTTGAACTCCCTTGAAATACCTGCGCTCAGTGCTTGCATTATATCCGATGTTGGCTTGTTGCTGCTTGTATATTTGTCGAGCATAAACGATTTCCTCAATCGTCCCAGCAGATACCAGACGGAATACTTCGACATCTCTTCTCTGGCCTATACGGTAGGCCCGGTCCTGTGCTTGTAGGTCATGCGACGGATTCCAATTCGGGTCAACAACCACAACTTTGTTAGCGGACGTAATATTTAGGCCAACACCACCAGCTTTGGTGGATATAAGAAAAACAAATTGTCGGGGATCTGCATTGAAATCATCAACCACCTTGGATCTGTCCTCGTAGCTCATGGCCCCATCTAGATAGCTGACATTATAGCTGGTATGATTGAACAACATCTGCAGCATTTTCAAAAGTCGAACACTATGAGAAAAGACGAGGACCTTGTCGCCGTTCCCATGCCACCACTTGAGCAACTTTTTTAGGACTTTCCATTTACCGCAGAATTCTGGGTTTGAATAATTCAATATAGATCCTCGAATGCGATACAACTCGCGCCATTGGTCAGGCACTGCAATCTCCAACAAGGCGAGGTCTTTCTCTTGTTTTTCTTCTGGGTCAGATGGCTGTGGAATAAGAGTTGCAAGGTGGTTGCATAGCTTTTGTAAGCTTGAGATAGCAGGGAACACGTAAATCTGCCAGGGTCCACCGTCCGGAACTCTCTTATAGCAACACCATCCCGCCTTCTTTTTCGAACCGCACGGGCAAGGTTCGGCAGACATCTTGATACACTCTATCATGCCACTATTTAGCAGGTTCTCATACGCATCGGCCTGGATCTCGGTAAGCGGACAAAACACGACCCGATCACTTTTCCTAGGAAGTTGATCTGCTATAAGCGTCTTCATGCGCCGAAGAAAAAACGCAGGGAGGAGGTTTTTGACCATTTTTTTAGCTGTCTTCCTAGCTTTGCTAAGCTGGTAGACAGTTGCATCATGAGACTGACCTATTTTCAAGGGGTCTGCGATTGTAGATTTCCACGTCGAAACTGGTCCAAACCTGCCAGGGTTTGTCCAGTTCAAAAGAGTCCATAGCTCCTCGTATTTGTTTTGAATAGCGGTGCCAGTGAGGCCAATCCTGCAAAGTGCATTGAGTTCATGCATTGATTTTGCCGTTTCCGACTTGCGCTCCTTCATCAGATGACATTCATCAGCAACAACGCAATCCCATTCGACCATATTTAATGCATCCTTGTTCATTCGATACGTTGTGTATGTCGTGATTAGAATCTCAACTCTACCGGAAATGGCAGATTGTAGCGACTCTTCCTTTGAATTACCATGATACACATCAAGATGCCACCATCCCCAGCGGTCAAGTTCTGACCTCCAATTCTGAATAAGCGTTCCGGGACATATAATCAAAGTTCTTGGATACCAGGCTTTGTCACCTCTTCGTCTCATTTTACGCATACGTTTGGCATCTCTTTCATCGCCGGTTTTCCCATAGGCGGCAGTCAGAAAAGCAATGACCTGCACCGTTTTACCAAGACCCATGTCATCCCCAAGAATGCCACCTCTTTGGTAAACAAACAGCTCATGAAGGAAGCTTGCGCCTTCGATCTGGTAATCTCGCAGCCACTGCGCAATGGGGGCTGGTATCAACCCTAGAGAGTATGGGAGCTGTATATCCTCATACTTGCGACAGGGTGCAATATTTGTGAATACCGGTTTCTCTTTCAAATCTTCTAAGCGCTCATCATCCGAAAAACTAATGTTGTCAAAATCCGGTGGTAATTTCAGCCCCGCTTCCAAAAGGCACTCCCTCCTCTTGTCAAAGTGAGAGCGACGCTTTTGCAGATAATCCGGCAAAGTATCTTCCATCATTTCACCCTCAGAAGAAGCCTCACCATATGCTCTCATCTCGCGGGGCTTTTTCCGGACAGAACCTTCATCGTGATCATCCCGCTTCCCACGGCGACCTACAAGAGCAGCGGCGTTCTGGGCGTTTTTCGTCTTGCATTTTAGCATCGAGGATCGCTTCCGCTTCTTTCTATTCTTGAACTGTAAGTATGTCGCCTCGCCATCGCTGAAAACGTCATTTTCATCTGCTTCTTCACTTTGGGTGTCAGATAGAGTGATTATGGGACTATCCTCCGCTTTGCCGCGACCTTTGTCTTTGGGATGGTTGAGATTTGGTTTCTTCCTCTTAATAGGGTTAGTGAGCCCATCATCTTCGGAACTCTGGGTGGAGGCATCAGAATCGTTTATTTCCCAGTGATTGACCATTTTGCCTTGCCACAAGATGTGACCGTTGAATGCCTACGCGCAACGCGAGTCAACCAATTGACCAGTCACGGTGTCACGTGGCCTCATAACGAGACAACCTTAACGGCTGACAGGAAGGGTTTATGAGATGATTTTGAATATAATATAACTCGTAGTTGAATATTCTCCTAAATTATTCCCGTAAGTGATGGAGAAGAGTAGCCCATATTGGCACTGTGAAGCAATGATAACATTTCAATGAGAATCAAAACGATCCTAAGTATATATCTCTAATAATAGAAAATTGGGAAGGACTGTAAGGACTACTCCTCATCATTAGGCTCGAACGGTGCTGTCAACCACGGATCTTCGAGGAGCTGTGTTGTAGTATCTCGATCTTCTGGCTTCCAACATATCATTTTCATAAAAAAGGCTGCAATCAAGGCCCTTTCTTCCCCCTCTACGTGAGCAAATTTCCATTCCATGCCATCAGGAATCAAGTGGAGCCATCTGAATCTGTCTTCTTAAGTCATTAGTCTGATAATCAAGTTCCATCCAGTTCTATTAACTTACTGTTATCGTCAAAGTAGTCATTAGCATTCCTACAACGAGCAAGAAACTCCGCAGGCGGATGACCCAGTAGGCCAATAACGCGGGCAAGATAATCTTTGGCCGAGATCCCAGGGAACAAAAGACGGGGGAGAAACGGATTGCTCCCTGCAAGTAAGTCCCAGAGCTAAGATGATTAGCGTTACCCTTGAATAGTAATAGGCGCGCAGTGATCCATACTAGAACGCCAAGATTCCATATATCAGCACTGTAACTCCAATCTGCACCAAGTATGACCTCCGGAGCGCGGTAGCAAAAAGGTTGGATGGAATGATGATGACGAATCTTCCCACTCACGGAAAGTCCAAAATCAGTAATCTTTGCCTGGCGCACTTGTTCGCCGAATGTAGAGTATGAGGCGTATATTGTCCGGTCTTCGAGCCTTTTTTGAGCCTTTGGAAATTTCCGTTCGGCTCGTGCCATTGCACGTAGCGCCTTTTTATTCGCAAGAGTGAAAATTATGTTATCTGCTTTCAAATCTTGGATAGGCGTTAGTTCTTGAAAATATTCGTTTTGTTTAGTTGACATCATACCTGTGTGGATGAGGTTGCATTGTGTGTGAAGAAAATCAAGACCTTCAAGAATTCCTACGGAAGTAACTTTGAGTAAGTCTGAAGGAATGTGACCGTTGAAGTAACCCTTCATGCTCTTGAGGGAGTATCCCATAGGCTGATAGACAACGCAGATGTGGTTACCAAATAGCCCATTCAGGTTGAAATAAGTATGTAGATCGCGGACAGCATCTCTGCCTATATGCCAGTTACTGTTGGTACGTGATTTAACGGCTCGAACACGGTTGTTGACCTGTAACTCTTTTCGGGCCGAATTCCTGCCGCGAAAGTCGTTCGTATGGATTTTGATAGCAACGTAGCGCGAAGAACTCCAGGGCCATCTGTTCTATTAGCAAAGTTACTTGCAGGTATTGAAAATAAACATACCGGTCATGGTCTTTTGCCAGCCAGACAGTTGCGCTACCTCCGTAGCCAAGTTTGGCAACTACTTCGTATCTAAGGTTGAGAAATTCTCCAATGCGGACTGGATAAAAATGACTAGAATTGTAATTATTGAGGCGTTCTTCCTCGACACGTTCTCTTTCAGGAAGAGATGGAGCAGCAACAACAGGGTCTCTTCTAGAAAGACGTGACAGGAACCGGGGGATAGACAATTTTAGGTCTTTCAAACGGTCCATTGGAATAAAATTGATATATCCGAGATAGATCATACGAACTAATTAATATGGTATACCTAATAATGGGCAAAAAGGCATTCAGGGTATTTTCTTTGTTGTTTTCTGCGACTGGTTTTGTGGCATCGGAAAACTACTAGGCAGTTCTTCTCTGCTCTTTCTTCCAAAACGTCTGATGGATTGGGCAATCGAACGTACCAGATCATACATGAGGAAATGACGACTGTGCCATTGCGCTTCACCACGATACTGGTAGGATTGACGCCGCGTAGGCCAGCGTATTGGAAGACCATGTTCCAGATCTAACTTAGGTAGAGTGCATCTCAATCCAAAAATATCAAAGTTTTGCTCAACGAGACAAGAAATTTGAGTAAAACACGGCATCTGAGAATTGCGGTAGGTCCACACAGATCCTCCGCAGGGCGGAGGGGCATATTTCACAGCCATCAAAGGTATCTCGCCAGTGCTACTAGCTAGGTCAGAGTGTCTAGCCACGCATCTAATGAAGCGAGTTCAAGCCTCAAAAGGTAACTAGGGTCTGTTAAATATTAATAACCCGAAAGTCCATTGTCAAAGGGCTTAAACACTTAGGGATAAAGCATTTGACTTAGGCGGTCATTCACTCGTATATTGTTTAGAGACTGCCATTTAGAGCATGGACTGACTTCACAGCCTTTTGCCTCCATCTCCAGGAGTATGTACTTCCGCCATGCCAGAAGGACTGACCAAAATTATACATCAAGTGTAACCGGTTGAATATTGAAATTATTCTCTAGTTATGGAAGACGTGACCAGGGAACCACTGTATGGAATCAATCCGGGCAATAAAAGCAGATCAAAAGGACATGGCTTGGAAACAAGTGATGCCTAGAAGAATTGTGAGAACCTCAGGTTCCTTCATTGCCGAGTAGAACGTGACATCTTTCCTAGCAGGCCTCGACGGACAAGTCCAGTACTTACAATCGTTGACTGGAGGTTATGATGGATGTCACCAAGCAAACGGGCCGACAATTATCCACGAACACAAAGAGTTTCGTCAATAAAAAGTCCAACAAAACATCTGAGGCCAGATTCTGAAAAGGGACTACAAACAAAATCCGCCGGGAAACAGCCGTGAAGAGGGCAATACCTCGCACCATGCCCCTCGACACATCCACTACCTACCGTCTCACCCGCCTCCGCCTGGATGGCCGAAGATGGAACGAGCTCCGCCTGGTCCAAGCTCAAATCTCCACGAACCCAGCTAGCTCCGGGTCCTCCTATCTTGCCATGGGAAACACTGTCGTCGTATGCAATGTGCATGGCCCAGCAGAAGGGAAGCGATCCGAAACTTCGGGAGGAGCAGGTGGCGGAGCGGTGGTTTCGGTAGTGGTCAATATTGCGGGTTTCGCTGGCATAGACAGAAAGAAAAAGAGCATGATGGCCGGTGGAGGAGGAGGCGGTGATAAGTAAGTTCTACTTTCAAGGCTTTCCCTTTTCCCCTTTTCCCAATTGAGATTTTTAATTTAGTGAATTCTAATCTCCTGTAATAGACAAGCTACGACCGAGCTAGCCTCCGCGTTGCGAGACGCTTTCCAACCTCACCTCCACACTCATATCTACCCCCATAGTACTATATCAATTCACATTTCCGTCCTCTCTTCTGATGGCTCAATCTTCGCTGCTTGCATAAATGCGTGCACCCTCGCCCTTGTCGACGCTGGTATCCCCATGCCAGGCCTTCTTTGTGCGTGCACAATTGGCATGAGCGGACGCGCATCCACACCTGCCACAGAGGTTGCCCAATCGCACGTTGGCGGAATAAACGAGAGTCTAGATCCTTTGTTAGATTTATCGCATCCCGAGGAGCTGGAATTACCACATATGACCGTCGCAAACACGAATCCAGTTGCGGGTCCTTCCGATGACGAAGAGGAGGAGCAAATGTTGTCAATTGTGAGGATGGAGTCCGGCGTTCATATATCGTACCTGGAAACAATGTTTGCTGTGGGGATTGATGGTTGCAAGCAGGTGAGACAGATATTGAATGGGGCTTTGAAGAGTGCGGGAAGGAGAGTCCTGGAAGGAGAAGCTAGCTATCACGGAGCTGCGGATATGGAGCCGTGAAGCAATGATAGGCGGGTTATTTTTCTTTTTGCTGGATTATGGGTTTACTCCCAGGTTGTGCCGGCGGCACGCTTGTAACGCGGAAGAACCATCTACTCATCCTTACCCAAGAGAATATTACGACACCGGAAATAGCCTTCCCCGATTGTTAAGATCAGGGAGTTCATTTTCGCGATCTCCCTGGACAATGGCTCCCAGGCCGCCACCGCTATTCCTATCCATACTTGGATCGAAAATGGCAGGAAAAGACGATTTCACATGCGTCACCAACGTTATCCCTTGCTCCTGCTCTCGGCCGACGAAATATTAACAATTCACTGCGAAATAGCCTAGTCTTGTCGTTTACAGATCACCGGCAGACAACTCGCGGTTAGCCATGGCTCATGGGAGGACGAATGGGAAGCTTATTCTTCAACCGGGCATAGTAACGGGAGGAGTGTTTGAATATCAGGGACTTAAAGGGATATTCAGACTGGGGTGGTATACCCCACACAGTAAGGAAGGGAGTCACATCACCCGGAGATGGCATAAATACTAGATACCTAATGTCTGCAGCAGTGCGAATATTCCCGGGAAATATGCCAATCCACCATTCTAAATATTAGAGTTGAACATTATACTTTAAAGTGTGCAGTGAAGTGACTAGCAAGTCTATAAGTCTTTAGCCTAGATTATGTAGTGGACAGGCTATCCGCCTATCTCAGATATGCTGTCCTACTATTCTGGCATTGTCCAACCCGGCCCCTAGTATTTCATCGTATACTTACCCTGATGATAAAATTCAAGGCGTCAAGGAGAACTGGATTGACTTTAACCACATCTGCATCGCACTACCTAATACAAAATTCTAGACCAGCTATTGTGAAATCGAGGATTTGGACAGAATTCCCATCCAAGGAGATTAAGAAGCAAATCCAGCTTGTTGTACTTTATGGAACTTGTTCTAGAATAGAGTATTTTGCATTTCATTTTTACACTCAAAAACGGATAATACACATCCCATAACTTATAGCATATTATTGACTAAACTACCAGTTATGCGAGGAGAGCGATTCGACTCGGGAGGCCGTCTAGAGCCGATGATAATCGAGAAAACATATCATCCTCAGCGGGGGCCTCTCGCGATCAACGGTTAAAGAAATTCGGAAGAAAACAACTGAGAAAATTTTTTAAAATGGCGGGTAGCCACAACAGATGGCATACGTATTAATTGAAAAGTAGTCTTATTCTTTGGTCACTCTTTTTAAAACAGCCGCCCCAGATGCATCCCGTCCTGTCCGTTTAAGTCCAGTGTTTTCAACGTTTGGGAAGTGGTAATAGGTTTAGAGCTGGCCGCAGTCAACGATAGTGGGCTTTGTGCTAGTGGTGATAGCACCAGAGCTGCTGCCAGTCTTCTCGATGTTCATGACAACCTCCATGGACTTGGGGCCGTCAACCTCACCGAAGACGACGTGTTTGCCGTCGAGCCAGGAAGTCTTTTCGGTTGTGATGAAGAATTGAGAGCCGTTGCTACATAAAAGTAACAAGAGGTTAGAATCCGTAGTATGCCGTCTATTGTTTGTGGCTGTTATTGCATGTGACTTACGTGTTGGGGCCAGCATTGGCCATGGAGAGGATACCAGGGCCAGTGTGAGTGCGCTTGAAGTTCTCATCAGCGAACTTGTCACCGTAGATGGACTTGCCACCAGTGCCCTAAATGCAAGTAATTTAGTCACTCCCGCTGCTCATATCTCTCTATGCTTTGAGATTGGAATCTCACATTGCCACGGGTGAAGTCACCACCCTGAAGCATGAAGCGGGGGATGATTCTGTGGAAAGAAGAACCCTTGTATCCGAAGCCCTTCTCACCAGTGCAGAGAGCACGGAAGTTTTCTGCGGTCTTTGGAACATCCTCGTTGAAGAGGTTGAAGACGATGCGCTCGGTCTTCTCTGTAAGGAAGAAAAACGAAAAGAAGAAAATATTAGCGGTTCGGTTTGAATTCCAAATCAATTGATGACGGAAGGGCAAACAAATCACGTCAATGAGTGTGGGAATGGGAGTGACACAAAGATAGTATGATAGGTGGGATATTCGAGATCTTGATAGACTCCTCCCGATCCCAACAAATCAGCAGCAAGAGAAAAATAGAAATAAACGACTTACCCTCGCCGGCGGGAGTGGTATATTTAACGTCGAAGAAAGTCTTGATTGTCATGGCTGCGGACGAAGCGTGAAAGTTGCGAGAGAATTGAGTAGAATTCTTGGTGGAAAGATTGATTGGAGGACGAGAGATGGAGAGAAGAGAAGAAGAGAAGGAGGAAGAATAATAACGAGGAAGAGAACGGGAGAGAGCAGCACTTGTAGAAGAGACCAGAGGCGGGGTAGTAGAGAGCAAGGTGGGGCAACGCGCAAGGAGGGGCATTTTTTTGCGGTTTGTTTTCCGTCACGTATTATCGCTGTGATTAGGTAATTGGCTTATGTAAAATGCGCTAGGCCAAAATTGGGTTGGAGTCTACGGAGATCAGGTTAGCCCAGGAACGACCTTTTGCTGTTCATTTGCAGCATCTAGACAAAGGGGGAGAGAGAAATCAGTTCCATCTTGACTGCTTCCAAGAGACAAGTGCCGTGAAAGATAGCCAATTGCCTTCAATTGCCTTGGTCTAATTTGCACAATTGGGTACACAAGTGACGGGATCTCCCTGTTTTTGGAGCTCTGTCTGGAGCTTCTTCCATGGCGACACGGCCAGTTGGTTTGTAGCAGCAGCTTCTCCAAACATAGCACTTAAACTCTATATGAAAAGTTACGATATAAAGAAGTTGTGGGTAGTACTTACATAGATACTTGCAAGATTTCTCATGGACAAAGAGCAGTCAATGAAGTTGTAATGTCAAGTTCCGTCAATTCCAGATGAAACAAGCCAAAAAATGAAAGTCGCGATCCGGATAATATATCATCCGAAAGGCATTATGTAACGAAAGCCATAAGGTTCCTGGCAAAATACGGCTACCCTGTATCATTTCCGTATTGCCAATGGCGTCAGTTACCTCCAGCTTCTTATCCAAGATCTCCTCACTCAAAAGTACAGCTAATATGAAGCTCAGATATAAAGATATCAATTATATTTAGAAAGCTGGCGACACTGCGAGCTAATATATATATATATATATATATTAGAGTTAACTTTGGAAAGCGCTAAATCATCCAACAGCAACTACTCGAATCCCTAAACAAGTGTGTGAAATGGAAATGGACTGAAGCACAACAAAAAGCAAAAGGCAGAATGTAAAACAAGGCCATGGTTCTCCGAGAGGAGAGGAACACCGAGTGGGCAGGTGCCCAGAGCAGAACACAAGATAGAGAATACAATCCAGTGCAACAAAACGCTGAACCGAAAAAGAAGAGTACATCATCGCGCGCCCGCGACAATGAAACGAGCTCAAGTCATAATTGTTCAATGCAGGCATAAAATGAAGATAGGAAACTCTGCAAGACAGTCAAGAGCCCAGAAGGTTAAGCAAAAAGGGGCTAAAAAAAAAAAAGGAGAAAGAACATGTTAGAAGAGTAAATCGCACCATTGCAGAACAAACAGAACAAAAGAATCCGTGAACTGGGGGTTTCCCGGATTCCACACTAAGCAGTATCACCTACAATTATCGGAAGTCATCATCCTCCCGGCTTTCCATCTCCAGCTGATCCACCCGCTGTACGAGCTCCTTTGTTTCTCGCGCAATCTGGAACGCAATCGGAGGTAACTTGCCCGTCACCTCACGAATCTGCTCCGGACTACCAACTGCATCTCCCGCCTGACCTGCCTCAATCAATTTGCTACAGTAGCTCGAGAGCATCTCAGCCACCGAGCCCGCACGCTCCCGTAGAGCAGGGTTGGAATTAGGTTGCGACATTACATCCTCAGTGCAAGAAACTA
The DNA here is from genome assembly GCA_001430935.1 of Amauroascus verrucosus. Classification (NCBI taxonomy): domain Eukaryota; kingdom Fungi; phylum Ascomycota; class Eurotiomycetes; order Onygenales; family Onygenaceae; genus Amauroascus; species Amauroascus verrucosus. The sequence continues at coordinate 454,751 of LJPJ01000065.1, forward strand.
CATTCTTCACCACATTAGAGATAGAAGTAATGTGGCTTCTGACCACAGCAATGTCATCTTCCGCGCGTATACTGGCCACGAGCGCCTGGATAGATTGAACAAGTCCTTCGGTTTGCTCTTCAAGATATATCCTAAGCTCCTCCAGCTCCCGGTCGGGCCCCCGCGTGACTCCAAAACCCGGTTTCATTCCAGCAGCCACAATACTCTGGCCGCTGGTACGCGGATTCCTCACACTCGCGATGCGAGGATACGTTTGGCTCCGTGAGCGTAACGAAGGCGAACTTATCGCGCTATATACTGATTCATTCCCACTGAATCGGCTCTGGCTCGGCGCTGCGCTAAAGTAGCCCAGCGATTGCATGGGGGCGAGATTGTCCAGTTCATCCTCTTCTGCCAGCTCATCTTCAGAAGTAGGCCGGATTTTAACGTTGCGGATAAGATCAACCACAGCGGCTGTTAGGTGGGAGACCGCCGCATCGAGAAGAGAGACCGGCGATAAGCCATTTGAATTGACAAAATTTTTCGATGCTGTAATCAGATTATTCGCCGTTGCCGACACCCTACTTTTAGCTCTGTTACGAGGCTGACCGTAATCATCCCCGTTGACATTTACCGCCTCGATATCTTGGGTTATACGCCTCACAGTAATAACGACTGCTTTCATCTGCTCCAAAACTAATTGCGGGTCATCCGCCCGAGCGATCCGTAACAAGTCATCGATCGCTATTTGGAATTTCGTAATATGCACGTCTTTGACTAGGCCATCTGGTTGCGTGAGTTCGTGCTCTTTGGCGAAAATGGTCGCATCCTCAATATGACCGGGTAGTCCAAGGGAAGAAGATCGTAGATGACGTTGTTTAGTTTTAATCTTCGCATATCGGTTTTTCCAGTGCTTCACTTCGTCCTCTAATCGGTGAACTTGACGAGTCAAATTCTCCTCGCGTTCCCAGCTTGCTCCACTTGCCAGAACCCTCATTTCATCTAGTGAATTTAGCGCCTGCTGCTTGACTTGCTCCGTTATTTCCTGCTGCTGCTCGAATTCCGCTTTGAGAGCTTGATGTTCTCTGTCTAGCTCTTCGAAGCGAGTTTTCCATTCACTATCGCTAGGGTCGACAACCGCGACGTAATTCTCCTGCCGGGCCTGTTGTTCTTCTTGTTGTTTTTCCTCTTGCTGTCGCTGCTCTAAGAGTATTTGTTCCAAATGCTCTTGCATTTCTCTTTCCATTGTATCTTGTTGTCGTCGCGCATTATCCAGCTCGTTCCGAAGCGACTCGTTCAAATTTTGGGCATCTGACAATTTATTCGTAAGCTCGTTTTCGAGGTCCTCCCATTGCCTTTTCTCAGCCTCCAAAACCTATTCACTCCTTACGTTAGCTAGACCAACCCACGAAAAAAAAGAAGCGATGAAGTGGCAAGAGGATTGAAAGGCATACATCTAATCGATCTTCCCCGCTCTTTCGAAGATTTTCAACTTCCTCCTCTTTACCTCGTATTAATGATTCCAACTCTTCCACCTTTGATTGTAAAATTGATACCTGAGCCTCGGCATCTTGTAGTTTTTTATTGTCACGTTCGCCAACAAGTGTTGCAGTAGGGCCTGTCCTACTATCCAAGACCTTATCTAGAGCAAAAGCATCACTCCGTCTATTATTATCATCATCGTCATCAAAAGGAGCACTTTCATCATCTTCAACGAGGGTGCTCTTGTTTGGCACTATCGTATTGCTCTGGAAGGACTTCTGATATGGGGCGTTTTCCGGGATAGTCTCTCCATTGATTCCTAACCCTGCCGGAGGTCCTTGACTTAGTGAGCCTTGCCTCGGAGGAAACCGGCCACCGGGCGGACCTGGAGGATACCCTTTCCCTCCAGGACCCGGCGGTGGGCCTCGTGATGAAGACCGTGGCCTACCGGGTCCGTTGGGTTCAGGACCCGGACCGTAACGACCCCGTAGACTAGGCGCAGGGCTCCCACGACGACTCATATCGGCCCCGGTAAGGTGCGGAAATCTCCGTTCATGATCACAAAAGACGTCCATGGCAAGTTCTCTAAACCTTTGTGGATGTAAGGAAGCTAACCTCTCACGGGCTTGGTTACGTTTGGAGTGGATCTCTGGGCGTGGGAGTAAGTGCGGTGGTACATCTCGTTGGGTTCCCCCGGGACGACCAGCAGCTGCTGCGGCCTGGCGTCGTTGAAGTTCGTCGAAAACATCCGTACTCAGCTCAAGGAACTGGATCGGCGAGAGGCGCTGTAATTTATCACGTGCTCTGGCCGCCCTTATGTCATTCATGTCATATCCTTTAGCTCCCTGGAGAAATTTCTTCAAAAGCGCGTAGTGCTGCGTCAATAGCTCCTCCATCCGTTTATACCTCCGACTATTCTGATCCGATAGCGTTCCATCGCTCGCGCGAGATCTGGGTGCCGAAATGACGGAACTCGGAGGAGAAGGGTTTTGGGACGCGCCGTTGGTGCGCAGTGGTGGTGCGAGACCATTTGCATCAGGAGGATTCGATCCGAGTGCATTGTATATCAAGCTGCCGGAGGCCGGAGGTGTGGGTAGATTTCCTTGATTCGGGAGATTTGGCGAAAGAGGTTCTGGCTTTCCGCTGGACTGGTATTGATTTATGCCCGACCATTCGCTTCCATCCATAGAGATCGTAGACATGGCTGGCTGTGTGCAGTCGGTTACGGAGAAAGAAAAGAGAGAGAGCGATTAAATGGCGAAGGTCATCCAGCGGTCGAATCGGGAGCGCGCGTCCCTGAAATTGGAATGAACGGGAAAACCGGTCGGCTAAATTCGAAATTATAATAGCAACTCGCAATATGTCAGACATTAGATTGCTTCTGGAGATTTATTTTTCCAACCCTGGCATTCTCAACACATTACCCGGCTCGTCGACGGGAGGGCGCATGGAGGAAAAGTTCTCATGGAAAAAAGACGGATCGGAATGCCTGTCCAACAGACACGCGAGAAGGGTTGTCGTGTAAGTCTGCGTCTCGGCAAGCGCTCTATATTAACAAGAAAGTCGAAATCCAGAAATACCAGTGAGGTTTCTTGTTGAAGCCCGAAAGGTAACAGAATGGTAATAAGATACAAGAAAGGCAATGGAATCAATGAGTGAAAAGCAAATAACCCTTATGTTTCAGTAGAAAAGCCAAAAAAGAACGAGGGAAATATAAATAAAAGAATAGAAGTAAAGACCGCAGGTGTTCGATAAATAAAACTAATAAAAACACGGCACAGTAAAGGAATTTAATAGGGGAAGCCGGCCTTTGGGGGAGGATTTTCTGTTCGCTGCGAGCCAATTCTCGATTCGCTCCTCCTTTTTCCCTTTCCCGCAGCACCTAACTATAGCCCAATCAGAAACCTGCCCTGAACCCTTGTTGGCTTACATAAAAAAGAAAAATAAAAAGAAAAAGGACGGGAAGTGAAAATGCAGTCAATCAATCCATATCCCAGTGAACAGGAACGGGGGTGAAGAAGGAGGAGGGAGGATCAAATCTCGTAAAAATGGACTTGTCTTCGATGAAAAGAGCGGCTTGAACCAGGGTTGATTGTTCTTATCAGCAAGGGTTCATGGTTGCATCCAATGCTGAACCATATATACAAGTACGCCTGGCCCGACTTAGTGCATTAAGCATGACCTCAAAACACTCACAAAGCTAGGAAATTGTGGCACAAAAGTATTACTCTCAATGAACAGGTATCTGATCCTGCTCGATGACGATCATTTACTCTTAGCTGGAAACAACCACAATAACCCATCCGGAATTTGTATACCACTACCTTGAAGTCTCACTCTCTTCTCATTGTCGGCATTACACCTGCTCTTTTCTTTTTGCGGCGTCGTATATACAGATTAGTCGTAGTAGCACAAGCGCGTACATTATTATAAAAACATCTAAGGTGGGTATATTGGTGGCGTATCCGAATATACATACCATCATGCATCTAACCCCAAAATGAAAACCCTGGAAACAAAAAGAGAAAAGGGAAATAGTATATTTTCATTGCCATCATTTTCTGTCCGTCGTAGCCACAGCAGCTGAAACCGGTGTCATCGACCGCGTTGGTGGTGGCGCTGCCCGGTTGTGAGCCATATGGGCCTGAACAAGGTGTCCTGCCGCAAGAGCACTACAGAGACTGAGCTCTCCAGCAAGTACAGCCGCACCGACAATGCGTGCAAGACGACGAGCGTTGTCGCCAGGGTTAGTAGGGTGAGCTCCCCGGACCCCAAGGAGGTCGAGCATCGCCGATTGGCCTTCGAGGATGGTCCCGCCTCCAATTGTCCCGACTTCAATTGACGGCATGGAGACGCTAATATGCAGATCGCCGCCGACGCTAGAGTAACGCACCAAGTTAGCACCAGTCTTTAAAAAAAAGGGCCCAGCGACTCACTTCTTCATAATGGTGATGCAGTTACTGCTCTCCACATTCTGAGCTGGGTCTTGACCAGTGGCCAGGAAAATTGCAGTAACAATATTAGAAGCATGAGCATTGAATCCTCCAACGCTACCAGCCATAGCGCTTCCAATCAAGTTCTTGCTCACATTGAGCTCAACTAACGCATCAACATTACTTTTCAGGACGCTCTTAACAACGTTTTCTGGGATAACAGCCTCAGCAACAATAGACTTGCCTCGGCCATCAATCCAGTTCACAGCGGCAGGTTTCTTGTCTGTACAGAAGTTGCCCGACACAGAGATTGTGGCCATGTCATCAAACCCAGCTTCGGTTTTCATGACATGAAGAGCCTTCTCAACACCCTTTGAAATCATATTCATACCCATTGCATCACCGGTTGTGGTCTTGAATCGAATATACAGATAGGTTCCAGCAAGAGCAGTCTTCATAGACTGTAGTCTTGCAAAGCGGCTTGTAGAGTTGAATGCAGTCCTCATTACAGTTTGCCCTTCTTCTGAGTCAAGCCAAACTTTGGCCGCACCAGCTCGAGCAAGGCTTGAGAAGCCCACACAAGGCCCACGCGTCATGCCATCTCCCGTGATGACAGTAACAACTCCACCTCCAGCATTGATCGCCTTGCATCCGCGACTTGCACTGGCGACAAGGACACCTTCAGTTGTTGCCATTGGTATGAAGTAACTTTGGCCATCAATAGTCAAGGGCCCTGCAACACCGAGTGGAAGTGGGAGATAGCCAATCACATTTTCGCAGCAAGCTCCATGGACAAGTGAGTAGTTGTAGTCCTTGTAAGGGAGTTTCGAAAATTCCAGGGAACCACTTGTCGCCGAAGTGGTCGAGTTTCTAGACACAACTGCTCGGCGGATCTTGACAGCTCGGGTGAACGCATCGGTGCGACTCATGTCTTTACATTCCATGGTCTTCTCGAGGGCGTATCCAGGTATCTTACCACGCAGCGATAGATCAATAAGTTCTTCATCGTCCAGAAGGAAAGCGAGTTTATCCTTCAACATTTGCTCGCATTCTTCGCGCGTTCTAGCCGAGCCATCCGTTTTCACAATTGGCTGTTTACGTTCAACTGGCTCAGGAAGAGATTCAGGTTGACGCTTCTCAGGCTCATTCTCCGTTTCCGGTTCCTTTATGCTCCAGCGTGCAGCGTTGAAGAGATATCCATTTAGTATCAAACTCAATGTCAACGCGGCGATGATCCATTTACTAATAATAGGGTCATCTAGACTCTTCAGGAGACTTTCAATAACCCGTCCACCGACGACATCGGTATATTCGATATCAAACACACCAGTATCCGGTTCGGAGTAATAAACAGAAGGGTATTCAAGCTTATACTTGATAGGTGGCAGGACCGTGACGATGGTCTCCAACTCTTGGCTCTTTGCATTCACATAAATGGCATCAAGTCCATTCTCAGCAACTTTAAATGGATCGATCGGCGCTGGCGATAGGACATTGGACAACTTCGCCAATGCTGGCAAAATCTGACTTTCCTGTCGGTTGCGGAAAGGAATCGTGCATAGATTGAGGACATTGACCAAAATAAAACCACCAACCATGAGGAACTTGAACTTGGGGACACTGCTCGCTCTAACCTTCTTACCAAATATTCCACTCGAGCTCCCATTCGAATTGTTCCCGCTATCATTCCCGTTCACCCTTGGCCAATCGTTGCTCGAAGCGACATTTTCCGCAACCCGACGAGTTATCCCATCTTCTTCCAGCGCTTTTCTAAGTGCGACGTGACGCTTAATCCGGTTAATTTCGAGCTTGATGCAAAGTATTGTTGTGTAGAATGTGAAGAGTAGTGCACAGTCGAAGAATAAAATCCAAGCAGCAAGGAAACAAAATTGTCGAAGGCCTCCTTGGACGCCCGAAGCTGCGCCGATCACTAGAATACCGATCTCGATACAATAGTCTCTCACAATTTCAAAACCTTTAGTCTTTACGGCATGCTGAATCGCGTCTTGGATGGATCGTACGGGCGGAGCTTTGTGAGCTCCTTGACTGTTCGAGGTCGCAGATCTCTGTTTGGAGGCTTCCAGAGACGCCGAAAGCACAGCTTTTGTAAGAATAATAGGTTTCTCAAACCCGATAGTAACGACGAGGAATGGAAGGCCTTCGGAAAGAAGCACCATATTGATTGGGACACCGAGCTTTGTAGTTACCAGCAGACCGAATAGAAAAGCGAAACCACCGGAGGTAAGCACTGTCGCAGCAAGCCAAGATTTGGATCCAAGCCGTCTCATGGACAAAAACAAGGATACAAACGTAAGGTGCATAGATAGGTACCCAAGAACCATGATAAATATATCGATAGTTTCCGCATGCTACCATGGTCAGTAAAGGCCGCTGTTATCCCCGGGTATTCAACATACCTTTAACAGGTCAACAAAAGACGTCCAAGCCTCAACTAGCCAAAGCTTCAAAGCGGCCCGTGAGCTAGAAACTGGGCTGCGAGCGGCCTTCATTATCCATCGTTTCTGCTCAGTTCCGTCCTTAGGACTAGATGAATCTGGGATCTCTCGCACAGCTTGAAGAAACGGCGTTATCTCATCATAAGGGACCGAAAAAGCGAGAGAAGAATCCTGCGAGATGGGGACAAGGAGATTCGGAGTATGTGGGATTGAACGAGCTGAAGAATTGGAAGGAAGCGGCACATTCTCCGCCAGCGGAGCTGTATGAGGTGAACGAGTTGAAGAGTCGGGAAAAACGAAAGTCGTCAAAGCTAGATGTTTTGCAGTCTGTAATAACCAAGAGATTAGGACCCGATGGTGCATCCTGGAAATTCATGCACCGAGACTTACGCTACTCTCTCCCAATTGGAATGTATTGTCGACCTGCCATCTCCAACCGGTTTTGTGGCCAAGCCGTAGACTTCTTCCACCTTCAAGGAGAGTATCAACGTCAACATGGCCAGGACTATAGCTCGCTTGTTTGACAGAGTCAAATAGAGTACCGTCCAACAAACCCACATACGTAGTACTCGCGAGAAGAGCAATGACGACGATTGTGTGGATAGGATGGATACAAGCTCGACGCGAAACCGCCTGAAGCAGGTCTGTCACATATCGATTCATCCATCCTGCATCCGCCGAATCCGCAGCGGTAACCTCGCGAAAACGTCGAGGAAGTAAAGAGGAGCCTCTCATGGCTAAATTCTTGTGTACAGACTTCGCTTTCAAACCTCAGGGCCACAGATAGATTTGTAAACCGATTCCTTCAAAGTAAGAGCGACGGGCCCCGATACTTGTGTATTAAGTTAGATTAGATACGGGATGACATGCGGTGTGCGCCGTGCTGGAACACTGGAAGTGACGAAACGATTTTCAAAAAAAAAAAAGAATGTTTCCTAACACAGAACCTATGTGAATAAAAGACCATTGAAACCAAAAAAAATTCCGGCGATTGAGAGACTCACCTCCAGCGAAAAAAAAAAAAAAAGAATACAGAAGAGATATTGCAATTGACCAAGGTCAAGTCATTAATCGCAGCCTTACTTTGGAGACCGGGGCTGAAAAGCGGCTGTTCGGCCGAAGCCAGGATAAGGTGGCGAAGATAGCGATTTTTCAAGCTAATGTATCCGGTTTTTATACGATAACATGACGGAGAAGTACAGGAGAGGAGCGAAGAAGAGGAGGAGAGAGAGAGGAGAAGGAGATTCTGGAGGGTTGGTTAAACGGATTGAGGGCGGAGAATATTATTATCCCTGATGATCACAGAGTCAGGATTTTGAATTTGTGACCCCTTTCACCGAATCCGTCACAACGGGCCAATGTTCAGCTTAGCTAATAATGATCGTTTTGTTGGGCCTTAAATTACCGCTAAAACGGCGTCCAAGCCACAGGGCTTCGTATGTATTTGACGTGTACCGGTACCTGTTTTAGTCCCAGATGTTCATCTCGAGGCTAAAATACCAACATGCCAATTCATTTTGGCGACATTCAGCTATTAAACGACCAAGAAGGACCAGGGGGCCTTCACTACCAACGTCATTCATATTTTTGATCATCACTGTGATCTCCAAACTGTGCTTCACCATGAGCTTACGAATCAAGATCTATATTCCCGATTTGAGTCCTTAATGAATCGCCTCTTGGATCTCAAAACCTTGCTGTTTATATAAGCCTGCTCAACATATTTTCCATTATAGAACGAGATCTACTCGGCGATTTTCTCACCAGGCATTGGTACCTTCTTTTTCTCTTCTGATACTTGGTATAGGTACCTTGTCCAGACAAAAGTGATCATCAACCTAGTCTGTTTCCAAACCAGACCTTTCTTCTTTTTCAAAAAGCTATACTTAGCTTTTTCTGTTTGCAGTCATATTGATTGATCTCAGGAACAATAGTAACACGCTTATATCCAAGTTTAATGGTGTTTCCCTCTGCGTTATACTTCCTTTTTGTCCGTAGAGCTAGTATCGTCATGTGCTGTTTTTCGTCTCGACTCATAGGTTGATTAGGGAACATATTCAGAAATATTAACAAAGGCATCTCTGTCTGTATGTACGTATGGAGTATGCGACCGCTTTATTATTCATTTCCAATGTTTTCCTTTTTGGTGTGAATGTTGGTCTTTGTTGCCAAGTCTTCGGGGATCAAGTGGTGGCCAATGAACAAGACTGCCAAGCCAGCGTTTCTGACGACAACTTCCAGCGCGTTTCATCCCCATCAAAACAACCGCGTCACAAGCAAGAAGAACAGAAGGACGCCCTGGAAAGGAAGCACGACATCAACTGCCTGTAACCGCTGAAGAATGGAGCAAACCGCCAGACATGGCATATGTGTGACTCTTAACAAGCCGGGTTCCTCTACTCATACGCCCACCATATGGAGATTCTGTGCCATTGCCTCTACGCGCCCTCAGGCCAGACTCCAGGCTATTCCTGGCTCTTGCCGCCAGCAAATGCAACTTTGTCGCGTCCTTGAAACATTTTATTCTTTTTCTCGCACGTCCTGTCGGGTTTCCCCCCTGCAATCCGGAATTGGTTGGCTCTGGATCGCCCATTGCTCTCCTTGGAATATCTGATTGAACCATCTCTTTCTTGGGAGCCTATTGTTCGAAGAAATCAATCATCACTATTTCCAAGAAGAATCAATTTTGCCCGGATTACTATGCTACCCGGGAAATTCAGCACTATGTGTTGGTATATATTGGCCCATTGATACCCGCTTGTAGCTACATTCTTTGTATACTCATGTAACAGGGTGTCTTTGGCACATGTTATTAATCATACTTAATTGAATCTCTTTTTGGCCTTGTTGATTGTGATTTTCGTGGAGTTTTCACTCCTATTCTTGAAGCCAGCATTTATTTCCTTATAATGAAGCAGATGTATTTCTCTCACTCGTTGTAAATCAACATTTTCTTTTCACCCGCCGACTGTCCCCTTCAGAGACTTTTTAACGCAACAGGTCACTACTTTCGAGATCGCTGGCCGATCATTTATTTGAAAAGACCGTGAAGCCTCCTGTCGACACTGTCCTCTACTTGCCCCTCAAGAAGCCTCTTCAAATTATCTCTAATACCATGTTTTCGAGAGTATGTCTAAGTATGGCCTCGACGGCCTTTTTCTTTTCTTTCTTCTTTGCGCCCACAGTTATAGGTCACAGCTGGGTTGAACAGCTTATGAATATTGCCCCTAATGGCACGTTTATCGGCGAGCCAGGGTACCCTCGGGGGAATATCCAGAGAACTGCTCCCGGCTTCAACGACTTGACGATGACATATCTTTTGCCCCCGAACACTCGACCGGTCGGAAAAGGGATATTACCTGGCGACAAGATTTGCAAAGAGACTCAACGAACACTTCACCAAACGCAAGGAAGCCCACGATTAAAAACCAACCCCGGTGCTGCAGTTGCTCTAAGGTTTCAAGAGAACGGCCATGTCAGCCTTCCAGATACCCAGCCTGGAAAACCCCAGAATCGCGGTTATGTTTACGTGTACGGTACAACTGACCCCAAACCGGATGACACTCTTCTATTGATTCACAAGGTCTGGAATTCTGAGGGCACTGGTGGAGACCGGAGAGGGATGCTACTATCGCGGCAGAACTTTGATGATGGCAGATGTTACCAGATCAATGACAAGCCTATTTCAAAGGAACGCCAACAGAAGTTCCCACATATAGCAAACAAGCTGATGGGCGCAGATATGTGGTGTCAGCAAGATATCGCTTTACCGAAAAATGCCCCTGTTGGGAAGCCTTACACGCTCTACTGGGTATGGGACTGGCCCACAGCACCGAATGTGGACCCTGCAATCCCCAAAGGTAAACCCGAAATCTACACCACTTGCATGGACGTTGATATCATCGAGGTTCCCATATTTCAAAGTTTGGCCAAGGCCGGTGGAGAAAAGGGATATGTGAAAGACCAACCTCTAAACAATGCAGCTATCCCGTCACAATTCGCCCAGCTGAAAGCTCCAATGATGATACCGACTCCTTCGGGCAAAATAGGACCTTCAACGTTCACAACGATGACTGGTGGGCCTGGCAGGACTACCCAGGGCTGCCATGAACTCATGACAGGTATGTCCTAAGCTGAAGTCTATATCTGGGCCCGTCTAACCGAGTGCAGGGACTCCTGGCATGCCTCCAGGAGCACCAAGCGCCCCGCCAGCAGGAATTCCTAGCCCATTTTTCCCGAACACGACTTTCTCATTTACTTCTATGCCAAATACTCTCACCCAAACAGCCGCTCTTCCCACACAGTCGATAACGCAGCCAACAGGGATCAAAGCGCCATCATCTCCTTCGTTGAGACTTCCCCGCGGACCGCGCCCAGGGCGATACTTTTTCCGGTAGAGAGAAAAAGGCTAAGATGGGCCGTCAGGTTCTGGACACTGACCACGATTCAGGTATTTTTCAGGTGTTTATGTATTATATTTCATTTTTGAGGGCTCGCTAAAAGAGCGGTTTCCTATCTACAGCGTGCGGAGTTGCATGCTTTTTTTTTTCGATCTGTCAGTTTCTTTTCTACACTCGCTAAGGCATCGTGTCAGTATAGAAGATGTCGGCATATAGGTATTTACTGTCTTACACTCCGGCGTTGATGGCTTGAGCATCTAGGATGGGGCTCAATAACAATGGAACTCTCCTTTTTGACCATGTTTTCAAGCCCCAGGGAATACCCCGCCATTATTCACATTTGCTCCTTAATTCTGAGATATGAAGCAATGATTTTTGTTTTCTCTTTGTAAATCAGTTTGTATAATCTCACATTTTTCCTGATACACTCTTTTTACAAGAAGAGTAGGTCGACTCAGGTGGTGACGCTGTTTAGAGCTCCCTAGCCCTCCCGCAGGTTTACCAACTTGCACCAAGGTTGTTTGAAGCAGCATGATGAGAGCCTCCGCCAGAGAGAAACCAATCCATTCGTTAAAAAAGTCCAGGGATTGACCAAGTAGCAGACGTCATGTCCATACCGGACGTCAAAATCCCGCTTCAGTTCTCCGGCCTCCGAAGTACATGGCACAAAGGTGAATATGTTGATAGAAACGGAGATCTTGAAAAGACTATACAGCGCACAAGAACGAGAAATGAGAAGTCCCAGTTGTTCATGCATGATACTGGCGTATCATGTGTACTAGTTCACAGGATTATCTATCATATTAAAGGTTGCTCTGAGTGATGGACGGGTGTTGCACATCCCTTGAAAATACCATACTCCGTACTTCAAGGAGTTGTTGAGTTGGAGAATGTCATACCATAACGGCCAACCGTCGACGGGCGCTGGAATGTTAGGTGCTGTTATCCCTAGCTTTTTCTTTTCGCAGTCCCACTATTCAGTGTCCCCTGCGGTCAACATTCCAGCCGTCTTCTCCCAATTCCAGTTGCTTCAGGAGCAGTCTCCATGGCTGTTCAGATCCGGTTTTTAAAACATCTGTCACGGTTCCTATCACCTTAAGCACATCCGGGCCGCAACCCCACTGGCTGTCACAGCAGGTTTGACAAATGTTGGTCCTACGGTTATAAGAGCAGGGGTATCGGGCAGATGTTGACGAGTATGATAGGCCGCATCGAGGATTGGACTCGAGAGATAACAATCGAACATGAATTTTGGTGTGAGAACGAGATAAAGCAGACGCTGTTTCCTTCCAAAATGCGGCTGTGGACCTTACAGCCACATGCCGATGCAAAAAGAAATTAATCGTACATATAGATTGCGCGAACTGGACAAGTAGGCGATCAGTCGGTATTCGCCAATAGCAAGCGAGCAAAGAATCAAAGACGCAGCAGTGAGGAAACCTGGAGGGGAAAGCAGACGACAGGGAGTTAGCTCGTTAGGTCTTAATCGGATGATGTTTTTTTCTTTTACAAACCAAGGCGATGGCTTATCCGTAGATTTTGCTTTGATGAATAACTGACGAGGAAATCCTGCTTGGAGACAGGCTGTTGATCGCCATGTTGAAGCCGATGATCGTTGAGAACGTGTCTGAACCGTTGATAGTCGGAAGCGTTGCTATTAATAGCAGCGCCAACCCAACCCTTGCAATCTCAAGCAGTCCTTTGCTTCTCGCACCCCCTTGTTTGCCGCCATTTGAAGCTTCGTCAGTGGCCATAGCTGACTGGGTTGGTGCGGTGTGTTTCATCTTCTCGTGAACGATTTCCCGCCCGCCAATTTGCTCGATCTCTGTTTCAACTGTGCTTTTCGCACTCTTGTCGAGAACTCCCTCCAGACCTTTCTTTTTTTAAACTTGCCTCAGGAACGTGTTTCAACACCAGCCCTAACTATTAATTCTTTCTTGATAACCAGTTAGTCGGCTAGCTGACCGCTTAGGCCCTCCCGACCGCCGTGTTTTGTTTGGCGTGGGCGCTTATTCAACAATTGGGGATTCGACTTTGCTGCCCTGGACCTCCACTCATCTTCGGCCTTTGTTTCATTGTCTGGAGCAGCCTTTCCTTTTTTTTTTTTTTTTTTTTTTTTTACACTTTTATTTTTGGCGCAGATGCCTGTGATGACTTGCATAATAAGTTTTTGAGGATTATCAGTCTTCAATTGACAGTTGACCTACTGCTGATATAACTGACCCTCGTTCGCTGTCCCACTGAGGGGGGCATCTCCCTGGCCCTGGCGCCCTCCCACACCTCTTCTTGGGCCATGTGCCTGGCTAGCTATTAGCGCATCGTGAACATTATTTAGACTTGCCCCCTGGAAGAAGTCTCACTGATAGGGATTCATTATCAGTTTGCGCCAGGTTCGTATTTCTGCCTTGTGGACGCCTTTGTGTGTTTTCGCGACTTGAGACTTATGATTATTCTAACTTTTGCTTCCATTCAGCAGGCTTTTTTCACAAACTAGTTTACAGTTAGCGCAAGGCACAACTCTCTGCTGGATCAATCTATATCTGTCGATTCGCTCTCTGAACGGTGAAAAATGGCTACTGTCATAACCTCTCCCTCTTCGGCCCCGCCACAGCTTGATGCCACCTCTCCACCTAGCCAGCTCCCGAAACGGTCATCTCTCGCTGCGCCTTCTGCGCCGAAACGAGCAAGCGGCCAGTTTTATGGCAAAAATCGTATGTCTACACATTCAGCTGCCTCCATGAACCGTTCACGACCCGTCTCGCACGTTTTCCCGTACTTCCCTTCGAGCTTGCCCTACGCTTTAGTGCGCGATTTCGCGTACCCATCTACACACCCACTACACTATGGAGCACCTCCAAAAGACTCGAGTGTAACAACACCTGTTAGCGAATCGCGAAGATTGTCAGATCCACCCAGTTCTTGGGATGCGATGCGTTCAACGTGGCCGGCTCCTCACTGGAATCCCGAAACTATGTACGGCCAACAACAACTTCCTGCGGTAGCGTTTGGAGATGGTCCGCCGTATAGTGAGGACGAAGACTTACACAGCCCTATTGTCACAACTTCAAGGCATCGGAAATACAAATCTGAATCGCGACGGACTAAAAGCCCCGCAAGGGGATACCAGGGCCCAAACTCCGGCCAGGAGAGCGACCGAGGAGTTTTTATAGGAGTTAATGGGGATGGCAGCGAAACCTATTATGTAAGAGGCGATGACTCTGCTGAAGGTGGACCGGGAGGAGAGTACATCACGTATCCGGCGAACGAAGGGAACAATTCATACCTGAGTGCCGGGTCGTATGACCACGGAATGCACAGCAATTCGCATTTTACTACGTCTCTTCAAGGCCAACCTCGCGGCGGCGACTTTGAACTAGAATCGGATGATGATATCTCTGACGACGATTGGCGTGACCCTTCTCGATACTCGCGAGATTACCAATTCACTATCGTTTCACCCGACGAAGAGATGCACGGCAAAGCCGTTGCCCTTTTTGATTTCACTCGCGAGCATGAAAATGAACTTCCACTAAAAGAAGGACAGGTTATTTTAGTCTCTTATCGACATGGACAAGGCTGGCTCGTTGCAGAAGACCCTAGGACCGGAGAGAGTGGATTGGTGCCGGAAGAATTTGTTCGTTTGGTCCGTGACATCGAGGGGGGTTTGAACAGTTTGAACGGGGCGTTGAATACATCACCTGACAGCCCAAATCCCTATACAGTGGACGTGGACGCCACACAATTTCAGCCTAATATATCAGACACACTTGCAACTACAGATGTGTTGGCCAATTTCAACGGCGAACTTGAACCTGAAACTGGTGACGCAACAGTCTCCAACTCGCCGAACCAAGAATTACCTCAAGGCCTAAATGCCGATAAATCGAAATCAAAGGATAAAGAAAAGCACCCGCCGATTGTATCTACCTTCTCAACAAGCAGCCGCGATTTAGCTCCATATCCATCTCACCTCCTTAGCGGACATCAACACAGCAGGTCTACACCGCCGCAAATCGAGCACATTAGCGACAATCTTAATGAACTGAAGAAACCATCAAGACGATCAAAGAGCATATCCAAGCAAGGTTGATGCGGCTCCTTTTCCGTTCATTGAGTACTTTCGCTTCCTGAAAAGTGGCGGAGTCGAATTGTTCTTTTTTCCCCTTCAGTTTTCTCTTTTTCTGCTTTAAAATACCCAGATGTTAAACTGGTGGATAGCACAGGAATTCGTCGAGGAGAAATGAATATCCTTTCCATTTTTGCTTTGCTTATCGTCCTTTGGTATGCAATGCGATTGCTGTGTGTTTTGGCAGTAAGCCATTTTGGTTGCTGGTATCAAGTTTCTTTATTAAGCCTGGGATTCGACCAAAGTGTTTTGGAGTTACATACTGTCAGTGATGATTTTCTTCTTTGATTTTTTTTTTTTGGTAGCCTTCTATTTGCACCATTTGAAGTGTCTCTTTATTCCCCATCTCGTGGTTTCATAATTTCTTCCATTCCCACCATAAAGCCCCATTTCTCTTTCTTGCGAGTACTGTGTATGATTTATGAAACAACTAAGTAGCCTTGTTCATAACAAGATGCATGCAGAATACCCTCCAAAGGTAACTAACTTAATTGCTCTATGAGCAGTTAATATTTCCATGCTGGCTAGTCAACCCAGTATTCAACATGTACCAGGGTACTTGAAAGGACAATCTGCTGGTATAAAATATTCCTAAAGTCAAACGACTGTTTCCTAGGCCTTACAACTCGCCTATTGGTGCGCATTCTGTCAGGGGAATCGTGGTTCGTGGTTTACTAGAATCGTATCTCACTTCAGACTTCAGGAATCACTTTTTTCTAAACATTAGCCAATATCAGCTATTATCAAGATTTCAACTCTCAGCCAACTCGCCGGCCGCGAATCAACAACATCCAAACAGCTTGTAGTCCTAAACGAACAAAAACTGTTCATCAGCATCTGGCGCACTAATGTCATCGAAGCGACAATCAAGCCAGCAACCAGTATTCGAGGCAATCCCTCCAGCGGCTGTATTCTAGCTCGCATGCTAGAGCAGCCGAGAAACCGAAAGGCGCTGCGTAAGATAACTAATTACCTACCTACCCCTACATAGTTGTGTCAACCTCCCCCTGAAATGAATCCATTGCCCATTTTGCATCGTTAGCGCAACCTATTATAACTACCATTTCAACAGGAGCTAACGGGCTACCATCAAAAGAACCGGACTTGTGTATTCGTCCTCAAACACTTGGCTTACAACCATTGTCATGGAGGCTGGTTGCTCAGAGTCATGACCTCATCTTCCTCCGACGATCGCTTGCGGGGGAATAAAGGAAGAAATTCGAGTACACAATCGAAATGCTCCAGGAAACTCGACTCTAATTTAGGCTGAGACAACAATCCGGCTCAATTGGTAAAAAATATCCAAAACCGACAAAAAGACAAGTCGATTCTTTTCAACAACTCCTAGGCAATCTAAACCACACTATCCCTATTGCCTGCGGCCAGTTTTGGCCCAGTACTACTAGCTGGATCCAACCGGAACTACACATACCAACCTTCGTTTAATAATCTCCAAGACGGCGCGGACAAACGGGTTCGGTGCATAGGCTTTATATAGGCATAAACCCGTGAACAGGATTACTATCTAGGTTAAGAAGATGAACGCCAAGAATTTAAATGCGGAAACACGGATAAGAATCATGTCATCAGGTATTCTTTCGAATGTTGCAAATCGTAGAGACTGAATGATAAAATAGGATAACTAACAATATTAACCCAACAAATCGTCCAATCCATGTCCTGCAGGGGTATTCCTAGGTTTTTGTTGCGCGCCCATGCTTGTGCGAGCAGTGGGACCACCAGGAGTTGACATTGTTCCTGCTGGTGTCCCCCAGATACCTGCACTCGCTTTCTCCTTCGCCATGCTAGCCAGATTGGGGCCCTTGCTCTGGCGTGTCGTAGTAGATTTTATTCCAGCACTGGCACTAGCTGAAGACCATAAATTCCCAAATACGTCACCAGAGGCTTTACCTGTGGCGGGTGAAGTCTGCTTGTTGGTTGTTAAAGAGCTGGCAGGTGGGGATTTGGCACCGGGCTGTGATTGTTGGGGCTGGGGAGCTTGAACGGAGGTGAAGTAGTTTGGTTGAACAGCTTGGTAGCCTGCTGGTTTAGGGAGTTGGGTCTTTGTAGTCGGCGACGTAATGTTGGGAGTGTGCGAAGCACTACTTTGAATAGAGGGAGTAGGAGGCATCGAAGTGAGTCCCATAAGTCCGTCCAAATTTGCGCCTTGCATTCCTGACACTGGCTTAGGGGCAGCATATTGCGTCTGAGATGGCACAGTTGAAGCAATTGGAGGTGGGATGGAGGCGAATTGGCGATTTGGGGCAGTGTTCTGAGTAGTTGGGCTGGCTGATTGGAAATCGTCGAAGTCGTCATCATCGTCGATAGGTTGTGGGGCGAGCGCGGTAAGTCCATTGTTACCAACTGGCTGTTTTCCGGCCGATACAGAAGTCCTTTGCTGTGATGTAGATGGCACCGGCTCGTCCATGTCACCAAAATCGACTAAGTCAGGTTCCGGCGCTTTCGCCGGTTCGGGCTTCTTTGCTTGTTGCCTGGATGTAGCTGGAGGGCTGCGTTCAGTTCTCCTCTGAGGAGTGGAATAGCTTCCGTTGTCCTCGTTTTCATCGTATTCCTCAAAACGGTTGCTCCGACTGCCAGTGTCATTGAATCCACTCGTGTTGCCGCCAAAGCCTCCGCCATCACCATAGACTCCTCCGCTGTACCCCCCGAAATTAGCATCATCACTTCCGAAACCGCCATATCGAGAACTGCCCGATATTCCACCCGAGAAACCGCCCATACCACCTTCGATACCGCCGAATTTGTTTCTGTTGGCCTTAGCCTTCTTCCTCTCTGCACGGATTGCATCAACGTCGCCAAGAAGTTTGGCTAATTCCTGTGCGCGGTTGCGAACATTGACGCCTTGGTCCTTGCCGTTGTTATCGATATAGTGGAATTGGCGCAGCATGCGAAGAAGAGAGATATGTGATCGCGCATCGTCAACAACTCGTTCCGAACCGTTCTTAACGAGAAATTCAAGAAGTTGCAAAGCCTACACGACGCGAACAATCGTCAATCAAAAACCAAACCAATATTTGTTGATTTGTTGGGTGAGAGTTTTGTCTGCCGCACCTTGTAAATCTGCCGCCATTCCTCGGCCGTCTTTTCTGTAAACCGCCGATAGATCATAGGCATAATTTCATTGAGCAATTGACTATAGCCACAAGTCAATTAGCCTCGTCCGATAACTTAAAACCGGTCCTCGAACGAAAAAGGACTAACTAGCTGTGTGTTCCGTTTGCAATCTCCTGCATCAGAGTTGATGATGCACCCCACGGCTCATTATTCGTAGCTTCACGCACTTTCGCCTCCATCTCGGTATAGTTCATCATCGCTAGAAGGAAGAGTGAAAAAAAGTTATCAGCAAAGATAATCCAGTCTCTATGGAAGGAGCACAAACACCCTCCAATGTTCTCCATTGTCGAGGTTGTCCTCCATCAAAAGCCAGGGGGGCAAACAAACGGCTCACCATTTTGTACTTTCCGCACGCTAGCTTTCACATCGTACATAGTCAGATTGCTAATCTGATCTTTAAGCGAGTTGAAATCCATGGTGGAACTAAAACGTCGAGCAATGGCGAGTTTGTCCCAGGAGGCGAAGTACGGATAGTATCGGGCAGGTTAGAGAGACGAGCGTTGTCTATCGTTTCCAATCAAGATGGCTAACAGATGAAGTCGATGTTAATTAGTCATGGAAGAAAATAGAGATGCAAGTGGCTAAGGAAAGTGATCTGCCGGAGCAGCAGCCTCTCTACAACACTGACGATGGGCTGTTTGTTCGTCGCGACTTGAGAGTCCAAGGAGAACAACATCGTTGCTGACTTTTAGGCGGTTTTGGCGTTGCAACCACCCAGCCAATCACCTCGCCCAATTCCGGACCGCATCTCCTCCTGCTCTTGAGAGCCGACTTGCAATGGAAGTACGATGTTCATATATGCAGATGTTCAGTTGATTAGCTCCCTAGTTGATTGTTTTATAATCATTTATCCCGAGAAAGTCGCTGAAATGCAGCACCAGTTCTATGTTCTCGACGTCATCCACAGCTTGCCGTAAAGCTTCCGATACCGAAGCCACAAAACTGACATGAATCAAGGCAAAAAAAAATACAATTGTAGAAGATTAGCAGACAGTTAAGGAAACTAAAAGGAGCGTTTTTTAGCAAGACCCCCGTCCCCTCTACTCGCCTTGCTGAATGAAAATTAATGCTCAGTGTAACCACCACCCCCGAACGATCACCCGATGGCTCGGAAACGAATGCAGCTCGCGAATAAACCGATAAACAAGAAACAGCAAAGGAAAACAAAAGAATAGACATATACCAGTAAGGGGTATCTCGGTCCCCCAGAATAAACCTATCCTAGCATCGTATTCATATCCCGTAAATATTCCGTCAGTTTCATTCGTTATAGAACTTCTTCATGATCAAATGCAAAAACAAGTTAACATTCACCCGCAACTGTCCTTCGAATAAGTTCATAAATTGCGTGTTGTTGAATTGTGCCTGGAGCAAGTCATCTAGAGGAATTTGGGCGTTAGCACCGGGAACCATCATATTCCCGCTACTTCCGTCAATCATGAAAACCCCAACCTCGTTACTCGAAATTGTAAGGTCAACTCGATCCCACTGGCGCTCCGTATATCCCTTCCAATGAACAAGTACGCCCCTGTCTGCTAAGTTGCGAGCGGAGTACTTATATGAGCCAAATTTGAAGACTCGACCCGACCGTTGTAATTCACGTTCATGGTCCCATTGTTTTGTGAATGGCATCAAAAAGCGCTTCTTGCCCTTCTTGTTCTGGAGCGTAATCATCGCTTGTTCAATATAGTCGTTATACGTCTTTAGCTGCTGTTCCAGGTACACGGCTTGGTCGTTTAGCCTTTCGAGAGTCAACCGAACACCTTCCAATTCCCGTTGGCGCTGGATTCTCCGACGATGCTTTGTCCTAATGTCGAGAGCAATCTCATTCAGGAGGTCTTGATAATGGTTGCGACGTGTAATTCTCCCCGCTTGCTCCAGCCTAACAATGTTTTCGAGCGCTGTCCGCTTGAGTTCGGGGTAGCCCATGGCACCAATATCCACAAGCGTGTTGGCATCAGAATATGCTGCCCGTTTTCGACTGTTGTGAGAAAATTCTTCACGAACGAGAGTGTCCCATCTTTCTTCATCCTCTGGAGTAGGGGGCTTCACCAGAATTTCCATCAAGTCGGCCCCAGATTGTACGCGAATGATATAGAGGATGCACCGTTTTGTCTCCATGAGAAGGGCCTTGACTTCCGCATCAGGATCTATTACCGGTCAACATCTTTAGTCCATTATCGCTTCATTAAAATGGGCTTACCTTCAACATTGTGGAGTTTTGGAGTCAACGTAAGGCTTATCTCCGAGGAGCTGACGCTCATGAGTTCATTTTCATTGCTCTTCACACTCCCTAGGTCCCGAATAATTTCTCTTAAGGTATCATCATGGCCGCAACTATGCGATATTTCCGCTGCAACAAGTTGGTGGATCGAAAATATATCTGACATCTTGATGTAAAGGGTCGGCTTGGTCTTTGCATACAAATCGTTGTACTCGTCAATTTCAAAATACGCCTCTGCATCTTGTACAGTGACCACTACATTAGAAATCAGTACGTGCTTTCTCCCCGTGCATAAAGGGAAGACTTACGCTTGCCCCAGATGGACCCAAGGCGCTGAATTGATTCTCCAATATATGTATTCAGTGGCTGAAGGTAGACATTATCACTCCCAAACAGGCGACCGGATGCAACCTGAGCCATCACTTTGTTAATTTCGCCTAGGCTTCGTTTTTGCTCTTGGGTTAGAGCATGGTTTACAACGCCAGACTTCTCGGGCTCCATCATCGCGGGTTGAAGATAGCTCTTCCATACCCATTGACCCGTAATCTGCAAGAGATATCCCCGATCTTCCCCTTCAAACTTCGCGAGGAGATACTCGTACATCTGTTTGGCAACAAATCGGACCCCATATGGCATCCGAAGGAGTGATTCTTCCAACGAGCTAAAAACCTGATCAACGATATCACGAAGGTCTTGCAAATTCCGAATAAAGGTCGCTCTTGTTTCGGGGTCTTTAATTGCCTGCTCCCTTGGCACGTCTAGTGGCCGCCTGCTGCGTTTCCCAGTGCGAAGTTCTTCATTGTTGATTGCAGACCGGTAGATTTGGATTGGATCGCTCTCTAGGTCTAAATCCGGGTTATCAATGATGTTGTCCTTGACAACTGTGCCTAACAGGTCCTTCATGAATTTTCGGTCCCGAGGTGATTTGGTATATGCGACAAACAGTTTATTCCAGAAGGAATTGTATCGGACATAGTCTTGAACAGAAGTACACATGTCGGTTTCATCTTTAATACACGTCACAATCAACTTTAAGAGATAATACTCCTCACGCCTTTTCTGAGCATAGCCAAATAAACCCATCACAAGATGCTTAATACGCTCGTTTTCCTTTTCAGGCGTGGTTAATTCTCTCATTCTTCGAAAAATTCTTGATAGGTACCGAGGCTGTGTCTGGAGGAGAAAGAAGAGTTGTTGATAGTATTCAAGCTTTTTCCTGGATGTTTTATTGAGCGCTTTTAGGTCAAATGGGTCTTTTGAAGCGATATCCACGTTGGGCAAGACAGCGCCTAAGTGCCCGCCAAAATGCTTCTGGTGTCTCACAACCTCGTCCAGTGTGATTTTGTTCTTCACAAGGAGCGCAATTTTAATATCCAGCTGGGTAATGTACTGGTCTGCCATCTCATTCTGCCGAACCTGCTGTACGACTGTCTTCCTTAACCGCTCGAATTCGATTTCCTCGTCAAAATCGAAGTCGCTGTCGTTGAGCAGATGAACGAATCCCTTAATTGTTCCAACTGGGGGATTCTTCCCACTTGTCAGGCTTTTATATGCTTCTCCTTGTATCTTCGCTCGGACATAACTCTGGACTTTGATCACCTTCTCCATGTTTTCGCGATAGAATTTCTGTTTCTCCGCAAATTGACGCTGGACTAAATAACCCCTAATTAACGACTGAAGATCTGCAATAACTTCTTCTTCCGCCTCAAGGTCAGCCAGCGCGTTTCCAACGTCTATTCTCAACAACATGGCTCTGGTCAGTCCCTGCAACTGAACAATATCTTCCGTATTCTCGTCTAACCGAGCAAGGAGCTCTCCGATATCTATACGTACGATGGCGGCCCTTGCAAGGGCTTGGAGATGGAGTATGGGCGAATCTTGTGCGAGAAGGTCCCTACGAAGTTGGTCAAGTCGACGGCGTAGAAGGAAACCTCTGACTGAACTTTGAAATAACGTGATCGTCTTCTCCTCCAATTCCAAAGCTGAAACTGTCGCAAAAAATTCTTTGCGAAGAGCTAGCCGTCTGATCGCGGCCTGTATCTCACTGATGGATGTAGTGTGGGCCCGAAGGTTCATCCGTAAGTCTCCCAAATTCTTTCTCACAGCAGATCCACGAGCAAATGACTGAAGTGCCAACGACGTCGTCAGGGTGCTTTCTAATGCCTTTTCTATTTCCATTTTCTTTCTTCGCGCCTCCACCCCTCTGGCTGCTGCTTGAAGCGTGGTTATCGCCTCCATTTTTCTTTGAAGCTCCAAATGATCTTGTGAAAGGGCTCGCCTCTTTAACATCCCCCGTATCAGAGCTTGAAGGAACCGGATTTCTCGATCCGCATCGTTTTTAAGATCCTTGTCATCTTGGGAAAGAGCCCGTCGCTTTAACATTCCCCGTATCGCTGCTTGGACAAACTGAGTTTCTTTGCCAGCAACCTGCCTAAGGTGCAAAGCGTGTTGGAGCAGTTCCCGTCGCTTTATCATTCCCCGAATTGCTGTTTGGAGCAACTGCACGCCCTGCGCAGCTTCTTGCCTAAGATCCAGCGTATCCTGCAGAATGGCCTGGCGTGTTATCATTCCCCGAATGGCGGCCTGAAGGGAAGAAATTTCGGGCTCGGTTTCTCTAGTTTCTTCGTATTGGTCGCATACTTCTTTCCGTGCTAATGCTCCCCTAATCGCCGCTTGGAATAATTTAATGCCGGGCTCTTCCCTTCTCGCTTGCATTGCCAGAACTTGGATCTCATATCTAGCACGTTTGGCGCGAATCAAACTTTGCAGTTTCACCACCCCGGACTCGGCTGCTGCGCATCCAATTTTCCGGTTCTGCCAGGCGCTTCGAAACATAAAGCCGCGGGAAATAGCTTGTAAATTGACAGCAAATCTCCGCATGCTCAACCGATAATCCATGATTTGCCTCGTCCAATCGCCACGAATTCTTGATTGAAGGTCGATCAACAGCTCCTCATTGTCCCAGAGATGTTGCATAATATTTCCCAACTTTACGCGTAGGATAGCGCCCTTTATTTGAGCTTGAAAATCAGATATTGATGATTCATTCTCGCGCAACTCACGATCAATCCTTTCTTCTTCCGTTTCGACAGGCTCAAGCTCAGGCTCCGGTTCCGCCCCGAAGCTCTCGCCCATTCCGGAGAAACTGGGCATGGGAACACCGGCATTGTCAAGCCCGCGCTGTGTTTGCTCAAGTTCATGATGTTCAAATTCGAGTTGGCCAACCAAATTTCCAATTCTAAAATCAACAATTCCTTTCTTGAATAGAAGCCAGGATAAGGCATGAATGCAATGTATGACTTTGGGAAGATTTTTCTTCTCATACAAGTCAATCAGCTCGAAGCGGAACACCTCCGGAAGCTCGATCTCATCCAGAAACTGGGAAAAGAGTGCAATGTTATCGGAATGGCGGTATTGAAGCTTAGGGTGTCGGAAAATCCGGAGTATTCGATGGGGATACAAGGCTTGCACTACTTCGGCTAGAGTGACTCCATCACGAAGGGCCTCTTCTAGTTGAACGATTGGCGCAATTGGCTTGTCGATAACATCTTCGATCCACTCTTTGGCTTCACCGATATGACAAAGATATTCGTAGGCTTGCAGAAACTGCCTTTGTTTATCCATCCAATCTCTTTGCAGCCACGGAGCGGCATTGGCTTTTTTCGAAACTGCGACATTTCTTCCCCCACAAACCGAATCTGCCCTTTTCAGTTGTCGCCGGCCTTGCAATCCGACAACAGAAGGAACTAAGTCCGTGATTGAGAACTCATCATTGTCGGACTGTGCAAATTTAGATAGCGTCCGGAGATGTCGCGTTGAGGACTTGCCTAATGACTGGAGTTCAGGTGCAGTGAGTGCAGCAGTAAGGGCTGGAGCGTTCGGACTCGAACGTGTTCTTGTATGATATGAACGCCGATTTGCGGCTGTCTCTAGCCCAGATGTATGATTTTCGTTTTGATAAGCCCCACACTTCGATTGGCTACGATCAACACCGTGCTGAGAAATGGGGTTGATCATTGTCTGGCTTCGAGCATGGTAAGAGGATGCATTATTTGGTTTCGGTGGAGTGCCGTTCGGTGCCTGGGGGAGTGGTCGCAAAGACCTGCGAATATTTTCATATGCTTCCCCTGGACTTGACCGGCCGTCGAACTCCTTACCGCTCTTGAGGACATGGGAGCTGCGAGTTACTTTGTTCTCAGGTGTCCATGGTCGGTATGTGCTGGAAGTACTTGACGTGAGCGTACTCGTTCGACTTGGAAAAAACGAATTGGAGTATATTGAATATGCAGACGAATTCGTTGATGCGGTCGAATCATGGCGCGCGGGGCCCGAAGACGTAGGTATATCCGATTGTGCACGTTTCAAGGGGAAATTGTATGACATTTCGATTGGAGAATATGTTCATCAAAAGATGTGCGTAGTAGCAAGAGAAGTTTGCTCCTCTCAATTGCGCGCATACCGACTCATATGCTCGATAGGTTAGAAGAGATGAGGTGGGAAGTAACGGAACGGGTAGGCTAGGGTGTTTGGATGAAATGCACAGTCGAATTTTTGGATAGAGAAGCAACAACACGGAATACGTGGTGTTATCTCCCTGAGAAAATTTGATCTCAATGCTCGCCTTATGCAAGACCGCCCACGGTGTTGCAGAATCGAAGCTCCAAGCTCGAAGCAAGTTCCGGGTTGTTGACTGACGTGGGGGGAATCATCAAAACAAAGTTCCTAAAACGGCTAGGCTCATCGCGGGTATGATACTCCGATCCCGCTCAGATCATATGATCACCACTGCAATCAGCTTGTTTTCCTCTTTGGGCGCTTCAAAACGAGCATTTTACTTAGCAATTATTGTTACGCAGTGCTATATCGCAGTAGCAATGCTAATGCCTGGATGCCGTGTAGTCAGGTATAACTACCTCAATGGGCTGAATGATTGCATTCACATCTCTCTCTCACACAGCCATTGTTGAAAGCTGCATGTGCGTGGAAAGACAACAAGCTTAGGTGTTCGATAAGGATGGAGCTAATCCTTTAGCGGCTGGGCAGACCCACAGACTGGGAGGGCGGGCAAAAATTAAAAAAAAAATAAATTCGGTTCTCACTCGCCTTCCTTTCTCTTCTCTTTTTTTCCTCTCCTTGGGAAAGCCGCTTTCTCCCCGCCAGCAGAACGTTTCATTTTGTTGACGGTACTCTCTTTTTTGACTATTATCCTTGTTCTCTCGCGGTAGCTGGCAAAAGGACTGTTTATATCCCCCTCTTCTTCGTCATGCCCATCTCCAATGGAGACGCCGCTGGCAGTGCCGTCCAGCGCCTTGGTGGGAATGTAGAATTTCCCGACTATACCAAGGCCTTGGAAGTCTTGAAATCCGACTACCAAAACCGTGATGGCCTGGATATTAAGGACTTGCTCGATTCTAATAAGCGTGGAGCTCTCACCTACAATGATTTCTTGATCCTTCCTGGTTATATTGGTATGCACCATTGACGTCCACGGCTCTTACCACCAGGGACACCAAAGCTAATTTTCTGTCATCCCTCAGGATTTCCTGCTTCTGATGTCTCTTTGGAATCTCCTGTCACAAAGCGCATCTCCCTAAAAGCTCCATTGGTATCCTCTCCAATGGACACAGTTACTGAGCACTCCATGGCTATTCATATGGCACTTCTTGGTGGTCTCGGTGTCATTCATCATAACTGTTCCGCGGAAGAGCAGGCAGAGATGGTGAGAAAAGTGAAACGTTATGAAAACGGCTTCATCCTGGACCCTGTTGTTATTTCTCCAAAGACGACGGTCGCTGAAGCCAGAGAGTTGAAGGCACAATGGGGCTTTGGTGGATTCCCAGTCACAGGTATGTAACTCAATTCTCTTCCAAGTACTTACCCGCGTTCGATGATGCTATCAAATCTAAACCTTATAACTTTCGTTCAACTGAAACGACGAGAGTTGTTGTGTAGAAAATGAATTACATCCTGAGAGCCCCTTAAAAAACTATTTTTTATTTTCTTTCTGTTTAGTCCATGCCATAACCAGCAATGTCTAATATTCTTGTTACAGAAAATGGTACCCTCCGATCTAAGCTAGTGGGCATTGTCACTTCCAGAGATATCCAATTCCATCCTAATTTGGAGGAACCTGTTACTGCGGTCATGTCTACCGATCTAGTCACGGCTCCTGCTGGTACAACTCTTGCAGAAGCGAATGAGGTGTTGAGGAGCTCGAAGAAAGGCAAGTTGCCTATTGTTGACACGGACGGAAACCTTGTTTCTCTCCTCTCCCGATCGGATCTTATGAAAAACTTGCATTATCCATTGTCATCCAAGCTACCACACTCCAAGCAATTAATCTGTGCTGCAGCTATTGGCACTCGCCCAGAAGACAAGGACAGACTGAAGAAACTTGTCGATGCCGGTTTGGACATCGTCATTCTGGATAGCAGCCAGGGTAACAGCATGTATCAGATCGAAATGATCAAATATGTCAAGCAAAATTTCCCCGAGATCGATGTTATCGGCGGAAATGTCGTCACAAGAGAGCAGGCGGCTTCCTTGATCGCTGCTGGTGTTGATGGATTGAGAATTGGAATGGGCAGCGGTAGTGCCTGTATCACTCAGGAGGTTATGGCCGTCGGACGCCCACAAGCTGCAGCAGTTTACAATGTTACTCAGTTTGCAGCTCGCTTCGGTGTTCCCTGCATTGCGGATGGTGGTATTCAGAATGTCGGTCATATTGTCAAAGGCCTTGCTTTGGGAGCAAGCGCTGTCATGATGGGAGGTCTCTTAGCCGGTACCACTGAGTCCCCTGGCCAGTATTTTGTTAGCCGAGAAGGCCAACTGGTCAAAGCCTACCGTGGCATGGGTAGTATTGATGCCATGGAGGAGAAGAAGGCCGGAGGTGGAGCTAAAGGCCAAGCCTCAAATACTGCTGGAACCGCGAGATATTTCTCTGAAGGGGATAGCCTACTGGTTGCTCAAGGAGTTTCGGGCTCTGTCCTTGACCGTGGTTCGATCACAAAATTTGTTCCTTACCTCATTGCCGGAATCCAGCATTCTTTCCAGGACATTGGTGTTAAGAGCTTGCAGGGTTTGCATGGAGGCGTGCAGAATGGAACTGTCAGGTTTGAGGTTCGCACTGCAAGCGCCCAGGCCGAGGGTAATGTCCACGGCCTGCACAGCTATGATAAAAAGCTCTACTCTTAATGGCTCTCACTGGAATTAGTCCATAATCCAGTATTCTTCAGCCCAAAAATTCATTTTTGATGGTATATTTGGAAGGTCGCGGTGTTCGCTGCAAGGTATTTTGACGACCAGGAGTTTTGAGGATAAGATATTAAGGGGTATGAACTGATAATTTCCTACCAGCGGTTTAAAAAAAGTACCAAATAGTGAATAAAAGAAAATTCCTGCCCGTAAGCGTTCCAGCATCCTCCTTGGTATGGTTTACTCTGTCCACACTCAACTTGAATACGAAAATCATTCTCGGAGTGCCATCACAGCCATCAAGTGACCAAACGACGACCACGAATATTCTTCGACGTTAACAATGATTACTTGGCCCATCCCGTCAGTGGATTCGAGCATTTCTGCGAAGTTTGCTGTACCGAAGAGAAAATACGCGTCATACTCTTCCCATTCATGACATAGCTTTTTTCCCTCGCATGATTAATCTTCAAGAAAACCCGATGCCATTTCGATTTTCGCAATGGAGGCCGTTTGGGCATGAACCTGGAGGACTTTGGGAGGCGCGTCGATTAGATCAATTTACAACTAGCTTTCGTCTAAGATTCAAAGAGAATTTTAATTTTGGGAACATAAATTAATTCTTATCCGCGAGACCAAACAAAATGATCTCCACTATACACAATATATGTATTTTGTAGTTTCCCATGTCCATAGGACGCGATTATTTGCAAAGAGCCGCCAGCCCAATGAACTCCTAGATTAGACACCCGAAAGGGTTCCTACTTCCTTTCCACTTCGCTTGCAACAGTTCTTGAAACAAGTTGGATTTCTGCCATCCTTCCAGCAGTGGTATGTTGAGAACTGAGTGTTATAGTTATGCTTATGGCATTTCTTTCCGCATTTGTAGGTCGGATACACGGCTCCGACTTTGTGGGGGTCTTGACAGAAATAACATTTGGCGGCAAGGGCTTCAAGCGGGAGGAGGAGAAGGAGGATGGTGGCGCAAACGCTTGGGAGCTTCATGTTGAGTGAATTGTTAATTCTGCAAGACGGTTAGAAATGGACCATCCATGGGACTTTTTTGGAGTGGGTGGTTTTTGTACCTTAAGAGCTAGATTGCCTGCTGTTGGGAGCAAGTATGAATGTATGTATGTACTTTTGACGGGATCGAGAGGCCTGGGCAAAAGTTAGCAAGTGCTCGATTGACGAATGTGGCTCTTCTCCTACCTTTCTATGGAATGGAGACTTTTGGGGAAATGAGCATTGGGCGAACTCTGCATGACCATTTTATATTTCTGGCTCTGAAGAAAGGGGTGGGATTTCATCGGTGAATACGAATTTGCGGCTCTGCCAGCGCATCGGGATAAGCACTAAAAGCACGAAATTTCCTCCTTTGCTTCGTTGGAAGACAAGAGTGTCCATAAAGAGGTTGATCCGCCTCTCGTATAATCCATTTTAATCTCCGTATATTTAGAAACTCATTCCTGGTTGGATGCAGGCGGACAAAAGACGGGAACAGCGTCTTCTCTGCCCCACTCCACGCGAGCTAGGAGCAGAAAGAGGAACGAGAAAAGAGAGAGAGACGGAGCAAATGTTTTAATTGCCAGGGTCCTCATGTCATGATAAATGAATCAGGCGGGACGCGCTTTTCAGTCTTCAAGCGCCAGAAACAAAAACATAAACATTCTAAAAATAAACACGAAGGCACCCCTTTCGAGGCAATTCCATTTCCATCGCTCTTTTCAGCTCAAGGAATTTGATGCGGGCATTGGGGTGGTACTGCCACCCTTAGAAGAGAGGATGATATCTAGTTAATCCACGGCCTGTCGTCTTGTCTTTGACTCCGTGCTGAGTCGATATGAGTCCCATGCTCATGCGGACGAGCAGTTGGATGTGAGGTGGAAAACAATCAGGTTCTCCACGAGACGGTGTGAGCATATTAACACGCTAAGCATGTAAAAAAACCGAGGCATCTCTTGCCTCAGAATCAACGAGAAGAAAGCCAGGGGGGCTCGTTTGCAAGGGGAGGGCGACGTTGCCAATTGCTGAGAGACCTCGGGAAAACTTTTCATAGTTTTTCCCCGCGAATCAACCAAGGTAAACGAGCATCTCAGTCCGCCAACGAGTTATGCTTCTGAGTTGGCCAGAAGGTTCTCCTCAAAACAAGCATGTTTTCCATTCCCTCTGCTGTAGAATTCCAATTTCTGTCCTTGCCCCGACTTACCTCTCTCTTCGCATCCTCGAAGCAGTCTAGAGTCGTTACTGCGCTGTGCGAGCAGTGCTGGCAGAACAAATCTCTCCGCGAGAGGCAAAGGGATATATCTAAACGCGCTTTCTATTCAACAGTACGCAGACTACCGCAATATCGCACCATGGATGCGAAAGCGAAAGCCAAGGCCAAAATCGACTACAAGATACCCAGACCAAGTTCTAGGTAAGCAGGCTTAAGAGCGCAGCGGCACTGTTTTTTACACTACTTCATTCGGATTGTTTCCTTTTTACGTCGGAAGCTGTACACCTTCATTTGCATCATCTTGGCTAAAAGATATCGCAGCGTAATCTTGATCTCTCCACGAAACGAAGTCCTGCTCCTCCATCGCGTAAAGACCTCGTCCTCTTTTCCCTCCGCACACGTCTTCCCTGGTGGAACCATATCTCCCCAAGACGGCGACTTTCCGCCCGCCGGTCACCCTGATAGTCATGATGAAGGTATCCATTACCGCAGAGCTGCCATTCGCGAGCTATTTGAAGAGAGCGGGATCCTCCTCGCGAAGAGCAAGGCCACGGGCCGGATGATCCACGTTAGTCCTGAAGAACGGGAAAAGGGACGACATGCCATTCATATGAACCAGACTACTTTTGATAAATGGCTGAAAAGCAAAGACCCTTCAGCGGTGCCCGATACTGGTCAGATATTCCCGAACAAAGAAGCCTTAACTATATGAGCGAATGGTTGAATTGACTGGAGACTGTCTGTTTTCTTAACCAACCAGATCCGCTTGTGCCATTCTCGCACTGGATAACCCCACAGAGAAATCCGCGCCGCTTCACCACCCAGATGTATCTTTACTTCTTACCGCCGTCAAATGGTGATATCTCCGATATTGCCGGGAATGCCGAAGTCCAAGCCCCTTCAACAGACGGAGGCATTGAAATTACAGAAGCACAGTTCCTCCCTGCCACTGAATGGCTTCGACGCGCTAGAGTAGGAGATATCATTATGTTTCCACCGCAGGTTCTCCTCCTTGACTTTGTTGCCCAGTACTTGGACCAACCCGGCCCGAACAGCACCAGCCCGCAGTCTATCTCAGTAGAAGAGTCCAACCAAAGGCGATCCGCCCTAGTCAAGTTCGCCCATTCCGGAAATCCTCCATGGACGCACAAGTTTATTTCTCCTCTTCCAATAGGTAATGTTGCAGATGGCCGGCAGATTCTTGACCTTAGCCAGCCGGGGCTGGAACTGAAGGGCACGGGCAAGAAAGGGGAGTTCGATAGAGTTGTACTCGCTCGCTTCAGCAGGGAGGGCCCAAGGGAGGTAGAAATCCGGTGGAGAAGTGACGTTTTGCCTACCGAATCTGCTAAGAGTTCTCTATAAGGCTACCTATCTGCCGTTGAATGTGTAAATATAGATTCTGGGACACCCTGGTCCAGTAGACGTAGATACGCGAGAAACATCTAATAATAGATTCATCCAAGGACTGCATGTAAATGGAACCAAATTCCACTCACTTCACTTACTTAATACGCACGGCCCGCTGACCTCAAACTTCGGGCCAAGGTCACATGACGCACAATCGGAATCGCACACACCAAACAGTCACGAAGCGAAAAGCAAACAGCCAGCGGACCATCAACGATTCCACGAGCACAAATCCCAACCTCTCTTCCCATCCACAACCGACTCGCAGACTCGCCAGATCCGCCAAAATGGAGAACGAGAAGGGAGAAATCGTCGATCTGTGCGTACATACCCTCCCTCCCCCGAAAAGCAAAAAGAAAAAGAAAGCCCTCTTCAACCCCCCGCCAAGAAACAAAACCAAAAGGAGGACTCCTGACAAAAATTTCCCTCTCGATAATGATGTGCCATTACTTTCGCTGACCAGTCTCTCTTTTTCTGCGACAATAGCTACGTCCCCCGCAAATGCAGTGCCACCAACCGCATTATCAAGGCCAAGGACCATGCCTCGGTGCAAATCAGCGTTGCCAAGGTCGACGAGAACGGCCGCTACACCGGCGAGAACCATGTCTATGCTCTCTGCGGATTTGTGAGAGCTAGAGGAGAGAGCGACGACAGCCTTAACCGCCTCGCTCAACGGGATGGTTTCTTGAAAAGTGTGTGGAGCGCCAGTGCCCAGCGATAGACTATTCAATTTTCGCTGGGACGTATGAAAGGGTTACGGGAAATGGCTATTGAATGGGGGTAGGTAAAAGGCTGTTCTTGGGCAACATTTTCAAATGTAGCGGTTTAGGGATAATCGCTAACCTTTTTACGGACAGGTTATTCTTCGTGAATGCTTTAATTGGGGTCAAAAAGCGACCTGGGATAGCTGGAGTTTTGTTTTAACGATACATCGGTATTCTTGTTTCTAGCTCTTCCCCTTTCGGAATCTCCTATGCGACGAACATGGAAAACTAAAAGAGGCACCGCAATATCCATCCCGTTTCCCACAAGATTCCCTTTTACTTTTTCTCCCTTTCTTCCATCTGGGCCGTTCAGGCTACAGTTAAACACCCAAGTTGGCCTTGCGTTTGTCGCTAGATAGACCCGGCAGCAAGTTCTCTAGACGAATGTCCCCACGCCGTTCACGAAGAACTATCATTCAAATACTTTTTTTCCGTGCCTCCTTGTGATTCGCCGACTTCGAGAAGTCCTTGACTTGTCCCATGTCAATTTCGTAGTGAAGTGGTTAACCGGCACATCAAGGCTTCCTCACTCCATACTGAAACAGAGGTATGGCTTTCCACTATGAGTGAGGAAGTAGAATTTTTCAAACCATCCAGCCGGGATATAAATCTCTGCCTTCTGAAGAGCTGTGGCGGTCAAGATTACACGTCAGAGCACAGATACGGGCGGAACATTCTGCATCTTGGCTTTAGAACGAGTCTATGAAAGTGTAAATATAAAATTACGCGACGCCAAAGCTTAAATAAATATCGTTGAATTCGTGATCATCTAAAAAAATCATCTGTCTAATCTTTTTCTAGACGCACAGCCGGGTTCGACTCAATGAAGTTGAGATCCGTTTTGTGTCCAAGAAGTTCACGGATGTTGCTTACTCCATACCTGAAAATGTATTAGGGAAATTGCAACGTCAATAGATAAAGGGGAAAAGCTCACTTGATCATAGTTGGTCTCTCAAGACTCAAACCCCATCCGTACACTCTCATATCCTTGGGCAATCCCATAGGTTCTAACATTTCAGGTCTGAACATACCACTGTTACCTATCTCAACCCACTTCTTCAGCGTAGGGTGATAACCGAAGATCTCCAAGCTAGGCTCGGTGTATGGGTTATAAGCTGGTTTGAAACGAAGGCCATGGATACCCATCTTCGCGAAGAAGACTTCCATAAAGCCAATTAAACCACCCAGAGACAAGCCAAAATCAGCAATGACGCCTTCGATTTGGTGGAATTCCGCAAGATGCGTCGCGTCGACGGCTTCGTTGCGGAACACACGGTCAATGCTAAAGTATCGTGCAGGGCGAGGTTTTTGAGCTAGCTTGTGAAGCATATATGCAGACACGGCAGTTGTGTGTGTCCGAAGAACAAGGCGAAGGGACTCCTCTGCGCTCCATGGGTATCGATAACCAATAGATCCGTATTTCCCAGTTTGATGCACGGCATGGACATCTTTCCAGTATCTCTCATAATCTAATGGCTTAACCGAACCTTTCTTGGTGAAACTTGCTGGATTCGAGTGTTTTGAAAGATGGGGGTGATCTTGAGGATCTTCACGCGGCTTATCCGCAGTCGCAGGGTCTGAAATATAAAAAGTATCTTGAAGGTCACGGGCAGGATGTTGCTGGGGCACGAAAAGGGCGTCGAAATTCCAGAATCCTGTCTCAACGAATCGATTCGTGGGCATTTCCTCGAAACCCATCTCAAAGAAGATTTGTCTAAATTCATGACGGACCTTATTTAGGGGATGGAATGCGCCACTAGGGGTCACTGCACCCTTAGCATTGAAGTTATAAGGCTTTAGCTTCGCCGTCTTCCATGATCCATCCGTGAGCATCTCCACAGTGAGGTCCGTCTGTTCCTTGACGAACTCCCTAGCATATTTCGGTCCCTTCCATATTCTATAATTGATAACCTTCTGCATGGTAATGAGCTTCCTTTTCCGTAAATCTGCTAGAACCTTTGCATCGGAATATGTCTTTGTTTTCTGAATGGTAAGGAGTTGCTCCCGAGCTGTGTCCTCGATAGAGTCTGTAGCCACTCTTAAGGTGTCCTTATCCTTCTTAATCCATCCTTTCTTAAAGGCATTGCCTGCGCCAACCTTGGCGGCATCTTTCCCAACAACGTTTGGTAGATCGGCAATCTTCAGTCCATCCATTGCAGCTCGAACAGCCTCGAAAACCTTTGCTTCATGACTGCCATTGGCGACGATTCCTTCAGCTTCCGAGGATAGAATCGCTTCTTCCCGCTCTAAGGTTCCATATTGCACCATGTCTCTCGAGCGTAGGCGGTCCAGGGCGGACTTGACAGCTGTTGGCGGGGCAGAGGGGAATGCATCGCTGGAGAGGATTGGCTCGTTCGTAGAGGCAAGGGCCTCTAGGACTTGAGGAGTGAGATCCGAAGCCATATTTGCGATGAAGAAACAGGTGAAAGGGCGACTTCACCGCAATTATCCTCAAGTTGCTCGCGTGTGCGGACTCTGCGGACTCTCTGACATACAGGCTCGTCCGATGACTCTTCAATTTTGTCGGGCTACACAGAGCGACCATTTGCGCAAGGGGCCGTATCACGTGAAAGAAAGAATTATTTGTTAGGTAATCCAGCTCACCCATCTAGCACGTGACCGACCTCTTATAGTTAGACCACCGTAGCAGTCCTTCCATAACAATGAACATGACCAATGAACCGTCGGTACTAACACTATTAGGTAATTTGGGCAACCTTGTGATGGAGGATGCTTGATGAGAGTTTCCAGCAAGCTCCTAATGTCCCACGTGATGCTTGGCTATATAAGGGCAGAGGTTCTCACATCTCGCTCCCTTCCATAGCCATACCTAGTTAGTTAGTTTCATATATGAGAGCCCTCTTTGAATATGGAACCAATCCCAGGATTCAAGCGTTGTCAATTTCTTCATAGACTGTTCCATCCCAAATGAGGCTGCGTGCTTCCTGTTCTGGGGCCGGAAACGTCATTCGGATTCGTTGAAATCAACTGATTCTTCAGAAATCAAATGGGCCATTCCTACTGTCATTGCTATAGCTTTGCAATCTAATCGCTGTTCCTACATATCTTTCTATTAGCAAGCTACCAGCTTCCCCCCGCTGCTAGTTAGTAGATCGCTCACCGTTAGCCTGTATCCTTCACTACGTGGGAGGATACTAAACAGACCTAAGGAAGCTTCCCCGACAACTGTGATTGCGATGTTATTGAATTCATAAGGCATATCGCAGCAAGAACATAATAAGATCGTTGCTGGTTTTAGGAGAGCCTCAACCTGGTATGTGCTGTATCTTCAAATTACATTGTCCATAATCATCCACCGAAACTAATAACCGGCCGTCTGGGATTAGGAAGGATACCTTTCGGCAACTCTCACAAAACCGCGTCTTTTCATGCAACGAAAGCATTGCGGTCTCCCCCAGTCCGCAATGCCCTAACTTTGTTAATTGGAAACAATATCTTCATGCCTTCCATTCTGCTAGTGGGCTCGGGTTTGATCTGGCATACAACACCGGAACATACAACGAACCGGGGTCAGTAGCTAAAAGGGGACGTTTTGCGGACGTAGAATGGTTGCCCGAAACTGAAGAAGTTCGTATCGTATCGAGAGAAACCATGCGTGTGTGCCACTCGACCAAAAGAGAACGACCTCTAGTGGTGAGCCCACTAGATGGTATGTCCGATATCCCGTAGATCCCTGAGTCGTGACAGTTTGTTCCAAGAAAATCTTTGTGGCAGAGATCGGCTACCGGGAGGCTGGAGCACATCTGAACCAAAATATCGATGCCTGGTTTAAATACACTTCTACCCCTCAGGTTGCTTTCCTGATCAAATTTAACGAAACGCCAAGGTCCTTGTCTAAAAATATCATACGGAGTCTCACAGAACATATGATTGAGGATCCCGCGAAGTATATGTCAAAGGATTTGCCGTTGCATCAAGAAAATGGTGTAATCTATTGTCATGGCCGCAAAAGTTGTTAACAAGACAACTGCGTATCTGGAAATATACAAACGAACAACACCTGAAAAAGGAGAGCTGCTCCGTCAGCGAGTCGTTGTACATACCTTGGCCCTCACCGGATTGGATTGGTAATGTCTAACTATTCTTGAATTTAGGATTTTTACGACTCTTCGGCCCCTCTTTCTCTACCTTCTTTGTCGGTCAATGTTGGAACTATCACAGTTGGCTCCGAAAACGTCATACCTGAACTTCTGACGTTGAATTTTGAGGAATGACATCGCAAAGTCAGGCGGGCTCGATGGGAACTAGCGTGGCGTAGGTTGGATCGTTGTTTAGAGACCGTTTTCAAGCAAAATCAGGGAACGAAATAGCTTTAAGGTTATGGCCTCCGGTGGTTTGGAGTGCGATAATAATTCTTCTCGACATGTAACATGGGGGTTCTGTTCTATGTTTTCGATGATGTCATAATATCGCGGCGAGAAGACCATGCTGTGTGTCGCTCGACCAAAAGAGGACATCCTGTAGTGGTGAGCCCACTGGATGGTGTGATATCCTGTAGAGTCCTGAGTCGTGACACAAAGCTCTACTTATTCTTAAGCCATGGTTAATAAAAGCAATTGACAATGGCTGCAGAATGGCGACGCTCTATATCGACTGGGATTCTCCCAATAACCTCAGTGTAGCGGAGAATATGCTTCAGCGGGTGCGAACAGGCTATGAAGGGTCACTTGGTCCCAATCATCTGCGTTTTCTAGAGGCGATCGACAGCTTAGGAGTCGTCCGAGTTTGTCGAGGACGATTGCTCCACCAAGCTCTCCATGGGTTTACAAGGGCTTTGGGGGATTCAAATACCCTGACGCTGGGTGAAATCAATCTTGCGGCCCTCTACTTAAAACAAGGGAAACTGACTGAGGCCGAGGACCTAGTTGGAGTCCATACCAGACAAAAACGCTTTCCATTGTGTATAATCTCGGAATGAGGCTATTTCCCCGGCTAGCTTCAACTCCACCACGTATACTACACAGCTTCGGCCTCAATCTGATTTGGAACTAGTGGGAGTTGGAGTTCCTTGGCACGATGGACATCTTTGTCGACGTGTAACACGCTGCCAAGGGAGATTGATGATGTTGAGGACAGTTTAGAAACCAGCACACAACTGACGCAGTTAGAGTGGAAAAGGTTTTCCAACAGGAGGTGTTGCTACCCTTTTATCATCATTGCAGCACTATTTATGTTAGATAGTACCATTTAAAGGTGGGTGTCATTGTAGAGTCATCATGCGGACATGCAACTGGCCCAAGGAAGCACAACTCTGACCTAGCACAGCCCAGGATAAGAGACATGACAATCCTCCAATAGGCTTAGTTGGCCGGGCCCTCACATTTCAGCCATCACTCCGTTCTGCCTGGTTTGGCTCTGACACCGCATGCCATCACGTCTGTTCCGTGACATTGGCCCGTGTTGTCCTATCAACTGGGACGTCGCAATCGTTAGACTAAACAACACCAGCCTCAAATTCAAAATTTCGTCAATATGGGTCCGCAATCCAACAAGCCTATTGCAATCATTGGTGCTGGAATGGCGGGCCTGATCCTCGCCATCAGTCTGCACGACAACAATGTTCCTTGCACCATATACGAGCTGCGGCCAAAGGCACAATCTCTAGGAGGAGCAATTATGCTGTCTCCCAACGCCCTCCGTGCCATGGACCAGATCGGTGTTTATGACCGCCTGAAGGTGAAAGGATTCAACTTTCAGAGGGTCAACTTAATGAAAGACGAGGACAACGATGCTTTAGCGGCCAACAACGGGAAGAACGATAAGGAAAAGAAACCCGCAATGGGCCATACCTTTGGCGACAAGGCTATGTTTGGCTACGATGCGTTGAGGATATACAGGCAAGTCCTCATTGCGGATCTCCGGGACACATGCATGGAGAAAGGCATCGATATTGTGTACGAAAAAAGATTTGAAATAGCTTCTGAATCTGAAAATGGAGTTACTGTTGAATTTTCAGACGGTTCTACTGTGGACGCCCCCATGGTCATTGGGACAGATGGGATTCATTCTAAGGTCAGGGAACTTGTCGCCCCGGGAACCAAGCCAGTATACACCGGGCAGATGTCAGTCGCATCAGCTGCCAAGACGAAAGACCTGGAATTACCTTCTCCCGACTACCACTTGCCAGTGTCCGTCTTCGGTAAAAGTGGCGTGTTTCTCGTGGTACCACAAGACATCGATGGATCAGAGTGCATGGTTGGCACACAGGTGGTTTACCCAGAGCCTGACAAGGCGGAGTACCAGGCCCTTTCTTCATCTCCCGACCGAATGCAGAAGCTTTTGCTAGAGAACCGAGATGCCTGGTCCAACTTTATCAAATCCAGTATCGACAAGGCGATGCTAGGTGCCTTCTATGTTTGGCCCTTTTATGATGTGCCTCGTTTCGCATCCTGGGTCTCAGAGAGGAAGAAAGTTATTGTCATTGGGGACGGTGCTCACGCTCTTCCACCAACCCTGGGACAAGGAGCCAACCAAGCTGTCGAGGATGCATATGCCTTGTCACTGGTGCTTTCAGACCGCAGGCTGATGGCAGATAAGGACAAACTCTCAGAGGCTCTGCAATCCATGCAACGGTACCGTGATGGCAGAATAGATCTGCTTGTCGATATGACGAAGAAGATGAATAACAACCGACTGCCCC
The DNA here is from genome assembly GCA_001430935.1 of Amauroascus verrucosus. Lineage (NCBI taxonomy): Eukaryota > Fungi > Ascomycota > Eurotiomycetes > Onygenales > Onygenaceae > Amauroascus > Amauroascus verrucosus. The sequence continues at coordinate 493,727 of LJPJ01000065.1, forward strand.
TTGAGCAGAGGAAGCATCTGCCTGCGTCTGCATTCTTCAGGCCGGACCCGCAAAAGCCAGGAGAAGAAATGCGATGGCTTTATGATGTAGATATTCAAAAAGATATCAAGGAAATAACAGATAGGATCACATTGTAGGGGCCCTTGGATTGCCTTTCTCTGGACTGCAGGCCTATGGGTTACTCTGGGCAAGTGCTTGGACTTGGCTTGCGAGCAAACTTTGTTGCTTTACGTTGTCTATAGTGGCCTTGTGAGACCACTTTTCTTTTGTTTTCTTGTTTGGGAAGGCATTCATCTTTACCAGACCAATTAAGAGATTTTCCATGCTCCAAGATTCTTTCCAAGTGCGCGCCCCGCCATGAAAACCCATTGATCTTTATTACCATATTCTACTAATTTAGATCTAGTATTAACTGGTACTATACCAGTAAAAACTAGTAAAAACTAGGAAAGAAAGCCTGGTGAGGTCAGACCCAGCGACCCAGCGACCACATAACCTATCATAATACACATCAGGGGTATCAACCAACAGCGACCGCTCCCTAACATATCCCAGTAGAATGATAGAACTAAAACAATAAGCCAAGTAAAATCGCAACCCACTCTTGGTCCACTGGCAGAAATTTAGACCCAGAAAGTCTCCAAAAGCTTGAAATCTTCCCACCGTTAGAAAGCCAAAAACCACATGTACAGTACTTACGTACTTATAACGACTGCTTCCCTCTTGTTTCAATCGGGAACAACAACATCGCCACAAACGCTGCCAAGAACAATCCTCCGCTCGCATATACTGGCGCATTTGGATTGCTGTCTCCTGAATAAATTGCTACGATAGGTGCCAACAAGCCGCAGATACGGTTCAAACAGCTTGCAATTCCCGTCCCTGTTCCACGATTCGGGGCAGGGAACACCTCAGGCGTGTACGCGTACAGTACTCCGTACATAATATTCTGGAAAAACGCTTCTAGACATGTGCAAGCAAGTTGAACATTTGAGTCTTTGGAAATGGTGAAGCAAAAAAGGAGAATGCCGGTGATACAAGTTGATATCGCCATAGTACCTTTGCGGCCGATGTATGGAATGTCAACCGTGTAGCAAGCGATGATTGAACCTGGAACACCGACTATGGAGGTGATTGCATAGTTGCGGTAGACTGAGATACAAGATTTAGTCCCTGCAACCAAACCTAGGAATGTTGCGGGCGTAACTTACCAATTGAGACAGGAGTAGACTCCTGGTTTCCAAGGTACTGAGGCAGAAATGCGTTGAATAGAGGATAGCCCATACCAATTGTGGCCCAGCAAAACCATAGCAAAACGGCTATTATCACAAAATTAGCGCAATTTCGGTATTTTCATATGGTTATTAAGGAGCACGTACTAGTAATTCCCATCCTCTTAGTCGCAAATAATGGAGCAATCCGTTTCCCCGAGAAGTCAGTAAGCTTCCGTTTAACCATCTCCATTGCACTTAATTTCTCGACAGCAGGCCCTTCTTCAGGATAACCCCCAATCTCATTCAAAATGTCCACAGTCAACCACGTCTTCGCCTTATTTTTGTACGCAATAGCATGAACCGTTGCTACAGCTTCGGCTTGCCGACCGCGTGAAAGCAGGAATTTCGGTGATTCATAGAGATGGAAGAGGAAAAATCGGCATATAAACATAACAAAAGTGATCGCTCCAAGGGTTATGGTGAGGTATCGCCATCCCATGTTGTCTTCCTTTCGACACGGTTCTTCGGATCCACATGAGTAGTTTGGCACGAATCCCCATGCCACGAGACTAAATACATATGTCAGCTGAAAACACCATTGTAATATCAGGTTAGTCTGGCAAATCAAACCTTCCAATAAGCTGCCCTACCGGCCACCAGACACTAAGCATAGTCAAAAGATTTCCGGAAGCAAATGGTAGGAATTCGAGGAATAATGCACCGTCAACGGGCAAATTCCCCCCTACTCCTAAACCTAGGCACGCAAACAACGCACATACCCTGCAAGACAAACATTTGTTAGAAAGGCCAAAGGAGAAGTGCGTTGTCAAAGTTGCTTTTCTTAACCTACCCAACCCAGTTGGGACCACCGCCAGCAGCAAGGCCAAATACGCCACAAAGAAACAGTGTCATATTAAAGGCAAGACGTCGACCAATAATGTCTGAAGCCATTCCCCAGACGACTGCACCGATACACAAGCCGATGAACAGAGCACAGGTAGTAAATCGCACATGGGACTCGGAAATTCCAAACTCCGCAGAGAGAGGGGGCAAGGTAAGGGCAACACCCTGTAGTTTAAAATAGTCAGAAACAATAGATCCCTTAAGTTGGGATTATCAATACGAGGCATACCTGTAGCCAAAGACTAATGAATAAATCCGGCGTTAGTACGCACGAGGCGATTCTGAACACTAAATATAAGGGGGCTGCCGGCTTACTTGTCCGCAGTCCAACCAAAACCACATAGAACAAAGAGTTCCCATTGATAACGGCCCATTCCGATATCCTGGATAGCCCGGTTAATGATTTTGGATTTCCCTAGATAGCATATATTAGATCCATCTTCTTATACATCGTAACTGAGTGTTTAGGCTCGCTCGGGGGCTGAGGGAACACAACGCCAAGAGCTTCTAGAAAAGGAAGTAAGTCGTGAGATGAGGGTGGAAGGTCGTCCTTAGTTAGGCCTCTCTGAAAAAACTTTCAACGCAAACAAAAAGAAAAAGAAAAAAAGAGGGAAGAAAGGAGAGCAGAAACACATCAATATATATGTTAAAACGTACGATCATAGGTGCTATCGTGACCAGACGCAGTCACATCACTTTCTACCTCTGCTTTCAAGGTCTCAAGCGTCAACGTCGTATACGTCTGACTGGTTTGAATCGACCCCTTTTCCGCCGAGCTCGTGTCAAACTTCTTTTCTTCATCGCCAACTGGCGAATGCACATTCGGCTCCTCGGCAAGGGGTATCAGCACTCCCGGGTACTCCGTGGCATCGTGTTTTGAAAAGGGATTCACAAAAAAAGGCATGGTGGTTGCAGGATATGGGCCGAGTCGTAGTCAAAGGTGGTAATGTAGACGTGATTATAACAATCACTGCACGTGTCGTAGAATTGCTGCACCGGGCACAGATTCCGTTTTTCTTGAAGCTGCGCTTGGGCAAGGAATTGTAGAGGGTGTGGCTGAAAGCTGTCGTTGTCGCGTTGGACTTGAGAAAAAGTGCGGAGGCGGTTCGCACAGCGATGGAATTCGGGTGTGTTGAGAATGGATTGGAAGTCACGAACTGATGCGATCCCAGATCACTTGTGAAAGCGTTGCGCACGAGAGAAAAGGGAGCGGGAGATAGAATCGTTAAGTGAGATCAGATTTCTGTTCCTAGACTCTGCCCCTTAGGTACAGTAATTCTGCGGTTCGCACCCTCCAGGAGCTCAATGGAGGTCACCTGTCACCTTTCTTCGTCCAACTAGTCCTACGAAATGGACTAGAAGATTTGCAAAATAACCCAAAAAAAAAAACCTCAGCTACCTCGAGAGGGGTGGTGGCCTGCGTTTTGTACATCGGCAATCACCGCCGCAAAGGTAAATTCCGAAATATCTGAATGGGACGCAAAGTATGAACCCAGTAGTGGGCCTAACCCTCATTGGTAGTTTCAGGGATGGGTTGCGGGACGCGGTGGAGAGGAGAGAGATCGGATTGAGCTGAGGATTGAACCAGAGGCTCGTATTGCCCTTGGAATTTATCTGTTTCTTTGGCAATCATTAATTAGCCTCAAGAGAGGTGGCATGGGAGACAGCTCTTCTGCATTAGTTAAGCAAATGATCTCGCATTCTGCGCCTATGTAAGCTCACCATCTTTCCCTGTCAGCCACCACCCCCGGAAATGTGCGTTGACGTGGGTGGCACAGAATACGGAAGGGGCGATCCCTTCCACATTGGCGATCCGGTGGAACCTGCTTTATGTAAGTATTTTCATCGTTCAGGGACAAATGCTCTCAGTGGCAATCATGCTTGGGGGCATTTGAACAATATCCAGGGTTGGTGGGATGGTACATGGAATTGGTCTCTGCCGAATGACGATTGGCGCGAATAGCGTTGGTGCGGATAAGCGTGGTGGAAAGTCAGTTTGACTACCGTGCGTTTGATAGGCTTATTGTTTAATTTCCCGAACCAATTACCAGCAATCAATCATCAATCCGGGACATTGATTGGTTAAAATAAAAGGCTGTAAGCCAATCGGAAACGATGGTAAAGGGCGGAAACCTAGTGGGGCTTAGTTCATTTAGGAAACTTGGGGTGGAGAAAAGTCACATGGGTTTAGCTCGACAAGCGCATTCCGCCACTGCAGGGCGGTGTTTGCCGTGTGTCTTGGCGATATCTTAGGAGCCCAACGGAACCCCGTATAAAGGAGGAGCCTCGGATGAGAAGCGTGATCAACGGAAGTACGTCAGGAATAAACGCATCTAAGCTCTATCTAAGCTCTGCGGCGAAGCACAACCGTCCACGGAGTGCGGCAACCATCCAAGTTGAGATCGTTCGAAGAGCGAGCCGCGCCATGTGTAAGAATGGAAACCATGGTACGTGCGTACCGTACTCGAAAAAAGCGGAAGATACGCAGCTTCCCCCAGAGGAAAATAGTAGCAAGTTGTTCCCGCTATGAAATGAGGGTCAAAAATCTCGTATTGGGGGGAAAATATTCGCCCGCTCACCGAGTCAACCCGCATCTACAACATGTGCTGGGAAAATCCATGAGGGACGGCAATAACTATGGGTTATGTGAGAATTGCATTGCAACAGAATGGCAAATCGAAATTTGCCAGAATGCAAGAACGCTTCTCCAATGCCGCACAGATTTGCGGTATTCCCTTCCGTTAAAAACCTTTGCCTAGGTTGACCGTGTTGTTGTTGCTGCTGATAATACGAATATTACCGTTCCCTAACCCAGGAACATTTGCATTTTCGAGGAAACCATCCCAGATGATCGTAAATAATCAAAAATCATTACATAACAATTCACAAGCGATTCTCAGCCAATGCAACGGGGGGTGCCCGTCATATATAATATGGCTTGTATGCTCTGTGGAAACCGAAGCGCCCTTGATTTAAAAAAGCGAAAACGACTCCATCCGTCAAGGCTCCTGCTATACGTGTATGTACTGCACATCAAACTAGTAACGCTCTGCTTGCCATGAGCGATACGAGGCATCAAAGTCTGGTTGCCCAAATTTTGCAGAGGAACTTTGATATGCACTTGACGAGCAAGAGATGTCAACAACAGAAATTATTCTTCAAATATGAGCCGTCTAGAATTCCGCTATGGAGATAGTCGATATTGACCACCTGGCAGGTTGCTCAGCGACACGACTTGTGCCCAGAACTTCCAAAAGCAGCGTGAGACAAGAAAAACGTGGGTGCCGGATTCCACGGCCTTGGCAACCTTTCTGTTTTGGGACTCGGCGCTGATTGATATCAAGACGACAATGCCGATTCACGCGGAAAAGAAAGTCAATGGGCTGTCGGCACCGAGTCCCACACACGCGAAATTGGCAAAAGAGCGTCTCGTGTCTGGCATGCCTGCCTGCAATGATGAAGTCCCGCGATATTAACTAATGCTTTGGGCTGTCGCGAAAGCGCCCTGCGAACAACACCAGCATTCACTGAAAATAAAGAAATTCCCTAACCTCCAGGTTTTCAAAATATGCAAGAAAGAAATGACCAGCAAATATTGTGTTTGTGTTCGTGATCCACCCGAAAACCCAGTCGCGGTTTGTCCAGATTCAGATGAGGTGAGTAGGACGAATCGGAATCAGTTTAAAAGCACAGGCGATCAGTCACAGCAACCCCAACATTCTCTCCCCACGCCCTGCCATCGAGACCGAGGGGAAGCTGCAGATGCATCCCGAGGCCAGAATTGGGGATGGAAGTTCCCAATTCGTGACGCCTTAAATCCGCTTCCAAGGCCGCACTAAAGCGGCAACATGGTCTAGATTTGTTTGGGTCAGTTCTGACAAATCCTAATATAATATAAGATTCGCTTCCAGGTCCTTGTTAAGTTTCCCTTCCCAAAAATTGGCCGACAACCCCATATCTATGCCTGGAGATAGCACCATTCCACGTTTGATTTGCGGGTTCCATCTGTGTTGACAGACCGCAACGCTTTCTATGACGCGCTGCTGAGAGAGGAAGTGGACGTGTGCGCGAAGATTGCAGGGAGCATTTGCTGAAATGGCGGCCAGTGATCCTGAACGTGGGTTCGTTGTATCCGCAAACGAGGGTTCGCAACACGATGCTCAAAATGCACAGGATTCACAACATAATTTTCCGATAACGTCTTACTCGACATTTTCGGAGAAGCAACCAATAGATACATCCAAAGACCCGTCCACAGAAGCCGTGCATTACATGCCCATCACAAACGAAGACGAGAAACAGGGCCATTCAGGACAAGAGGACCACCGCCATGCAGGAGGCAGTCGCGACGGCGTGGACAATGCAAGTGAGCTCTCTCGTACGTGCTCCACCCAGCACAACGGCGCGGCCGGTACCGCTCCATTGAGTCGGCGGATGTCCACCGATCCTGAAGGCAATACGTATCCTGAAGGTGGGCGCGAAGCCTATATGGTCGTGGTAGGCTCGTTTTTTGCGCTGTTCGGCTCCCTGGGACTTGTTAATACGATAGGATCCTTCCAAGCTTGGATATCCGCCCACCAGCTCAAAGACTACAGCCAGAGCTCCATTAGCTGGATCTTCGGAATCTACGCCTTTTTGATGTTTTTCGGAGGTCTTCAAGTCGGACCAGTCTTTGACGCCAAAGGACCAAAGCTACTTGTTCTCGCGGGTACCGTGCTGAGTGTCCTTAGCGTTGCGCTTCTCGGCTTTTGTGAGAAGTACTGGCACTTCATGGTTGTATATGGAATAGTTGGAGGCATAGGGATTTCGCTTGTTTTTACTCCTGCAGTCGCCAGCCCTGGTCACTTCTTCTTTCGCCTGCGGGGACGTGCAACTGGTCTTGCCGCCACTGGAGGAAGTGTCGGAGGAGTCGTTTATCCTCTGATGTTGGATAATCTTTACCCGAAAATCGGGTTTGCATGGGCTACTCGCGCTGTGGCGTTAGTCTGCGTCGTCACAATGTCCATTGGATGTCTCTTGGTCAAATCCCGATTACCGAAAAAGCGCGCAACCAAGGAAAATATCCTCCCTGACTTACGCATTCTAATGGAGCCCGTGTTCGCGTTCACAACGGCTGGAATCTTCTTCATCGAATGGGGTTTGTTCATTCCCATCACATTCATGACATCCTATGCTCTCTACCATAATATGCCACGCGGGCTATCATTCCAGCTGCTCGCCATGCTTAATGCTGGTTCCTTTTTCGGCCGATGGATCCCAGGTTTCACTGCGGACTACATGGGACGCTTTAATACTATGATTGCAACCGTCTTGCTTTGCCTTTTGTCCACTGCTTGTCTCTGGCTTCCAGCTGGAGACAATGTCGCCATGATGGTTGCATATGCGCTGATATTTGGATTCGCCAGCGGCAGCAACATCAGCCTTACTCCGGTTTGTGTTGGACAAGTGTGTAAAACTGAAAACTATGGTCGATACTATGCAACAGCCTATACAGTCGTTAGCTTTGGGTACGCTCTTCTCCAATCTCTTATGCTTTTCGTCTAAGCCTTCTTGATGCTAACTTACCGGAATCCGCAGAACGCTGACTGGAACACCCATCGCGGGGTCAATCCTTACCCGCAATGGCGGCGACTACTGGGGCCTAATCACGTTCACCTCCTGCTGCTATTTTGCTGGACTTGTTTGCTTTATTATCGCCAAAATTCTTCGAGTCGGATGGAACCCGTTAGCCATTGACTAATTCTGGAACCGTAGGACTATCGTAATCGGATTTTTTCTTTCAAAGATACTAATAGAACAAAAGTGCATGCTACAATGTACAGATGCCCCAGGAAAAAAGAAGAAAGAAAAGAAAGAAAAAAGCGTTTTGCAACATCATTCTGAATCCTTACGGGTATTACTAACCAATTATTTCCCGCTACTAGTCAGATTCTCGTATCGATCTCGAGCGCGCATCCTGCTTTAATTTAGATAGCTTAATGGTACTTGGTACATGGAGACTACATAAGTGTCGATATAAAACGGTAATTAAGAAATAAAATCTTGTCCTACCTCCCTGCGCGTACATATAACAGACATACTCTGATGTAACCTACAAAGAGCATAGAGATATTATCAAACCAAATCTTGCTACATGCGAGCAAATCAAGAAGCGGGCTTTCTCTTAGACTCTCTTGTTATTGCCGCGGTCGTCATCACTCCTTACAAGTATACTTCGTGGCCACTAAAATGCTATAACGCGGCTTTTCACTCATCAACTCTAACTGTACCTCTCTTTTCAGCGGAAAGAACGCGCAGACCCATGTCAAAGCAAAGAAGTGAACTGACGGTTTCTACATTAGCTATCCACTTACAGCTCCTGTATGTTGAGGGGCTTCCTGCACCGACGCTTGAGTATAGATGCACAATGAAGGGAAAGCGTCGACTCCAAGTGAGAAGGCGACATTAAAAGGAACAGGCAAGTCGATATTATTAAAGTTAAGAAGATAGATTCTTGTCAATCTAAAAACCAAAGACAAATAAGGAAAAAGGAGCTAACTTGTCAAGTATAATATCATTTAAGCCTTAGCCACTGCTTCTCATGAAAGGCTTCAGATTGCCTTTATCCGAAATACCGCAAGTATGTGCAGCCTGTCGGAGTGCAGCACACCCATTGAAAGGATAGTGGGCTCAACTGCCTCTGAGAACACACGAGCAAACAGGACTCCGGCATCAGGGCCAGAGATATAAGTATACCGCATTTGGATTTGCATAACTAACAGCAGAAAAGCAGCATGTTAACTATCACAGCAGCGGTACCACCAAGGGTAACTTAAGTAGCTCTCAAGAAGACATAAGTAAACGGAAACCCAGAGCGACTTTAAAGCACTTGGCAAAGAAAAGCCGCAGATGATAAGCATAAAGAAGGCGGCTATAACCATTGAGGGTTGAAGTTGGATATCAGCAGCTGGCGAAGTGTAATTGATCTCCTCGGTTGCGAGTTCCATATCAGTTTATCCGAAATCATGCGGGGAGGGTGGTTAATATAGCAGGCAAGGTAGTTGCTCAACTGAGACTGGTATAACCTGACGGGCTCCCAGATGGGCGTGATAACTGCTGCAAGCATACATACATGCCACCGAGAAAACGGATTCCTTTTCGTAGCCCTGGGTACTGCAAAAAGACAATTTATCACTATAAGTACTATCCCCTTCATTGTTGTTTTGAGTTGGTAACATTAATGAGTAGCATCATTGACTAATTGTGGAATACTAAAAATGCCAGTTCGCAAGGTACATCTGTCATACTTGGTGTCCTTGAGTGTAAAGATTCCATAATGGAGAGTTAATTAGATCAACGCAAGGTTCAAAGACCCATTGCCACAAAAACAGTCGCAGATATCTTATAAATCGGAACAGACACGAGCGTGCCCTATCACCGACCTGATTTCCTTGGGTCGGAATACATACGTCCGTTCAGGATAAATCATCATCTCACTGTCAGACTTATAAGGAAATCCTTGTCCGAGAGTCTAGGTGGTGCTATAGCCTCACCTGGTATTCTCTCCACCCAGGTTGGTTAGCTGCTAACAAGCCTGCCGATCGATCCGCGGTGATCTCGGTCAGCAATAAAGCGGCCATTAAACAGTTAGTTAAAAGTCTCATCCATACTGGGCGATGGGTTGAACTTCACGCAGGTTTAGGCTTCATCGACGCCTTGAAGTCTCGCAGGCCGGATAAAGCTTCATATGGAGAGTGCTCCGCTCCATGCATGCACATGAAACCAACCAGAGCAGTCTCGCTCTGGCATGAGGCTGGACGCCTTCGATTCGTGGCTCCCCAACTGTATTTGCCAAGTCTCATGGGAGATTCTTCCACGAGCTGAGATGGTTACACCATACATCCTGCTATGACCCCGAAACTCCGAAAGACTAGATTGCAACTCGCCATGCTCCACTGGGGTGTTAAGAGGGACCATTTCGGCGCATAGATTCTAGTGGCTGACTTCAGCTTCGTCGCCCTTAGATCCTCCAGGGTCAAGGTCATTGAACAGCCTCGAAGGTTCATGATTTTCGAATTTTTGCGGCTGAGATTTAGTGCCGCGATCAACACTGGGAAGGGACCTTTTTCCCTTGTTACACGGTAACAAAGAAGATCAGCCTGTGATTTTGGAAAGGCGATATTAATTCCGAACGTCGCCCCATTTTCCCCTGGGCATCCTTAAAAACCTTGAAACCCACATATTTGGTCGTCTGGGGAAACTTATCGTGGTTGCGGTTCTTAAACTGTCCGCTTTCCGATGGGTTACGCCCTGGTTACTCTTTTGCCCGTCGTGGGCCTTGCCTTACGAGGCTCCCTGGCGAGGGCCTCGCTTAAGAAAGACGTTGTCACCGCGGATGTCTGCATTATTGGGGGCGGAGCAACTGGCACATACGCCGGTATCAAACTCAAAGATGATGGCAAGAAGGTAATCATCGTCGAGCGCAACGATCATCTGGGTGGACATATTGGGACATTATACGTGGACGAGAAACCAATCGACTATGGTGTCCAAGGATTCTTCAACACCGACACGACAGTGAAGTATCTTAATAGACTCAACGTGTCCTATGAACCACTCCTACCAGCAACGCTCAATAACACGTATGTCGATTTTCGAACCGGGAAGAAAGTACAATATGACGGGAACACTATCGATATGAACGCAATACTTCTGCTTTATTTTGCAGTCGTCTCAAAGTTTCAAGGGATAGCAGATGGAAGTTTCAACTTGCCTAATCCCGTCCCGGATGAACTCCTGATGCCTTACGGGGAATTTATCGATAAATACAAATTGCAGGGAGTCCTACCCATAGCTTGGACATTTGCACATGGTTCAGGTAACATGTTGGCCGCGCCTACATTGTACGTCCTCCAGCTTTTCGGGCAGCCGCATATCAATGCCTTGATAAGAGGCTACGTCAGAGCGAAGCGCGGCACTGCCGAGGTATATAAAAAGGCTGCCAACGTCCTAGGATCGGATGTCATTTATAATAGTCAAATTTTGAACGTAAACCGTGGTGACAAAGGAGTCACAGTTGTGGTGAAAACCGGGGACAATGAGCAAAAGGAGATCCGCGCCAAAAGACTATTGATCACAATGGTTCCGACTCTTCTCAAACTCCATGGTTTCGATCTCGACGAGAAGGAAAGGACTGTTTTCCAACATTGGTCGTGGAAAAATTATTACGTCGGGATCGTCAAAAATAGCGGCCTTCCCGAGAAAACCAGCATCGTCAATAGGGACCCAACCAAGCCAGCATCTCTTCCCCAGATACCCTTTGTCTGGGAGTTGGAATATATGGGCGTTCCGGGATATCACGCCATTAAGATCGTTGGTGACTCGAAGCTGTCGGATTCAGATGCTAAGAAACTAGTCCTTGATAGTATCAAACGTATGGGCGCTGCAGGGACTTTTCCAGTAGCTGATTCTGAACTTGTTGCCTGGGGGCAACATATACCATTGACCCTCGCCGTTTCGACGCAGGCAGTTAAGGGAGGATTCTACCGAGACTTGTATGCGCTACAGGGCCATAAGAACACCTTTTATACTGGACTTTCATTTTGTTCGGATTATTCAGCATTGCTTTGGGATTTCACAGATGAAGTGCTCAAGCAGATGAACTTGTGAGAGTGAGAGTGGGTGTTGGAGCTTGGGTTCAGCGTGGGAACCCCCACTTGCTTGTTTTTTGCAAGATGTACAGAGTCTAGAGTAGATTATCTCAGACTAACAAATTAGCTGGTCTGGCGTCAATATGGCTTATCTCAGGAGATGTACTCTCTCAAAATCACCTATTTGGATAACTACAGGTGCATATATATATAATCTGGGATGTATCCCTGCGGGATCCTCCAAGCAGCAAACTCCACAAATATGACCTTTTTCTCACTTTTCGAGTCCTGCAAGATAGGCCTTGAGTGGTATGAGAGAGTTCTCTATGGTTCTTGTCTGGACGACATGAGAGGATATTGTGCAAGCGACGTCCCAGCGAAAGGGCTGAGTGAAAGTTGCCATCACATCATGTCTCATCTGAAAAGTATAAAGAAGGTTTTGCTCGTTCTTAATAAAGAAACATCAGACCATGGTTCTCATGAGTATCAAGTGGTCGCCAACTTTCTTGAGGCACCCTGGCTCTTCATTTCTGGTGTTTTGAGGCGTATCTTCAAGTATCATCAACGCAGAACACTTGCATGCCAGGCATTACTTCTAGCCGAAGGGATAAGCTCGGCAACATGCTTCTCAGTGAACCGACGATACTTACCAGTCAACACTACGGAGTATAGATGCCGACTAAGCGAACGTCAAATTTGTCCAGCAAATTCTGCCCGAAAATTGGGCCTGGAAAGCACCGAAGTCCTGAAAAAGGGACCAGCCACAACTTTTCTAGCCCAAGTGGTGAGGAAAGCCGGCAATGGAGACAGAATGGCTTTGTTTATCCGTATTAACGCGCTGCGACATTGTCACTTCAACATAGACTCCAGTTTATATGCTTTTCCTGCCACAGCTCCAAGTTCTTTTCGAGAAACGACGATTTTGGTTGGCGTTTGGCGTTGAAATGGTGACCCGGTGGCTGGGAAGGTTTTGAAGCTTAAACATCGATTGGTCCCAGCTGCTCCACTTACCTATTTTTAGCGTCATCGGACGTCCCATTGTTACGACTTCTGTACAGAACGTAACGCGGAATCCGTGCGCTTGCCTGGTACTGGTCGGGTCAATAACCGTAATTTACCTGAGACATTGTTTCCAGCCGCATTAGTCAGACATCCTAATTGGGTAACGTTAAACGCCATCCATCTGATCGATCGAGCTCTCGACATCAACAGACTTGCTATGACGACCTATTGCCTCCGGAATCCATTTCCGAACTGACAACGTGGTGAGCAAAACTTCATCTAGGTTGTGCCAAGATCGCAATCGCTAACGAGACGTTAAATGCTAGGCAGTTTTCGGAGAATAACGTGCAGGATAAGCTTCTCGTTACCATGGTCACCGCGGCCCACCACATTCATCCACATCACTGCACTCTTGCTGACAACTGTCGGCCCATGGCTATACTCTGGATGTTGCAGTTACATGCGCCCTCGAGGAGCATCCGTGTTCTTTTGAAAATGCTTCGCTGAGTTACTAAATGCAAGAACCGGAAAGTTCACATGGAAACTATTTCTATTCTTATCTCACGGGATGCCCTATGAGCAAGATCTTGTGGGCTTCAACTCGGTTTGCTAGTTACTAGGTAACCAATGTTAAGACATTGTTCCACTTTTGCTTCGCTTCCAGCCTCCAGGCTTTGGTGAGAGGGAACCCGCCCATTTCCTTATGGGATTATGGTTCCTGTAGGGACCGGGATCGGGACCGGGACCGGTGAGAGTGCACGCGTATACGAAGTACATCAGTCTATATATTGCTCCCACTTCCGTCATATTTGCTTTCATTTTCTACTTTCCTAAGACTGTCGTTTTATCCTAGGGCGTAGGAAATACCTTCCGCTATATCTTACATTCGTTTTGAATTACAAAAGATAATTTCTTCCAGCCGCTTCTGTTTGAAGATTGCATCTCTCTTTCCCATAGCATCCAAACCAACATGCGGTCGCTCCATCCGGTCTTGCTGGGTCTCTTCGCCGGGGTAGCATTCGCTCTGCCCGGCCATCACCACTACCCAAACCCTCCATTTCCCACTGGGAAAGTCACCCCTGTGCCGCCATCGCTAACAGGCGGTGGTCCTGGCCCAGGCCCTCAACCAACAACCTCGGAGAAAACCTCCCCTCCTGTCGTTACAACAGTAACTGATATCATCACAAAAACAACCTTCGTCCCTTGTTCAACTCCTGTCGCTTCAGGGAGAGGCACAACCTGGTACAGCACATGGCTCACCATGTCTACCTACACGACCACCACCTGCTATCCAGTCACAGAAACACATACGCCTCCTCCTCCACAACCACCACCACCACCGTGTCAGGGAGAAGACTGTCATCAACCGCCGCCTCCGCCACCACTCACTCAGTGCCCAGCGCAAGTGACCGTGACTGTGACAGTAACGGAGACGGAGTGTGGAGCTGGATGCATTCCCACATCTTCTCCAGTGATGCCACCACCGCCACCGGGCGGACCTGAAAATCCACCACCGCATCACTGCACGCGATGCTCTACTTTGACAGTCACAGATATCCATGGTACCACTAGGACCATTGTGATTCCACCCCAAACAACACCGGCGGCCAATCCTCCTCCATCTAAGTCACCCCCGCCACAGTCACCTCCAACCGAATCTCCTCCAACACACTCCCCGACACACTCTCCTCCTCCAGGCACAGGCGTTAGTCCTACACATACGACGAAAAGTCGAACACTCACTCCTCCTCCAGGAACGGGCTTTACCACTACACACACAAAAACCCAACCACCGATTTCCGGCACCAATACTCCTCATAAGAAATATGCTCCGTACTCCGAATATTACTTCTAAGCGGCATTGATAATTCGCCCTCGTGCCAAAAACTAAGGGTATCCTGTTTAACGAAACACATATATCTTTCTCTTGTGCGTTTTTTGAGCGAAATCTGGTTCTCGATTTACTGAGTTTTTAATTTTCTGCATTTTATCCTCCAACGTCATGCAACTATGAAACGTATATTACGTTAATGACTCTCCCTTATTTGCGCTGAAATACTGTTTTGTTTGCAAAAATATGCTTTACGATTCCCAGGATACTTTCCTTAATCATTATAGAGATATACCCGGGAGTCGATTACGCTCCCTATGGAATATATGGGCTTTATGGCAGTTCAAGGCGTTAGATACTACTTAGGTATACATGATAGTGAATACGAAATAAAAAAGCTATTCTCGTCGAAGACTTGTGTGTTATAGAGAGGAATTCTCCTATCAATCGAGGGATATGTCGATTTTACTGACTGCATGCAGGGAAATAATAGAATTTCTAAGGCCGTGATTGATTATGTGCACGGATTTGTTAAATCCCACCTGCACCAGCAAGATTTCTTTCATCAAGGCGGTGCTCTTCTTGATTTGATAGGCCTACTGATTTGTGTTGGGACAGTACAGTCAGTCCATGCCGTAAAAATTTTCTTTTCCCGAAGAGTCCGAAGACGTGGGTGGGCGAGTGAGACATTGCTATTATAGCGCATTCGTGTGCATTGCAAGCCGATACAATAACCCACGAAGAAAAACTATTGACCTAATCTAGTGATTCCCAACCTAGCATGTCCAATTTATTTATCAGACATTCAGCCGACAAGCTGTAGGTCGGTGCTCAAGGGAAGATATAGTTATCGCTCCACGAAAGTGTTGTTTTGACTGGCACTTTTTTTTTTTTGCCTGAGGCAATTTCGACTACCCGAGGCCCTGCATTATCGGTAAGGGTGCATATCGAGGCCCGTAAATCCGTTCAGTGACGTAGCAAAGATGAGAATGTTAGGGTGGAGTAAGGTCAGCCTCAGCGCGCCGAGCCTAGATGGGCTCCTCACACTTTCTCGCTTATATCGAGTAAATTGTCGACTTCTGAACTGGAGGAAGGATGCAGGAGACCATACGGAGAACGCATGTATTTACTGACAGGCTCTACTAAAGAGCTTGAAAGCTAACGGTATCGACTATGTCAGATCTCGCTTTTTCGAGATACGTGCATTTAGGTTCGTCAACCAACATAACAGCCCTTACGCATCAAGCGATACAAAGGCCACAAAAAGCTTGTAAGGAAGATTGCATGGGATCAATAGCAAATGGCTCAGAAGATACTTGCTATATTCGAATCTTAGCAACTAGGGCCAAAATCCAGGAAGACGCATTGCAAAAAACAAGCCACAGACATAAGCACGGCAAGATTCGCCAAACCAGAAAACTAGAGTCGAAGAATTAGCTCAATAAGTCTTGAGGCAATCTGTGAAAACCTGATAGTGATTGGTTGTCACTCGAGCATTGTATTTCGAAGGCTTCACCCGAACCACCATATAAACGAGAGTAGCTGTAGAAAGAAAAAGAATGCACTCCATTCCCAAATTCTCATCCCACGGAGCCTTGCCGAAAAAGGACCTTAGTTGTCGGGGTATGCAAGCCAGTAGATACATTCACATGTCCATTGTTCGCCAAAACGCCCTCCAAAAAACTGAACAAGAATGTAGACCATCATGAAACAGGTATTTTCCATGAGGATTATAAATCAACTCAACCGGATTCAACACAAGAAGTAATTAGACAGCTGATGGGCGAATAGTTATCAAAATGAAAGCGGCTCGCAGTAAATTAAAAGAAATTGTAAAGTATATCTGCAAAACTCAACCCTTTCCCACCGCAGGAAGGACAGAAAGACATCATCGTAAAGGAAATTAGGTTATAGCGACGTTCAGATTGGAGAGAATAAGGGGGTTTGGAGATAGTTTTAACTGCTATTTGACCGGAAAATTTGTTGCTAGCAGGCGAGTTAGTCTTCATCTTCGAAAGTAAGCCGGACACTACTTACAGCTTCAGGGAGACCCGGTCGAGTGGCGGAAGTAAGGGCACGAGTCTCAAGCGGCGGACGTTGATGTTTGGTCTCTGGAGACTGCGCACCAATGGTGCTTGATGAATGATGACCTCCGAACCTTGAATCTTTGCCCTTCTCAAACAAGGGACTGCCAAGCGTCGCGCACTTAAGGATGGTCTGCATCATCTGGTTTTGTTTAAGTGGCTTCGCTAGATACTCGTCCATCTGAGCTTGCAAACATTTCTCGCGGTCCCCCAACATAGCGTGAGCAGTCAACGCGATAATAGGTGTGCGTGACAGACCGTTTTCCTTTTCCCACTCACGGATCTTGCCTGTAGCCTCGAAGCCTCCCATAATAGGCATTTGAACATCCATCAAGATGACGTCGTACCTGTGTTGTTTGACGGCTTCGACCGCAGCAAGACCATTACTGACAACAGTCACACCATGGTTGCATTTCTCTAGTATTTTAACGGCAACCTTTTGATTAACATCATTGTCTTCCGCTAGTAATATGTCAAAGGATCTAGTATTATCAGTCGTAAGAGGAGTGGAGCGGCCCTCGAGCGCTGGAAGCATGCCATTACCCAAATCGATGGGCCGGCAGGGAGTGGTCATATAGGAAGTGATGCCTAGGTCCAAAGCTGACTTCAAACTGACTGATACGACAGGGCATAAAAGGACAATAGGGATGTATTTGAATTCACCGAAAGTTCGGAGGGTCCGCGCCGTCTCCACCGAATCAACGATGATAACATCATACGCGGGACCAGACTCCTTTCCTGATGGGTCTTGAATTTCAGGTGGAGGAACATTGGTTTCGCTGCGGACCACAAGCGGTTCTAAGCCGAGCTGCCGAAGCATGCGTGTAATACTTGGAGCATCTTCACCTGTTTCGCCTTTATCAATGAAAAGCACGTGGTGGTTCTGGTACGGCAAAAGCTGTGGCAGAATCACATCGAGAGACTGATCTGCGAGCTTCACTTTGCAAGTGAAATGGAACGTGCTACCATGGCCGAACTCCGAGGTTACCCAAACATCTCCGCCCATTAGGTTCACTAATCGCTTGGAGATCGATAATCCAAGACCAGTTCCACCAAATTTCCTAGTTGTAGAACCGTCAGCTTGTTGAAATGTGTCGAAAATCATGTCCAGTTTATCTTCTTCAATGCCAATACCAGTGTCTGAGACCGAGAATTCAAAGGCATATTCTTCGTCCTGACAAATCTCCCTTGTCGATTTGCTAATCGTAAGTTTAACTTCCCCGTGCTCAGTGAATTTGATGGCATTTCCAACTAAGTTCAAAATAATCTGACGTAGGCGGAAAGGATCTCCAATAACGTAGTCCGGAACGGAGCTATCGACTTGGTATGTGAGGTTCAGGAATTTTTCGTTTGCCTTCACGGCGAGAGTCTTCAGGGCGTTGAATACGGTGCCTCGCATGGTAAATGGAATGCTCTCAATAACCATGCGGTTCGCTTCGATTTTTGAGATATCCAAAATGTCATCGATGATTGTTAGAAGACTGTTGGCAAGGCTGTGTACGACATTCAACATTTCACGAGGATACGGTTTCAGGTCATCAGTATCAAGTGTAAGCTGGGTCATGCCAATGATACCATTCATTGGTGTTCGAATTTCGTGGCTCATATTGGCTAAGAATTCTGACTTGGTACGATTAGCCAATTCCGCAGCTTCCCTAGCTTGTGTGTTTCTCTGGATGCTGTCACGCAAGTTGGAGACCATCTTATTGATTTTGCGTTTCAGCTCATCCATTTCACCGGAGGCATTGACGGTGATTAACTTAGTAAAATCTCCATAAGTTGCTGCATCAGTAATTTCGCCAAATGCTCGGACCTGAGCCGTAAGATTGTCGGCCATCGTATTAACGTCTTCTGTAATTTCCTTCCATCTGCCTGAAATGCCTTCCACATTAGCTTGACCACCCATCTTACCATCCACGCCGACATCGCGTGCAACACGTTTGAGTTCGTGAGCAAAATTAGCGAGGCGATCAACCATGTTGTTAATAGTATCTTTCAAGGTAAGAATTTCTCCTTGAGCGTGCACTTCGATCTTCTTGCTCAAGTCACCCTTTGCAATGGCTTGGGTCACATCTGAAATAGCACGAATCTGGATTGTTAGATTCTGTGCCATGGTGTTGACATTGTCGGTCAAATCTTTCCATTTGCCTTCCACGTTATCTACCTTCGCTTGCCTACCCAAAATACCGTCGATACCGACTTCACGGGATACTTTACTAACTTCGAATGCGAAAGTGTTCAACCTGTCCACCATACTATTGATAGTGTTTTTCAGGTCGGAGAATTCACCCTTCACATCTGAAGTCACCTTCTTCGTCAAATCGCCCCTGGCGACAGCGGTTGTAACATCAGCAATTTCTCGGACTTGGGTTGTCAAATTCATAGCCATTCCATTGACATTTTCGGTCAGATCCTTCCAGGTACCTTCAACATCATGAACAGTAGCTTGACCTCCAAGCACACCATCCGTGCCGACTTCCTTTGCAATCTTTGTAACCTCCTGGGCGAATTGTTTAAGTTGATCAACCATAGAATTGATAATTGTCTTCATCGCTAAGATTTCTCCCTTGCAATTTGCTTTGACCTTTTGTGTGAGATCACCCTTGGCTACAGCAGCTGTCACGGTTGCAATGTCACGGACTTGGGTACTCAAATTTTCGGCCATTGCATTCACATTAACGGTTAGTTCGTTCCACATTCCTTGAACACCTTCGATTTGGGCTTGACCACCAAGGACACCTTCGGTGCCGACATCACGAGCAACACGGGTGACTTCCGTAGCGAAAGTTCGCAGTTGGTCCACCATAGTATTGATGGTTTGTTGCAGTTCCAGGATCTCACCTTGACCCCAACTCTTGATTTTCTGACTAAGATCACCATGTGCGACAGCAGTGGTAACTGTTGCAATCTCTCGGACTTGATTTGTGAGATTGGAAGCCATGAAGTTCACGTTGTCGGTCAACTCTTTCCAAATTCCGTGTACACCAGTGATTTGAACCTGGCCACCAAGGATACCCTCAGTTCCTACCTCCCTTGCAACCCTCGACACTTCGCTTCCAAAGACTTGAAGTTGGTCCATCATTGTATTGATAGTGCGCTTAAAAGACGTGATTTCAGGATCCATCTCAAGTGGGTGAATCTGAACCTTCATCGAAAGGTCCCCATTGGCTACTTGGGTAATAATACCCCCGATTTCCCGTAAAGCCTTCTGGAAGGCCTCGTTCGCCTGTTGATGCTTCCGGAGCTCTCGTTCCAAAACACGAACGTCTTCATGTTCCACCTTGACCAGAGCCTGTTGCGTACGTTCTTCCTGGTGTCGTAACTCCTCTCGTACTTGAGAAATGATATCCTTTTGAAGTTGAATCTGTTCGGCCTGTAGTTGGACTCGGTTTCGCAAGTAGCTGATGTTATCTTCATAATTATCCTCGCTGTCACTATCTTCGCCATTCACTTCGTCACTATTTTCGACAGAGCACTCGGCGCTTTGTCCGTTGTTAAGACTACGAGCGCTCATGAGGCTCGAGGTACGTCCAGATCGGCGCGACGGAGGCTAGAGACGAAAAATAATCAGATACGACAACAGAGCCAAAAAGATTTCTGGGACGAAACAACACATGATGTTCTCTTCGTAAGAAGATAGAAACAAGCATTACATGATAAGAATGATCAGTGAAGCTAAACTGACCACGAAAGTCTGCAGAGTATTTACTCTCCGAATTAGAGCAGAAAGCTCCCTCTCCAAAGCAGCCTTGCCCTCAGAATCCTCACCAGGTAATTTCACTTTTGCGACGTCGACGCCATTAGCCGGTTGGTTATTTTTGCGACCATTGAATTGCAAGGTCATAGGTTCAAGCACATCCTTGGCCAGGCCCTGTATCATGGCGGCGGCGGCCGCCAGGGTGTCATCACTGTAAGCCATCCTGCCTTCCTCGAAGCAGATAGTTTCTACCTTCTCCCGGCCACAAAGGGCTTAATCAGGTTTGAGATGAGGAGAGATAGATAAGATCGTGTGTGCAACACCAACTGCGGCTAGGGGAGCGGAACAGACATGGGTGGCAGGACGAGAGTGAGTAAACGGCGTTCAAACTCGGAAGCGGGAAGAGTATGGTTGTGTAAGACGGGGTGGCTTGTGAAAAATGAAATTGTAAATGATTTCTAGACAATGGAATGATGAAATAAAAGCGAGTGGGCCAGTCAGTAGTGGCCTTGCGATGTTCAAAGACGCGGAGGACTCTGTACTCACCCAGGCTCAAGGGAGGAGGACGAGGTGCAAACGAAGTGGGCGGTTGTAAATTATTGGTTCTGTAAGATTTTCGTATCAACCTTCAGCAGGGTGGTAAGTTTAGAACACAAGGCTAGGCTATAAAGGGACTAGTGTGTAGAGTTTTAGACCCACTCCCACTGGAGATTTTCCAGCTTGCAGGGGAAGAAGATGCTGTCAAGCACTGTTTGATTGCCGTTGTATCCTAGCTGGTGGTAGGTAAAGAGAACGCCAATGTGTAGCTATCAAGGATTGCTACTCTGAGATAAAAACAGGCGAGGCGTGTAGGCTTCAGTTTGACGAATATGAACTAACCTAAGTTTGAAATCGGATGTCTGGTTTAGGTTAAGATCAGTGGTTCTCCGACAATAAATACTGTACGGAGTACCTTAAGTGTCATCGGATATGCACAGAACTCCATGCGCCAATACACACTGGCCGTAATATTACCATCGCGCAACCACAGATGACTGGTCTAACCGCATCCAGACAAGCGCCTTGACCAGGGTGCACTGACCATTATCTCTTCCTGTATCAAATTCTCTCGTTGCGGTCCACGGGAAAAGGTTAGACTGGAATGCTGGGCTTGATCGTGGATGAGTGGAAAATATTTTTGGTTGCCTAATGCTCCTTGACAAGCAGAGAATATTTGCCTGGTTGGTCGGGCGGGCTTGCTCGATTCTACGACGCAAAGCTTGCTGCGGAGTGAAGACTTGACTAGTCAGCATTTACGTGTCTCTTCCTTGTCGCACTGGCACAACCAAATATTGTGACAACGCACCTGTTTGCCCAATTTTTGTTTTCCTTGCAAGCTGTTTTCTACCCAGGCTCCTGCTGGAATATTCGCGATTGTCGGGAACGGATCCCCTTCTTCAACTAATGGCTGCCCTGCGGAAACAACGTTTGAAATTTTAATTTTTTTTTTTTTACCATACTTCCCCTCCTTAAGAGCGAGCATCTCTGTACTAAACGAAACCGTACCCTACAAGCGGCCTAAATTTGAAGAAATCACTTTAGGTCGCAGTCCCCATTTCCTACACTGCGCCTTGTGGCTGTTTGCAACATGTAGAGAATCATTAGGAAGAATTGAAACCCAGCCCATCACCAGACCACACATAAGAATCGATTGTGGGCATTGGTGAGAGGAAAGAACTATACCATTTGTGTAACCTAGCGGCGTGCTTCTGCTGAAATTCCTGCCAAATCCTCTGCTCTCATTAGAAGATCCAGCTCTGTCGCATAGCCCCCCCCCCCCCCCCCCCCCCCCCGG